>VXBP01009635.1:2426-22267 GCA_013400115.1 Rhinopomastus cyanomelas
CCACCGCCCCGGGAACGGGCGGTGGAGGGGTGCTCCTTTCAGGGCCACAGCCCCCAAAAAAGGGGCAAACAAAGACCCTGCCCCAGTTTTTATAGGATCTCCCTAGCCCACCTGTCAGGGGCAGGTCTCAGGGCAGACGCTTCCTGTGCAACCGGGAACAGGTCCCCCAGAATACAACACAACTTTTCTTCCTCATGAAAGCATTTCTAAAAGTTCTGGCAGTTCTCAAACTGCAACAAACTTATAGGCAAAGATGCAAACATGCATCTGTGTGAACTGAGCTGCAGACCTGGACTTAATCAACTTATAGGGGAAACCAGATTTAGGCCTGGGCCAAGAGCCACACTGACTTTCTGGTCAGAATTATGGTACCTAATTGCACTTCAGTTTTACAAACGGGGTTTTTAAAAATTAATATAAAAAAAAGAAGCCCTGTAAGATGTCTTTTTATAGTTGTCATAAAGGACTTGCCATGACTTGAAAGAATAAGTTTGCTGTTTTCCATCTGTGACTGAAGTTATGTTAAATGAGGCAGCATATGTAGGTCTTACACCAGCTTTTGTATTTGTGAGTTTGCCAGTTCTGTGTGTTCCCTTGCTGCCCTAAAACCTCATCAGAGCTTCTGCCCACCATGTTGCCTTCTTTGGTTTCTAGCTCTCCATCCCTTTAAAGGCAGGTTGCATCTCTATTCCCTCATGGCGCTGTCTTACCTTTAATAAAGAAGCAGTTTTATTCCTACCTGCCTTAAAAATAACATGCAACTTACAGAAACAAAAGATATTGATAGAACAATTGTCAAAGAAAGTTTCAATATGATTCAGCCTTCCCAACTTAGATTTTCTAATTTCTGGCTGCACAATCTAGTTAAAACCTCTGAAGCTCAGTGTCCTGCCTCGGCCAGGAGTTTTAGTTTGGAGGACAAAGGTAATGATTTTCAGTTATAGTTTCATTCCTCCAGCTGCCACAGTTAAGGCTCCCTTTTCTTAAGCACTGCACAGAACCTTACCCATAAGTCTGCATGACAATTGCTCACAGAAAGTTTTTCTTTCTTTCAAAAGCAGAATACACAACTGTAAATGAAAACATATGCAGTGCAATATATTGTCTTCCATTAATCTCTGCCAGTTTACTCCAGAAGAAATTTTGTGCGTTTTTCTATTGTTTGGTGTTTTGCTTTATTTTGTGTATATCTAGGTGAAGAGTTCTTCATGTAGTGGTTCTTCTTGGGTTCTCTGTAGTAGCAGCACAGAGACAAACTGGGGAAAGGACAGAGGAAGACTGAGGGGAGGAAAGGAAGAGGGAGGAAAAGTTAAAAATGTAAGAACAAGCAACCTGTGATAGTATCCTATTAAACACTGCAAACAGTTTAACCTTGTCCTATTAATTTACTGGATGCCTTTGTTTTTGTCTCCTACCTGACTGCATTCCTCATATATTCCTTATCATTTTGTTGTGCAAGAATCAAGAACTGTGTGCCTTGTTTAGCAAAAGCCACGTAACTGTCAGGCTTCCCTCTCAGCCTTGGTGGCTTTCTGTATCTGTTCTGTCATACAGAGCCATTGTTGTTCTATGGTCTTTGAACCTGAACTCAGATTTCCCAGTGGGTGAGATACAATGCTGTTTCTCACCATCTGGAAAGCCACTATTTTAATACAAATAGCTTTGGCTTTGTACTGAAAGGAGCTAATTATGTTCAGGGAGTTTTTCATGACATGCAATTATACCCAAACAAACAAGACATTAATTGTGGAAATGTGTTCTCCTGCAAGTCTGTATTTCAGCTGGTTCAAAGACATAGGACAATGTTTACAGAGAGTGGTTTGAAAAGACTGTTTAGCACATACAGCATAACTGATTTCTCTGTATGTCCTGAATTACAGTCTTTTAGGGATTATAGATGGATAAGTACTCTTAATATCCTGTGTATGGTGTATTTACAAAGGATTACACAGCAATAGCTTTAACAGAGTCCTGTAGCAGTATACATTCAGTTTTGTTTGTGAGGTTTCATAGCAAGTTTCTAAGGCAAAACAGTTAATTTGCTATTTTTGCAAATACTCTGCACAAAGTCTTGTTTACTCTATACTTTATTTTTTCTTTTATTTCAAACCAAGATATACAATGATAATGTTTTCTTTTGGAAAATACCACAGATAAAATTGGATGCCAATAATATAATTTATATTTGTGAGTCAACGTTTATTTACTTCTTTGAGCTGTTTACTATTCATATTACAATTGATAGTATCTTATTTCTGATAAATGTATTCCCCCACACACAAATATGTAGTTCTTTCTAAAAGGTTGAAATGTAAGTATGTATTTGTGTTTTAAATTTGTCATATCAAAGAAGCACAGAAATGCAGGGCTGTGAAAGCTCAGTGAAAACTTAGGCAACTACCTGCATGCAGAAAGGAGCAAGGATACCCAGATTTCATTCAATGCCTATGTAACTTCTGCTGTGAAGGAGATCTAACAATATCCATGCCATTTCAAGGCCTTCACTATTTTTAGAATTAGGTTTACCTCACAAGGTGATCTGAGTTGAAGTTATCTGTTTTCTCTATTTCTTCCTCTAGTGGAGAAAGAATCATTTTTGCATGTGCTTTTACTTATTAAATGATAGTTGCTATATGTGCCTAAGATTTTTTCTAAATTAAACAAAACAATTCCCTCAAGGCTTTCTATTAATCCTGAAGAAATTATTATCTGTGGTTATCTACTCTATACTTTTTTCCCAACTGATGTGTTTCTTTCATAGTATCATAATTCTCCAGGGGAAGCCTCTTAAGTGCTGCTTAAAGAAAAATTACCAGCTTCCACATGTCACACGCAATTCCATTTTTAAAGCAGATGATTGCTGTATTGTAAATGTCACAGTGTACACGTGTGTCAAGGGTTTATCTCAGCTCCTGGCTGGCTAACCATTTATGTCACCAGATGATCAGGTCCAAAACGACTAATTTAATGAATGTGCTAATGGGCCAAAACAAGAAAAAAAAGGAGGGGTCAAAATCACTTATGAAAGTTGCAAGCAATAACAAAGTCTAGCTTCATTTGGGGAAAAACAACAAGAGCCATTTAATTCATACTACATAAAAATGTCAGCACAAAGACATACACAGATTTATCACGTGTTGTTACATACCTGGGCAGAGGTGCTATCTTCACCCCCTCAAAGGAGAGAGACTTTCAGAAGTTCCTATTCTGGTGGAAGCGTGAAGTCCGTTCGGTTTGTACAAATGTTCCTCAGTTTCAGTAGTTCATTTAAGGTCTGGTTCCCTGTTCCATGAACTTCCAAGCTAGTCCTTCATTTCCAGCATACCAATTCCTTTGGATCAAAAATGAGGAAAAACTCTCTGAATTCCAGTAAACCTGGATTTCAAGTGAAACCTTTCTTACAGTGATCTCTGGGTTCCAAAACTCCCACTCTCTTCACTCACCACATTCCAAGGGCAAGATGACTACTGTGCTAAGCTCAGAGACATATGCTTGCTCCAAGCACAAAGCAGATGAAAAGAGAAGCAGGGAACCAGAAACAGGAAGCTCCAAACCAGTCTTATCGCAGAGCTGAAAAATATTAAGCTTGGAATTCCAAGCCATAGAAAGAACTGACCATGAGTGAATCACTCCCCACTCTCTCAGGCAAGAAACCCATCAAATTCAAACTACAACTTGTCCTTGAGTGCCACCTTCAAACTCTTTCATGGGGATTTTTTTCTTTTGCATAGTCAACTTTAATGTATGTGTTGCATGTACATTTAAGACTTGTCTGTCATTTAAGTTCAGACTTTGCAGGAAAGATTTCTTATAAATATGGAGGAGATACTGGTAACACAGATGAAAATACAGTGATTTCCCATTTTACCTGATATTTTCATGTGCTACATCTGAAATATGAATGAGAAGGCTGAACTCCTACTGTATTAAAAATTAATGGTATTCATTTATTTATCCTAAATTAGCAAAGCACAAGAAAAATGGAAATTATCTGTGCCTCTTTAATTTAATTGTAAGCATAGTTGAAGTGTTTGTTCAGATAACTCTGATAACCTAGTTGTAAATCTTTTGCTTCACAAACTTGTTTCCACTGTCAGAGCACTGTCCTGTGCAGGTGATGCTCATCTGTTTTCAAATGACTGTAGAGGAAGCTAATACATCCTGTGTCTTAAATCTGGCTAGAAAAAATAGTGTACGAGCAGTAATCGAGTACTAAACAATATTAATTATTTAATTAAAATTGTTGAAATAAGTACATGGCAGCTGTGGGCAATTAATATTTAAGCCAATCTTTCTACTCTCTTTTTGGCTTCTAAGCAATATTCATTCATTTTCACATCAATTTCCTCATGCAATTCCACATCAAAAGATGTTAAAGGGTTCTTTACATTGGACTCTTGAAGGGGAGAAAACAGAGCTGACAGGTGTCTGGCCATGACTGCCTAAGACTATGCCCAATTCTGCATAAGCTGAAGTGAGTGAGGAGCTACTTCAAAGTACAGTACTAATTCTAAATCACCTTTCAGTGTAAACAACTCATTAATGAAAGAACTATAAGAGAATGGGGAGCCATGAGAACATAGCTGTATTTTTGTAGTCTGACCTTCAAAGAATAGTTTATGATTAAGAGCTCTAATGGAAGAGTTAGTCAGCACTGTATTCTACAGACAAACCAATGGCAAGGCATTCGGCACAAATAGCAGATATTAATTAATGCTTATATTGCAACTTTATGTCTAGAAAGATGACACTGGAATTCATAGCTGGCTGGAAGAATGTCTAATGGGAAATAGTACTTCTTCTAATAACACAAAACCAAAATTAATATCTTAACGTCTTCCTGATTTCTAAAGCTAAATAAAGTATGAGATGTACGTTTTCTCTCACAGTAGGACCTACCTCTGTGAGTAGAAAGTACTACCACTGGAGTAGAAAGAAAGCAGCAATAATGGCTTCAGAAACAGTAAAGCTGAGGAATATGCCTTGTGGTAGCAGATTATCTGACAACTTCAAATGCCATAAACTCTCTCCTCTCATACAGTGTGGCGTAACTGGGGCATCTTGCACATAACAATGTGCAGATGTGTCCATCATGGGCCTATATATACAAGATATATACAAGACATCTTATTCACTATTGCAAACAAGAAGTCAGTGCTATATGTTCTTTTATACAGGAGGTTTTATGGATCAAATTAGCTTGGAAATGTATTAAAATGCTCACAAACCTGGTACACACTGCACAGATAAAAAGGTTGAAGAGGAGATGAAATAAAGTGACAGTATAATGCTTGGCTTCAAAAATACAGTCAGAAACTTTTTGGTTGCCAAATCTCCACAAGCCTGTTGAGGTCTCTGCCACTTCACATTTATCATGTCATTACTTCTAACTGAAGTAAAAATTTGGGTTGAAAGACAAAAAAATACTCAGTTTCAAGAGAAGATACTAAATGTTGGTATGTACTAGGTTCGTTGGTGTGTTTCCAAAGGAAGCAAGAATTTGTGCCTGTTGTCTTTGTCCCTGTCACTGGGCAGCACTGAAAAGGGCTCTTTTCACCCTCCCTTCAGCTATTTACACATATTGATTACATCCTCTCTGATCATTCTCTTCTCAAAGTGAAACAGCCGCATCTCTTTCAGCCCTTCCTCATAGGACAGTCCCTTAATCATCCCCATGACCCTTAACTGGACTGTCACTCCATTTTGTCCGTATTTATCTTCTACTGAGGAACCCAGTGCTGGGCCCAGCTTTTCAGACAGTGCTGAGTAGAGGGAAAGGATCATCCTCCCTGACATACTGACATTACTAATGCAGTCCCAATGAATGGATTTAATTAATTTAATTAACTGAACACAATATCAAGGACAAGAGTGAACTCAATAAGAACTGAAAGAGCTACAATGGGGAAAAAAAATAGAAAAAAATTGTCTGAAAGCTGTTATCAGAAATATTAGATTTCCGTGATAGAAATGCAAAATTCATGCCCCTAGAGTTCAATTTTGCCTTTGTTAAGTTTTGGAGATTTTAGCTCTTTGTCTAAACTGAAGTGTAAAGTCTTTGTTGGCCAGTAGATTTTTCAGTTTGTTTTGTTTGTATATGATTGCATGCCTTCATTTTATTAGCAGTTAATTCCTTGAAATAAATGTGAGCATGTCAGAGGAAGAGTTGAGTAATTCAGTCCTGTTGAATTCTAGTCTTGTGAACACACTCAGTAGCATTCACAGGCCAGACTGCTATAATTCATCTGATGCCTCCAGCCAGTCCCAAAAATATTTCTTCAAATTTTTTTCTGGTAAAAACTGTACCACGGTGTTTTCAATAGAATTAGTTATGAATGTAGTTATGGCACAAATGTTTGGACTAGGCAATGGAAAACAGCTTTCTTATTTGTTTTAGATTGAAAATTTAGCAGAGAAGTAGGCTGGATACAATCTTAGTTTTATTTTCTGCTCTTAGCATGCCATTGGCTAGGTACATAAACATCCCGGTGTTTAGAAATAACTTATCATAAATAATTTAAAAAGGATGCAAAATATAGAGTGTGAAAGCCTTTGGTTCTTTAAACTGAATTTATTATGTTCAAAGTTACATCTCGATAAAAGGCAAGCAGAACTTGAATTAAAATATTAATCCATCCATCCCATTTAGTTCTTTGAAATATTCATAGCCTTTTTTTATTGGTTATGTTTTGTGGTAGGGGAGGCAGTAAATTGGGGGATGCTTTGATGAAAAAAGCTTTCATCGAGACCAACACAGTCAAAATGACAGGAATGCTCTTCATGAATTTAGAAAATTGGCCCAGCTGGGAGTTATGTTATTGTAGAAAATCCTCCTTAAGCTTCATAGTCCATATTCATAAGACACTTAAAACATCATCAATCTCTTCTTGCAAAATCTATTTCCTTCTCTCTCCAGTGCAGACATCCAGCTCAGTCTTATTTAGTCCCCCATTTGTTCTCCTTTCAAAGTGCCATCACTACTATTCAGCTGCCCCTAAAATGTTTCTTGTATTTTCCCCTTGTGTTTAATTTGCCTTCTCTTCCCATAATCTGTAAGATCTGTAAGGTATATTATGGAAGATAATGCACTGAGCTCATCTTGTCCCAAAATAGAAGGCACAACTGACTGAAGCAGTAGGCATCTTTTAAAAAATCTACAGGAATTTTATTTACAGGCTTTTCCTTTCTTTTCTTACTGTGTTTTGGTCTTTCTTGGGAGCAGTCAGTGTTTACAAATACACAGCTGTCTAAGTGTAATGCAACTATCTTTTAATGTCAGCAAAAACAGCAGTAAGGAAACTAATACATTAAAAAAAAAAGACTTGTAAAAATAAATGTAAAATTCATTCACGATTAAGAGTGTCAGGCTTGTCTTTCTTAAATCTTATTGGATTGAGTTTTATTCTTTGTTTATAAAACTAAAGCAAAAACTTTCTCAGTGCCTTCCTCTTTGAAACTCCAAACTCTGTTTTCCAGAGCTCTCACAGTGGTTGGAGAGCACAAACATGTTAACTAACATTTTAACTTCAGGTCTTTAGATTATTTTTTCCCGTTGAAGAAACTTGTAACTTCCTAAAATTTCTGGGAATACTAGGCTTCTTAAATATGCACTTACATTAACCTTAATTGGAAAAGCAATATTATCATATATTTAATACTTTATAAATAATTGTAAGGCATTATCTAACTGACTTCCAAACAGGAATGGAAACTTGGAGAAACTCTGATCTCATACGGATTTTGTCAGACTACTACTAAAATTTTAGGAAATATAGTCCTATATATAAACAGAAAAATATTTCTTAGAAGGAATACACAGGGAATGTCATTATTGTGACTTTTAGTTAGGCATCAAAATTGGAAGCGAAGAGAATATGAAGAATATTTTGATTGATGGTGTTAAATCTGCAGATGTTCTTCTTTCATAACTATATAAAATAAATTACTTCTGACCACTGAATTTTCCTTCCTTTTCTTCCCAACTAGATATGCAAAAAGGCTTAAAAATTGTGTAGATGTTCAGATCAAGCTATTTCAAAACAACCAGGGCTTCCATTTACTAGTGCTTTTTATGAGAAACAGAGGCAACTGCAAATGTTTTCAATGCTGGTATTCTAAAAGATTGCATAGGCTGAGATTTTATACAGGGTGATAATGTCAGTACTGTAGCCTTTACATATTGTTTGAAAGTGGATTACATAAAATCCTGCAAAATTCTTTCAATCACAGTAAATGATGGAGCCCTGGACTAGAATTTCCAATTCTAAGGCCGAGTATAATATATATTTGTGATATATTACTGTATTATATTAAGGTGAGGTTCAGATTCCTTACCACCATGTCATTTACAGAAAAAAATTCAATCCCTAAAGCATACAAACAAAATAGGATTTTTGCTCTTCTGCAGGAGTTTACTGCATGATCTGAAATACTGGAGTGTCCAGTTATGCCACAGCGTATCTGTACGGGTAGAAGTGAATTGACACAGACAGACCTAATCACATTATCAAGGACTCATTCTTTAGAAGTTGCTTCAGCTTCTGCATAAGTCTATCTCGATCCCAACTCTTACAACATATATAATTCTTGCAGTGCAGTTACCTTGAATACACGGACAGATGTAAAATATCAAAAGAATTTTGAAATAATTGACTTCATGGAAAGTTTTGGGGCTTTTTTTTTTTATTCCATCAGTGGTGGTAAGAGATTTATTAAGTTGAATGGGGAGGGGGGGGACACACTGAATTGTAGTTTAAAGTGGCATAATTTTATGTGCATATTTGGAATTTCAAAATTACAGTGGTAACTTGCAGGTTTGGGGCACAGAGAAGAAATCATTGCTCATTATGAGGGCTTTCAATCCAAGGATGGAACCTATTTATTGTTCTTCTTTATATTTTCTTGAATCTTTAGCAAAGACAAAGGACTTGGCTTAAAGTCTCCTTAATTATTCAAAAAAGTGAAATGATGAAAAGAATTAAATCTAAGGATTAGTTTTTCATGCTGTATCTTTTGTAGCTTCTTGCTGTTTTAAATAGCAACTACTCCTGTGAGATTATGAATGAAAGTCTGTCTGAAGATTTTGTAAATAAAGGGTCATATAAAGAAATGCTTATCTGTTGAGTCTGAGTATCTGAAGGAGCATTTATAGTATTCAACCACTTGTAGTTTTTTCAAAGAAGTGTTTGCATCATCTTAGAATGCTGAAATAGATTATATGTAAATAGCATTGTAAATTTTTAAAAATAGCAAAAGCAAGTAAAAATACCACAGTAGAGAACTACATACAGTGCAGTGCTACACAAAGAAGCAAATAAGGCAAATTTTTATAGTTAACAGTGAAAACTCTGTTTAAAGTTTTCTATTCATGCCAGGACTCTGTTGAAATTGCAGAAACCTTTTCTTATGATTTGTTACTCTTTAGATTAAGTTTTATTATCCTTTACCATATTTCTCACAAAAATATAACACTTTGCAATAAAACCCTGCAGATTCAAGTTCAATGTTTTTTGGTGAGGCTTTATTAGCCATGCCAACTGGTTTTTGTAGTGCCTTACTGCACTTGTAGAAAGTCTGGGAAGAGTTTCTAGTATTTTCCTCTGTATTTTTGAGTGATTGTGCAATTCACATACTTGAAGTGAGTAATTCTGGCTATTATCTCATACTGTGAAGCCCATGTTTACCCTGTTCCTGGTTGTTAACAGTATATAAGGATGCTCCATGTTCAAAAAAATTAATGTTTTAACAGAAAGTTGAAAGGGAAATATGTAGACAGAATGTAAAGGTCTTGATAACTTAAATTAATTTAGGGATTGAAAGAACAACTACAAAGATCTTTTCATTACATAATTATTTTCTAGATCATATTTCCTAGTTATTTTTACAGTATGAGTGGAAGTAATAGGAGTAAAAAGCCTATATGTATCTTCAGACGGAATCTATCTGACAGAGAACTGCTTTTAGAAAGATGTTTGAGACAGAAAGACTTCTGGAGTATGATCTTGGGTGTTTTTGAAGGCCATTTCTGCCTATACAGGAAAATCAGTGTTAATTTAAGTTTGCTCTACAGGATGTTTCATTCATAGTCTCTGGTAGTTCAGGATCCCTCTGATATCATAGGATCATAGGATCTTAGGATGTTAGGAGTTGGAAGGGACCCAAGAGATCATCGAGTCCAACCCCCCTGCCGGAGCAGGACAAAACTATCTAACACAGATCACAGAGGAACACATCCAGGCGGGCCTTGAAAGTCCCCAGAGAAGGAGACTCCACAACATCCCTGGGGAGTCTGTTCCAGTGCTCCGTGACCCTCACAGTAAAGAAGTTCCGCCTTGTGTTGAGGCGGAACCTCCTCTGCTGCAACTTACACCCATTGCTCCTTGTCCTATCACAGGGAGCAAGTGAAAAGAGCCTGTCCCCCCTGCTCCTGGCCAGCCTTCAGATACTTATAAACATTGATCAAATCTTCCCTAAGTCTTCTCTTCTCCAGACTGAAAAGCCCCAAGTCCCTCAGCCTCTCCTCATAAGCCATGCCCTCCTGTCTCCTAATCATCCACATAGTCCATCCAAGTAATCTTCCTACATATCTGTGTGTAGAGTGTGTATGAACCTGGGTTAGCCTTGTTCAGGGCAACTGTGAGTATAACTGCAGCAGAACAGAGGGAAGTAAATTATGTTTAGTATAAGATTTACCCACGTTATGTTTGCCTTGATGCTAGAGTAAGAGATGTTAAATATTCCTTTTGTCAGTGTTTGACTTCTAATCTAGTCTGGGATAGAGTAACTGCACATCATTCCATTTTGCTCAAGGCTTTCTATTTATGATAAGGCCAGTTCCTGGGAATCTTCTGTATTTTATCAATATGGCTCAAAATAAACTTTTTTTTTCAGCACAGAGAGTTAATCTGACAAATTTTATATTGTTTTTTTCCTTCTAAATTTATACACATGGAAAAATCTTCTGCCCTGCTCTGCAGGCCCAAGGATGTATTTTTATGAAGATGCTGGAAGCAGTGTGAGTTTCCTAGAAATTGTTTGCATAATATGGATGTGATAATAATCTTCAGACTTTCCTTTTCCCCAAATGCTATCTGCAAGCAAAAGGCTATTAGTTGTGCAAATCCTTTAAGAACAGAAAGCAACAAAAAGCAATTTGTCTTCTATGAAAGCACCAGCGACATGCCAACACTGTTCAAGAATGGGCTGATCATTAATTCTTCTGACAAGAAATTATCCCCATTCAACTTGCTTTGGAGTTTTAACTTCTTGTAAGACTATAGTGTCACCATCCTGCCCAATTTAAAGTTTCATTGACTAAAAGACTGAATACTTTGAGATAATCCATGTGCTTAAGATGCATAATTTCTCTGATAAAATAAGTAAGAATACATCATAAAATTTTTAAAAACATTGGTAATTACAATATATAATATATATTGTATATAAATATATAATTTATACCAAGGTAGTGTTAAGGAATACGGCTGTAACTAATGATCCACAAATTTATTAAGAGAGAAAATGCTTTTCCTTCAAGAGACATTATTTACATTTGGTAAAATACTATATGATTTCATTCCTCCAGAATATTGGAAAATAAACTCCAGGAAGAGTTAGATCTAAAATGCTGAAAAGCACTGTAAGATACGCAGTAGTCATGCCTCAACTACCATGCGTGATGTTCTAGATGCTTGATTGCTAGAAGCATAACAGTACTGAGTTCAAATGGGAAGTTTTGAGTAACTGTGAGTCCACTGACACCCACAGTGGGCTGAGTAGATCAGGCTTTTCTTATAGTGAATGCTTATTACTTGATCAAAAGCTTTAAAAGATCACAAGAAGTCAGAAGAACATGTGGTGTCCCATTGCACATTCAGATGCCTCCATGTGCTATCTTTGAGCTATCATACCATGTGAAATGGCTGTAACTGAGTAAATCTGATGAGATGTCAAAATTATAAACCACTTAAGTTGGAAATTTCTGTTTTGGAAACATTCACAATAACTGGAGGAAGAGATATCACAGTCCTATAACATTACTGCTATTCACAAAAGTTAAATGTCTTCATTTTGGTGCATTTCAATTTCAATACAAGCTTTTTTCTTTCCAACCTATTAGAAAATACAAATCTTACACATTTTTTAAGGTAGCATCCCTGTTTCATTTTGTTCTGCACAGTCTGGGAAATCCTTTTAGTCATACAGGCAAGCAACTGTGACTACAAACAAGTGATTGTGTTCTTTCCATTTTTCTCCCTCAGTGGTTTCATCAGTCTTGCATTTTTTAATTAATCATAGTAACAGTGTAAATAGGTAGTTATGTGTTATGTGAAAATAATAATTTTCAATGTTTTCATTATTATAGGTTTTTTTTTTTTTGCATCTTCTAAAATCAGGTAGGCATCCAGATACTTTGAATATTTCTATCTGATAAATGCAAGGTGCTTTTCGACTCAGTATTTATTTACCATTGTTTCAAACAGACTGACTACCTGTTGAATATTCAGTGAAATAGTGTAAGAAAAAAAATCTGTACTGCATCTGCAATGACGCTATGTTTATGTTTGCTTTTCAGCAGGAAATCCAATGTGTCTGTGTAGTTATCTTTTCTTTTTTACGATAGTTTAGAGTTTGAAGATTGCTAAGAACAGCATAATTTTTAAAGCTGTGCTGACTTTAATCCTCTGTTAACTTTCAGCCGAAAATATTAAACAAGTACCAAACTTTATGGAGTATTGCAAGCAGGATTTATCAGAAAAATGTCAGTTATTCTGAAAAAAGCACATATTTGTATTTGTTTTCTTTTTGAGATTATTGGTTTGAATTTTTTTAATTGTTGTTTCGTGGATTTCTGGGGTTTTGTGGGGTTTTTTTGGTGAGGTTTTTAATTTGATTGTTTTTTTCTTCCATAAGTATTAATTACAAGCATTAAAATTATCTCGGGTGTTTCCATTGTATTCAGCAAGGATTCTGAAAATAATACATATTTTCAGGAGTGAACTATTATGCTCTCATCAAAGGCTATCAGGTTGGTCAAGCATGACTTCCCTTTGGTGAAGCCATGCTGACTGTCCCTAAAGACCCTCCTGTCCTTTATGTGCCTGGAGACAGTGTCTAGGACAAATTGTTCCATCAGCTTTCCTGGGATGGAGGTGAGGCTGACTGGTCTATAGTTACCTGGGTCCTTGTTCTTACCCTTTTTGAAGATTGGAGTGGCATTTGCTGTGCTCCAGTCCCCAGGCACCTCTCCTGATCCCCATGGCTTAGAAAAGATGATGGAGAGTGGCCTAGCAATGTCTTCTGCCATCTCCCTTAGTATGTGCGGATGCATCCCTTCTGGGCTAATGGAATTAGTTAAGAAAAGATGTATTTATATGAAGTATATAAATTATTAAGACCTTTTTTGTGCAGATAGGAGAATCATCCTAGTTCATTAAAATAAATTAAGGAGTATTTAGAGAAATGAAAAAGCAAATTGCTCAGTTTTTCCTGTTACAAACTTCATCATAATATCTGGAATAGCGCTAGGAACATATCTAGTGTTTTGAGTTTGAATTTCTAAAAGTTAATTTGTCCATAATACTTCCAGAAGAAAATGAAAGAAATAAATTGATAGAAAACCATTAAAACATAATGAAGCTGCTTTGTTTGGAAATTTCCATTTGCAAACTTTTTTTAATGTGGTTTCTTATAAAAGCCATTTTATTTGCTCTTGTTCTTTGAAGACATTGATTGAAAGACCTGGAGTGAAGTATAATTATTGTACAGAAAGGTTTTCTGGTTTTTTGTGGATTTTTTTACATTAGCACAAAGTACATCTTTTCCATGTCATTAAAATCTGAAGACAAAATACATTAATATTTGCATACACAAAGTCTGATTGATATTGAATTTGATGTTTTTTAGCACCAGTGACTGCTGGATTTGCAGTGTTCTGTAACTGTCTGTGAAAGAGTATCTGAGATGTCTGCCACAGTGGAGCTATCTGGAATGCCAAAGGCACAGGAATTTTTCCACTACAAATGTTTAAAATATTGTTTTTTCTTAATTCGTGTCTTGATAAAGGCTGTAAATATTCCACCCAAAGGCAACCATACCTTGTTTAAGTACAGAAGGTCCCCAGTCAAGCTGAGGAACTTCAAAATGAACTGTATAAGTAGTTTCTTAATTTTTTCAGTTTAGAATGACAGAAGCCGCAAGAGAATCAAAATGCTGTTTGTTGCAGATATGGCTATATCAATTCTACATTCTTTTGATGGAAAGAGGACATTTTCAAAGAGGAGGTCTGATGATGAAACCCATAATTAGCTATCCTTGATAGGCAGAGTATCTTAAGGAGGCTGGGGTTGCTGATACTTCAGGATATTGTAAGTATACACAGACATGGAATTGAGTACACTGCATATTGCATTTTATTGGATGTTTTAATGTATAATTCCCATCACATCTGTATTTTCAGTTCCCTATTCTCAGTACATCTCTCACTGAGTGAACAGAAAATAAAATCTCTGTTGACATTTCTACACCGATATCCTTCTCGGGACTGTATTTTGATACGAGTACCTCATCCATCTGCTTGCTCTCAAATTCTCTCGTGGGCTTACAACACAGGTGCTATTGTAAGAGAATTTGATGAATATTTGATAGACTTCACCTTATGTTTACAAGTAACGAAAGGTCACCACCCTTGTTTATGGGAATTTCAGCTGTCCTGTGCTGACTGCGTGGGACTATTCATATAAAAGATAGCAAGCAAACAGGTGAGCATAACATTTAAGGTAAAAGCCAACAGTTTTGAAAGACATAATGTACTGCAGTGTAACTTTACTAATATAAAAAGATATGCATTTATAACTTTTGAGAAAAAAAGAAGACTGCACTGAAGTGACCGGTTTCTGGAAGACAGAGCATTACCAGTCAAAATTAATCTTTTAAGGTGTCAGAACAGGCTCTATAACATAAAGTATTTCAGAATATCATAGTATTGTTTAGATTGGGAAAGACCCTTAAGACCATTTAGTCAAAAATAACTTATTTTCTTTCCCTCCCAAGGAAAAGATACCTTCATGTAGTAAATATTGCATCTAGGAACACTTTAAAGACAGACACATTGAATAATATAGAATATAGTCTCTTTACATTGGCACTTTTTATGTGACTTTCCCAGTTTCACCTGAATTTATGAAGACTTGTTGAATCCATATTACTGCAGTGTAGCATCGTGAAGATACAGATATATCATAGGATCATAAAAACATAGAATGGCTTAAGTTGGAAAAGACGTTTAAGATCATCAAGTCCAGCCATTAGCCTAACCTTACAAAGCCCACAGCCAAACCATGTCCTTGAACACATTATCTACATGGCTTTTCAACACATCCAGGGATGGAGTTTGAACCAACTCCCTGTGCCACCTGTTCTGATACTGATAACCCTTTCAATGTAGAAATATCTCCTACTCTCTAAACTAAACCTCCTCTGGTGCAACTTGAGGCCATTTTCTCTTGTCCTATCTCTTGTTACCTAGGAGAAGAGACCAAGATGCGCATCTCTACAACACCCTTTTGAGTAGCTATAGACAGCAACAAGGTGTCCCCTCAGCATTCTCTTCTTCCGACTAAACAGTCCTAGCTCCCTCAGCTGCCCCCTTACAAGACATGTTCTCCAGACCTTTTGCCAACCTGCTTGCCCTTCTTTGAACCCATTCCAGCAAGTCCTTCTTGTATTGAGGTGCAAAGAGCTGAACACAGTACTTGAGGTGTGTACCAGGTACAGGGGGACAATAACTTCCCTTTTTCCACTGACTACGCTGTTTTTGATAAAAGCCAGGATGCTCATTGGTCCACTTGCCACCTGAGCACACTGCTGGATGATATTTAGCCAATGATCAATCAATACCCACAGGTCTGTTTATCAATAAAGATATTAAACATGAATGGCCCCAACAGTGAGCCCTGGAGATCACCACTTGTGCCTGCTTGCCAACTGAATTTAGCTCATTAACGAACACTCTGACTCCAACCGTCCAGCCAGTGTTTAACCCAGCAGAGTATGCCTTTCTAAGCCATGGGCAGCCAGTTTCTCCACAAGCATGTAACGGGAAACAGTGACAAAGGCTTTATTGAAATCTGAGAAGACAACATCCACAGCCTTTCTTTTATTTGCTAGGCATGTCACCTTGTCATAGAAGGGGATCAAGTTCATCAAGCAAGACGTTGTGATGGATTAGGTCTCATAACTAGGAAAAAACATACATTTCTGTATTTCTTAATTTTTATGGCCTTTCATGAACCCATGCTATTGGCCCTGCTCACCTGGTAATCCTTTAAATCAGGGGTCTTCAAACCCCGGTCCGCGGGCCGGATACGGCCCCCAACAGTCTCCAATGGTATTTACCCCCCACCCCCCACCCCGCCCGGGGTTGGGGGGCGGAAACCGAGCAGCCGCAGATGACTTCCTGCCGACTGCGTGGCCGGGCTGAGGCAGGCGGCTCCCCTGTCTCTCCCTCCCTCCCTCTCTCCAGCTCCCAGGCAGGACAAGCCAGGCAGCACAAACTATAGCCCGGCCCCCGACACTGTCTGAGGGACAGTGAACCAACCCCTTGTTTAAAAAGTTTGAGGAGCCCTGTTTTAAATGATGCATAAATTTCAAGGGTCTGTTGAATATCATACTATTTGAATGACTGTAGTATTACTTGATATTTAACCAAAATAGCACATTCAATCTTCCTTTAGTTTAACCTCCAAAAGTTTGTAAATTGTTAAATTAAAATGTACAATAACATCTTACTAAATGCTGAATTGGAAATTAGACTTTTAGATATCAATGAGTAGCACAGGGAAGCCATTTGCATGTTAGAAAACAAATCTCACAAGCAATCAGCAGAAATAAAGTTAAAAATACAGTAGCTGTGATTCTTTAAAATGTTTTGAAAAAGAACTTTTATTGCAGTCTTTATTTTAGAATTTAATTTTAGGATTTGTTAGAATTTATTACTTTAGGATTTTATATTGGAATTTATTTTAGGATTTTATTTTTATTTTAGGCTTTTATTTCAGCACTTATTTTAGGATTCATTGCAGTCCAGTTTCATGGTTATAGCCTCAACTTCCTTGAAAACTAAAAATTTCAAAACAATTGCAAGAAAACTAAAATACTATCTTGATCTAAGAGTAGGTACTAAGATCTTCTAAAACTGGACCTCATTATCAGTACATCAATTGAAATATTATTTTCTTATCTTTGTGCATGGAACTGTAATGTTCATAACCCTGCACATGTTGAGAATATTCATTCAAGTTTAGCCTTAGAGCATCTAATACTTAAAAAGTTCACAACTTCTTTTCTGCATGTAAGTCATAATCCAGTGTTATAGCTCTTCAAAATGAATTCCTTTAGTTAAAGTAGCCCATTCAATATGGATCTTATAGCTGTGTCCTGTATGTTTTAGACTGTCCACATAGCAATGAGACAGTTTCAGACCTTCATAATTTTGATTCTTATGGCACTTTTTTTTTTGTTTTTTTAGCAGAAAAGAACCTGAAAGGGAAATTATTGAGGAAATTTAATTGGATTCAAAATACCTATGTATCACAGTATCACAGTATATTAGAAATTGGAAAGGACCTCAGAAGATCATCTAGTCCAATCCCCCTGACACAGCAGGATCACCTTGACCAAGTTGCACAGGAACGCATCCAGGCGAGTTTTAAACATCTCCAGAGAAAGAGACTCCACAACTCCCCTGGGCAGCCTGTTCCAATGCTCTGTTACCCCAACTGAAGAAGTTTCTTCTGATATTTATTTGGACTCTCCTATGTTTCAGCTTACACCCATTGCCCCTTGTCCTATCATTAGATGACACTGAGAAGAGCCTGGCTCCATCCTCCTGACTCCCACCCTTCACATATTTATAGACTTAATGAGGTTGCCCCTCAGTCTCCTCCAAGCTAAAGAGAACCAGCTCCTTCAGCCTTTCCTTACAAGGGAATCATCTTCATGATTCTTCTCTGAACTGGTGTACAGGCATTTCAGGGTGTCAGCTGAGCACTCCAATTTCACCTTAGGATGGTAGGAGACCTTGTGGTCTTCATCAAGACCGAAGCGCTGCCCAACGAGTGCCCACTCAGCAACATTTCCCCCCCACTTTGAATCTAGTTTAAAGCCCTCTGAATGAGCCCTGCCAATTCCTGCCCCAGAACTCTTTCCTTTCTGAGATAAAACTTGCTCGTGTATAACTGTCAGGTCTGGTTTCTTACAAAACCAGTCATTATCTATAGCAGCAGTCCTGTCTGGTGCCTTTTCTATAGCACCAATCTTGTAGCCAGGCATTTATGGACTAAATCCTATTCCAGCCCATGTCCTCACCGCAAAATGGAAGTAATGAGAAGAATATAATTTATACCCTGGTCTCTTTCACCTAAAGCCTTGAAGTCTTTCTTCATTCCCCTCAGGCTACGCAATACATCTTTCTTCCCACCTGTCTGGAAGATGAGCAGTGAGTAATAGTTGATTTCACCAGGTTAGGGTGTGTCCTACTGATATACCTGATTTGGGCTCCAGGTAAACTCCAGACTTTCTTATGAGGAAGGTCAACTCTGCATATTGGACCCTCAGTTCCCTTCAAGAGCGAGTCTTCAATAACTAGGACCCTTCTCTTCTCCTTTGTGGAGGAGGTTGTCAGATTATTGGAAGACCTCTCTGATTTATATATTTATATATATTTATAGATGATAGGTTGCCTATCATCTATATCCCTAATAGACTGACTGTCTTCCAGGAGGGGCTCATGCCTATTTCTTAGTTGCACCTGGAGAAGTGAGGTAGGCAAGGGGCACAGCCTTGCACTTGCCTCCACTCACCTCTTTTACTTGGGCTTCTGTCTTCTATCTGAGAGGTGCAGGATACAGGGTCACTTTGATTCTGGCTGTTATTTGGCCATTGTCCAGACTGCATAGCCTGAATCCACCAGTCTATTTTCAGCCTCTTTAAGGCTCCTGAGCCTTCTACTTCTGCTTGTAGCCTTTCAACCTCATCTTGCAGCTGTGCCGCTAAGTTAAGCAGATAATCTACTTGCTCACGCCACACACAGCATAAGAACAGTGAGAGGCTGTGACATTCCCTGCAGCCTGTCATCTGCACAGCCTCCTTTTACTGGGGGACCTGTGTTTGGGTTATACATCCATGTGTAGTGGTGAGCGTAACCTGGTCTTCCTCTGCTGCCACGTTGACACCATTTTTTAAAATTTTTTTTTTCCTTCCCCCCATGACTAAAAGCTAGCTCTCTTGCTTACATGGTCTGAGCGCAGCTTCCATTTTTTAGTCAGCCCTTGCATGGAATTTGACACAGTCTCACATAGCATCCGCGCAGCAAAACTGAGGCAGTGTGGTCTAGATGATCTGGGAGTGAGGTGGATCGTGAACTGGCTCCAGGATAGAAGCCAGAGAGTAGTGGTCAAGAAGACAGAGCCTGATTGGAGGCCTGTATCTAGTGAAGTACCCCACGGGTCAGTGCTGGGACCAGTCCTGTTCAATCTATTCATTGATTACTTGGATGAGGGATTAGAATCATGGAATCATCATCATGGCTGGAAAGGACCTCCAGGGTCATCAAGTCCAACCTTTTCCCCTAGTATCTAACCATTAGACCATATCCCTAAGCGCCACGTCCACTTGTTCCTTAAACACCTCCAGGGATGGTGACATCACCACCACCCTGGGTAATCCATTCCAGCATCTAATCACCCTCTCAGTAAAGAATTTCTTTCTAACATCCAATCTAAACCTCTCCTGACAAAACCTGAGGTCATTTCCCCTCATCCTATCATCACTAATTGGAGAGA
>VXBP01009635.1:27712-73199 GCA_013400115.1 Rhinopomastus cyanomelas
CCTGGAGTATTGTGTCCAGTTCTGGGCTCCTCAGTTCAAGAGGGATGTGGAGCTTCTGGAGAGAGTTCAGCGTAGGGCAATGAGGATGATGAAGGACGTGTAACACCTCCCTTATGAGGAGAGGCTGAGGGAGCTGGGTCTCTTTAGCTTGGAGAAGAGGAGACTGAGGAGTGACCTCATGAATGTCTACAAATATTTGTGATGTGGGTGTCGGACAGGTGGAGCTGGCCTGTTCTCAGTGTCATGTAGTGATAGGACGAGGGGCAGTGGTTGTAAGCTGGAACATAGGAGGTTCCACACCAGCCTGAGAAGGAACTTCTTCACAGTGAGGGTGACAGAACACTGGAACAGGCTGCCCAGGGTGGTCTCCTTCACTGGAGATATTCAAGACCCAACTGGATAAGTTCCTGTGTGACTTGGTTTAGGTGATCCTGCTGTTGCAGGCGGATTGGACTGGATGATCTTTCGAGGTCCCTTCCAATCCGTAGTGATTCTATGATTCTATGATTCTCTCACCAGAGCCTTATATTCTCCCCAAGTGCCCATCCCCTCCTGCTATGACATATAGATTTTTTCCTTCCTCTTTATTTTGCCCAGAAGGTCCCTGTTTAACCACACAGGTCTTCTGGCTCTCTTTCTTAACTTTATTCCTATTGCAATGCTCTAGTCTTGGTCTTGAAAGAAGTGATCTTTGAATCTTAACCAGATACCCTCAGCCCCTTTACCTGCCAATACCCTGTCCCATTGGATTTCCCTTAAAATTGCTTAAAAAGGCCAAAGCTGGCCCTCCTGAAGTCCAGTGTTGTGATTGTGCTAGGTATTCTGTTCCCACCACACAAGACCCCAAACTCCATCATCTCGTGGTCACTGCAACAAAGGCTGCCCTCAATCTTCACTGCTTCAGCCAGATCCTCCTTCTTGATGAGTACAATATCCAGAAGCACTCTTCTCCTAGTGGACTCCTCTACCAGTTGCATCAGGAAATTGTCACCAATGCACTGGAGGAACCTCCTGGACTGTGGCTGGCTGGCTGAGTAGGTCTTCCAGCAAATATCAGGGTAGTTAAGATCCCTCATGAGAACCAGGGCCTATAACTGTGAGGCTGCTGTGAACTGCCTGTAGATGATGTCATCAGCTTCCTCATTCTGATCTAGTGGCCTGTAATAGACACCCATAGAAGTGTCATCCTTGGCAGCCTGCCCCTTGATCTGTACGCACAAAACTCCCAATACTCTTTTCATCCACCTCTGGACAGAAGTCAATGCATTCTATTTGCTCTTTCACATAAAGAGCAACTCCACCACTCTGCCTTGCTGAACTGTTAACAAGACTCCGAACAATGCAAGGCTTGAACAATCTGCCACCCAAACTATTTCCTTTTTCTTCTTCAATTCTATAAAAGAGAAATTAGAGCGATATAAATTACAGTGGAGATGTTACTTCATTCCCCAAAGACAAGTGTAAATGGTAAATACGTAATAGTCAAAAAATAAGAAAAAAATCCATGTAGGTCTAAAACGGAAGCAGAAAATAAGAATGTGAGTACATCTAACCATTGAGTAGATATACATCATTAGAGAGCAATACATCAAAGAAAAATTGTAGAAAAATGATTAGAAGTGAAGCCAATAAAAAATCAAGTCTGCATTTTTGGTTTAACATATTATCCATTTTATGACCACAGACTAGTTCTCATTTTGAGGCTATATGATATGCTATATTATATGCAACATCATAGAACCTAATCTCAATTACTTTAGCACTATATTCTTCACTTTAGTCTATATATTCCTAGAAAGATATTGATAAATAAGAGGCAATCAAAAAAGCTCCAATAAAAATTATTAAGAGGAAAACCATAGCACTAATAATTACACAGAGGGAGTTGGAAATATAGTTCAAAAGTCAGAAAACAAATATTATATGCTACATTCTATTATAACTAATAACTGATTTTCAGGATCTAGAACATGATTTGGGGGCATAGAGTTGAAAATACTGTCACATTTAGGCTGGACTTGCTGTAATTTTTCAGCAGGCTGCCCAGGGAGGTGGTTTAGTCATTAGTCTGGATGTGCTTAATGTCATTTAGATGTGGTGCTTAGCAATATGGTTTAGTGGCAAACTTGGTAGAGGAGGATAAATTGTTGCACTTGACAATTGCACTTTTCCAATCACAATGATTCTATGATTCCAGGAATTTCACAAGGACATTTCATATTCTCATCAATATAGAATTATTTTTGCATTAAGTGTTAGAAATCACCAAGATATAAAGATGTTTGGTTTTTGGGTTAAATGTTGAATGAATAAAAACCCATCAACTTATTAACCACTACTGCTAATGTACAATATATCTAGAAATCCAGGTTTGCTTGGCAGAATTTATTCCAAAACTAAAAGGTAGTTTTGTAAGTGCATAGAAATGTATTAAAAACAGGAGCTATGTGAAAATTTCTCTAGATGGAAAAGAAAATTGCAAGGAATCTTCTGTGTGGTCAAAAAAAAAAAAATCTGACTAAATAATGTAATACTTTTACATTTTCTAATTCACATTCTTGGTTTGAACTAGTACCAACAGTCAGAAGTCAACTCATTCAGCTTTGAATATCTATATATCCTTTTGAGGTTTCCACTGCAGAATTAGATCCCATAGAAGAATTTATTTAGTTAAGTTTCAGGGAAACACTGAACTTGTATACATATCCAACACAATCCATACCTCTAAAACTGAACATATCTTTGTCTCAAATTCTTTCTTATATACACCTCGCTGACCACAGTGGAATAGATTTTTCTGCCATAGTTAGTTTGTCTGGGCATGACTGAGGATTTTTGCTTGTATTTACATGCCTCCAGGTAAACACTGCACATGCATGCTCCTGCAATATTGAGTGATAAGTTAGCTTAAGTTAATAACCCTCTGGTTTTGGTAGTGTTTTCTATCAAAGTGCACTCCAGGTGATAACTAGAAGCAAACTATATTTTAATAGCAATTATAGGGACATGACATTTTATGCTCCTCTAATAGCTCATGGGAAATATGTAGAGAAAATATTTTTGCCTGGATGAGTACTAGTGGTATGATTTAAGCACACATAGCGAGAGTATGACTATAAATTAATCAAATATTTTCCCAATTAAAAGGAAAATAACGTTTGAAAAAAATGCATAGTCTCACAAATCTTGAAGTGTGGTTGATCTTGAGAAAAAAAAATCAAAGTACTCTATGGTGGTGCACAGAAACTACACAAAATTTATGAATGCACATTTGGCAATCTTGCATTTTTTTAAATGAAAAACCTATATTGAGCTACGATCCACAGAAACTGTAAAATTTTACTGGGGATTTTGGTGAGCAGTAGGTTAGACTTTGGAAGTGTCCTGTAGTCCATATCAATGTCTTTTGCTCCATTAGAAAATGACAGCAACAACAGCAAAACCTATAGAAGATTATTTGAGAAAACTAGGCTTTAATATTTTTTAATTTCAAACCTAGCCTAGAGGCAGAGAGGATGCTGTCATGGCTTGGAGCCACGCATTTCTGGTGTTTTGTGCTTCTCTGCAGGGAAACAATTTTGCTGCCCCACCCCTGACTCCTCTCATCTTTAGGCTGTGGTCCCAGTGTCTCACTGCAGGGGTGGAGTTGCAGCCATGGACAGGGGAAGCCCCCTATTTAGTCATGGAAGAGTTCTGGGATAGGGCTGTTTTAATCTAGCCACTGCCCGCAGTGGTGGCATTTGGCAGGCCCTGGGGGGAAGCCTCTGTCCCAGGGACAGTCTCTGTCATCCATTTGTTGCAGTAGATGCTCTTTCCCCCAGAAGTTCCCATCTGAAGCCAAAAACCACTATATAACTCTCTCTCATCTTCTCAAAATGTTTGTAATGGTGCTGTGATGCAGTTTCTCTTTATTCATGTGTTTGGGTTTTTGCTTTCTTCCTCGTGAGTGGGTCCAATAAAATATTCCCTTTTCTGCAGAGGTGCTTCACTGCCTGATAAATTCTAACCAAGAACCAGTTGGAATGTTTAAGAATAGAAGAACCAACTGAAAGGACCAATTGAGGCCTTTAAACCCGTGACAGCTGCTTAGATTATATTTTATTAAAAGTATGTCCAAAACATGTAATCTGTTCAGAATAATCTGGTTAGGACATGAAGACATTTTTAAAGCATTTAGAAGTAGCTGTAAGGCAAAGAAAATAAATTTTGAAGGCATTATGAAAATGATACACCACTGGTTTCTTGCCTTGTGTTGTTTTTTTATCTTCTTCTTTACAACTGACAAGTGATTTTGTTAATCCTGTGAGCAATTCTTCATTCTCAGCAGTAATGTCATTATGGTTCTATCTTCATTTTAACTTGAATTGCTGAGTAGAAACACAGATCTCCCAGTAGATTATGTTATTATTTGAAACCAATATGCCCCTTCCAAGCCTTTCATAATATCATTCTACTTAAATGGCAATAGTGGCTACTTAGTAAGGAGACGGATAGGACGTGGCACCATTCTAAATAAGACCAGATTCATCCCTTCATAATTCAATTGTTTTCATACCCTACACCAGTCACATTTCAAGACTGATTAGCTACTTGACCTAAGAGCAGATTTTGTTGTGGTACAGATACAGACTTGAAAAATGTGTCTGGTTTTGCTTGTTGCTGTACAGGGACTTTGAAATCAAATGCATGCACCTAGTACATTCAAAGCATAATTTATTTCTTACTTAGTGTAGTGATTTAAAATATTCTCTGAGGACATGCAGGCTTGTTTGCTTCCATGTCCTTGGCAGTACTGAGTTCAGCAGGCCAATTTTCTTCTTTGTTTTTTTACACTATGAATGTATTACTTTTTCTGTGAGTAACTACAGTTGCTAGAAGTAGGCATTATATATAAGTAGTTTACTTTGTTCCTTCTAATGGGCAATAGTGTACCTGTACCAAAATTGAATATTACCTGTTGTCATGCTCTTCTTCAACTACCTTTATCATATTCTTCTGAATGATTTTTGTTTCTAATCATTATCTTTTTCATATTGGCTATTGTTCTGATGTAGCTGACCAGAATAAACTCACTCCTGATGCCACTAGCACCATGTGAAACAGATATAATCTGTACAGGTTTAGATAACAGAAGGGCTGAATGCTGGCAGTCACTTAATGAATGTGAGATGTCCATTATTTCCAGATCATTGGGTTGGGTATATGCCCAGCCACATCCCAACAAGATGTTTGGATGGAACCTGAATGTGCATAGTCCTCAACCCTCCTACCTTGTCTTCTGTTGACCAGAAGCATAGCAAATAGATGAGAAAGAAGACATGGTCTTCTCCAAGTCCAGTCCCCTGATTTGCTCTGTCACAATGAAACCTGGGACTTACAGGTGTCCAAAGTGCCCACATTCATAAGCTGTCTTTAGCATTTTATAAGGACTAGTGGTTAGTAGAAAGAAAAGCATGTGAAAAGAAGTTAACAATGACCAAACAATATTTTGTGAAAAACCTGTCATTGTGAAAGCAGTCTAGATACATGTATCTTTTTTGTATGCTTCAAAATAAATTTTTGTTCACATTCAGGTATTTTAAAGTTTTCTCTGTGAAATACTTGCATAAAGGCTGCACACCTCTGGCAGAAAATTTTATTCTTCATGTACAGTGTAATTGCCTGCATGAAACAGGCCAGCAGATATGTGTACTGCAGAATAGAAGGCACAACATAAAATGCAAGGCTTTAAGAAATAAGAAGTTTTAAGACATTTAGTATTCCTGAGACCAAACATACTTTGAGGTCCTTGATGCAATTACAATCCTGGGAGAGATGTCCCCGTTGTGGTGTCTGTGCCTGTCATATCACAACTCTAGCAGAAATCTGCTTTTGGTACTGTCAAACCAGTATATCCACTCGTTCTGAGCTCTATGATCTCTGTTTCACGAGTATCTTGATTGCTTCACCAGGCTGGACCAGTCTTCTACATATTGCAGACTGGCAGTGTACTTAAAGACTGGCAGTAGTACTACCAGTTTGTGTAGATTACTTGAATGAAGCTAAGATTTTACTCCTTGTTTGCCTGAACATTTTATCCCTAATTAAAAAAAAAATCAGTAAATTTCCTGACAATTCTAACACAAAAATTTTCAAGTAAAGCTTTCCACTAGATTTTACTAACTGTATTATTTAATGACTCATAACAGTGAAGTTACCTTCGATGCTGATGTTTCATTTGGGTTCATGAACTCATAGATATTGTTAAAAGCTGGATATTTCTTTTCGTAGGTCTGCATATGGCTTTCAGAGAAAGCAAAATTAATATGGGCAATTGCTCATCTAAGAAAAAAATTAGTTTTAACAGGACTTCTGAATCTGTGCTTTAGCTATAATTGTCCATGTGCTTTTTGCTTTTTCAAATTGATTTAGGCTTGTTCTTATACAAAACTTAAGATGGCAGATTATAAACAGTGTTGATTTGAGATACTATTTAACACAGCCTGACATCATATTGATTTTTCTGTCAAGTCTGAAAATAGTCTACCTTACGTATTTGCATGTTGTTCTTAATGAAAACTGAGCCTATAGAGCAAAGGTATCTGAGAGGTAGGAAATTTGACTATATGTGCCATCAGATAATCCTCCCAGTCTTTCCAGCACTTTATCAACAGAGATATTTAGAACTGCAATAAACTGTGAAACTGAAAATCAGAAATGATTGGTTTGTATTAATGTAATAGTATTAAAATCTTTACTAGAACAAAAAGGATCAGAATACAGCTCACCATAATTCAGACAGCTTGAAGTGTGAAATTCAGAATGTGCTTTGGCTCGAGTACAACTGATAAAATTACAGATGAAAATGACTGCAGAACATTTAATGCAGAGAATGACTAATTGCTTTTCTTTTCTTAATATGAACATGAAATTCTTTCCATGAAGTGTTACTTTGTATAAAGCATGCCATATGATGTTGGTGAAGATTCAGATTAGGTAAGACATTCAATTTTGACTGCTCTTTTAAATTACAGACTTACAGTTTTCATAGAATCATAGAATCATTAGGGATTGAAAGGGACCTCGAAAGATCATCTAGTCCAATCCCCCTGCTGAAAAGGTTTTACTTCTTCTAAATGGTTTTAGTCTTAAGTATCAAATTTACCTCTTAAATATGGAATTCACTGATAAAACAACTTCAGTATTTGAATTTCTAAGTTGTGTACCTGGTCACAATCATTTTATATGATTGCATACATAAATAAGGTAAGTGAAAAACAGTTAAACAGATGAAAGAAAGCTCCTAAAGATAAGTTGGAAAAATAGCACTTAGGGTCTTTGTCTGTTTTAGATTATCTCTGGCCCTTGGAAAGTCAGTTAATGGCCTTATATATCCATTTTTCAAATGTCTTCAGTGTAAGTATATTTAAAATATTGAAATGCTTCTAAGTATGTTAAAAAGTCTACCTAAATACCTCATATAATTAGAAACAGCAATTACTAAAGAGGCCTTAATATATTATAGACAAGTGCAGTACAATACAGAGTGCACCATAAATTTTCATAATTCAGGATACTACTAATACATCTTTTATTTGTTCTTGTCATCATTCATCCTCTATATGGCACATTTCATGTTTTCTTTTGAAGTAAGCACTATGAAATTGCTGCAAAGCAATAATTCTAGACTTCTAGGTAATATATTATGTGCTGTGAGTATTAACTGCGGCAAAGTGATGAGAAGAGTAAACAGTTTTTAGGTAACCCTTGAAGGAACTATTAATCTTTTACATGACATAAAGTAGAATTTCAGCCCAGTGGTTAAAAATAAGGAATGTCTGACCCTGAATTATGAGCTATCAGAGTTTAACTCCCCCACCTCTTCAAACTTAATATCTTTTTTCTGTGCTTTGAGTATTTGACTTCCCTGTGCCTTTTTGTCCCTCTTGCTGCTATAGATGAGCTCTATATAATGCACCAGCACTCTTAATACTTTGTCAGCAATTGTTAAGGGATGGATACAGCCAGGGTATATGCACCGTCTCAAAAGACCATGCAAATTCCGCTCAGTGTTAAAATCTCTTTACAAATTCCTGAATTATTCTAATTCCAAATGTTTCATTAGTTTGCTGGTGCTTCAGTGCATATTTATGGCAGCTTCTTTCCTCTTGACACGCTGAATACTAAAATCCTTTGTTGTTTCTGTGACACAATGGTGAACACTGGACTTTTCCTGAGGGATTTTCTGGCCACTGTCAGATACTGAATATGTTTAGATGCCATAAGTGTGAAAGTAGATTTCAGGACTCCTCTTTAAACTGCTTGGATGACTAAAGGCACTACTAGTGTCTTTTTTTTAAAGCAAAAACTTCCTTGGATGCATAAAACTGTACTCTCTTCATCAAGGGCTTCAGGAATTTCTGGTTTTCCTGGTTTTTGAAGTATTTAGAAAATGTTGAGCATGAAAAGGCTGTGATCTTGCTATTTTCTCCCAAGCAAAATGCTTCTATAATGACTTTTGCTTTTGCTAAGACATGTAGCAATGGTAAAACTTAGTCTAAGTATCAAATGGGATATTAAGGCTATAGAACAAAATGCATTGGACTTTATTTTTTAATTTTTTTTAATTAGTCTGTTAGGGAAAAAGGGAACGTCCAAGCACAAGGATAACAACTGTGTCCTCCAAAACCAGCCTTATGCATTGCTGTCCAAAAATATGCTCTACAAAGCAGAAGCCTAATTTGTATACGTAAGTGCCTATATGTGGGTTTTGAACTATAAGCTTTTATTTAATGTTTAAAACATCTTTATTTCTTCATCAGTGTCTTTCAGTCTCATTATTCTGAAAGAGAAAGTCTTGAGTATTAAAAAAACCAGCTAAAATCAGAACCAGTATATATGTTTAACTGTACTAACCTTGTCAAAAAAGGAGTGTTAGTATTTATCCAGTATGTCTTCACTTGAAGTAGTTGGTGCTGCACCTGGAATCTCAAGAAAACAGTATATTAAAAAAATGTATTGAGTCAGTCATCACAAAGACTGCTTGAAATTGAATTGCAGGCAATGTTATATTTCATTCCATGAGATTGCTGGCTTCCAACATTATGGAGGAATGCCTGATTAAAGGGAAGGCTGCAAGCTAATTCCCAACATGTTCCTTGGCAGCTTTTTCATTTCACTTATAGGTAGGAGCAGGTGGTGTCATTTAGAATTACATACTTCATTTCTGGGTTGGCAAGGAAACATTGTTTGGTGATGAAATGTCCCTGAAATGAATCTCATTAATTGTTCACCAATTTATCGTAATTTTATTTATATTTGCACACTGTAATGCAAGCATGATGGAACATCATATATTTAAAATGTAAACACTGAGATAACACAACTATAAGCAATAAAGGATGAGAATAATCTCAGAACAACAGATCTTACAGCAATATTGTATTCTTTTAATCAATATCTTCTGTTTCTTTAAGCCAAGATTTAAAAAAGAGATCTTCACAGTTTGTTCATTTGTAGTATTATTTTGCAACCAGTTTGCATTTGTTGTACTCTTAATCTATGCAAAGCATGAAAATATATATACCTTACTTGTATACTATGTAGCTCTTTTTAGTAATATTGCATAAATGGTAATTATGCTAGATTTTTATGCTGAAAGTTGAATTCAGTATTGATACCCACAGCACTATGGGTATCCAACAGTTGCTGAATGGTGCTGTGGCAGAAAGCCTTTTTCTAAAAAGCATATTTCAAATTTGGAGTAATACTTTTGATATACTCAAGAAGGTTCATGTATGCCTTACTGGTAGAGCTCCACATTGCACTTCATAGAATCATAGAATCATAGAATCATTAGGATTGGAAGGGACCTCCAAAGATTATCTAGTCCAATCTCCCTGCCACAGCAGGATCACCCAGACCAAGTCATACAGTCAGTCTGGGTTAGAAGTGACCACACGATCATCCAGTTCCAACTCCCCTACCATGGGCAGGGACACCCCACCCTAGATCAGGCTGGCCAGAGCCTTATCCAGCTTGGCCTTAAACACCTCCAAGGATGGGGCCTCCACCACCTCGCTGGGCAACCCATTCCAGGCTCTCACCACTCTCACGGTGAAGAACTTCCTCCTCACATCCACTCTAAATCTATCCATTTGCATTTCAGAAGCCACAGGGAGACCAAAGCCTTTGCTTTGCACTCCAACATCTCCATCAGTTAATTTTGAAAAGAAAATAGACCCATACCAATGTTATATCTCTGTCAGTTATGGGTCTGATAAACTTGAGGAATACGTACATTCCACTGCCTACAAAATGAAAGATAGGATGAAGGGCAATGGTTGTAAGCTGGAACATAGGAGTTTCCACATCAAGCTGAGAAGGAACTTCTTCACGGTGAGGGTGACAGAGCACTGGAACAGGTTGCCCAGGGGGGTTGTGGTGTCTGCCTCACTGGAGATATTCAAGACCCGACTGGATAGGTTCTTGTGTGACTTGGTTTAGGTGATCCTGCTGTTGCAGGCGGATTGGACTGGATGATCTTTCGAGGTCCCTTCCAATCCGTAGTGGTCCCTATCCAATCCATAGATTCTATGATTCTATGATTCTATGAAGGTCCCAGGATTAGAAATATTTCTGAAACTAACTCTGAAATGGCATCCAACATCCAAAAATGGAAGAAATTTTAATTCTAGCTTGGAGTCTATAGATTTACTTGAAATAAAATTTACCTGTAAGAGACTTATTTATGAAAAGGTATTCATTCACGACTTCCCATGGACAGGCAGCTATTAGCCATCTCCAGGAAAGTCAAGCTCCTTCATGTGTAGCTATTTGTCACAATGGGGTTTGAAGTGGGTCCAACTGGCAATGCACAGAGACCAGATGTCGTTAAGCCAGAAGATGTTTATTGTACAAAATGGCTGGGTTATATACCTTACAATATTCTTTACCAGATGCATTCTACCAACCATCTTCTGTTTTACCACATTGGGAAGTTATGTGATTCGGTCAGTTCTAATATTTTCTCTACAGGCAGGCAGTACAGTCGCGTACAGAAATTCATACAATAGCTTGCTTCAGAATGTATCTGCTTTGCTCACCTAGTTTTGTCCTTGTAGGCTAGATTCCATTCTCGCAACTCTCTTGCTCACGTTACCATTTCCACTTGCCTTTCCCAAGATCTAAGATCTATGCCTTCCAAATCTAACAGTGTTATGTATTCAGGTTACAATACTACAACTATTACTTTGGAAGACAAAATTGATCATCCAAAACAACCCCCTTCCTTCTTCCCCAGCTGTATATGTTGACCATAACATCATGTGATCTGTAAATCCCTTTGGTCAGATGAGGTCTGTTGTCCCAGCTGTTCCCCCTCCCAACCTGCTGGGATGGTGTGAGGAGCAGAAAAGGCTTTGACTCTGTGCAAATAGTTTAAAGTGCACCTTCATACTTTATTTTCTAAACAAATATGCTTTATGAGCAAAGATTGAGAGATCTATGACTTTTCAGCTTGAAGAGGAGAACATTATGAAGGGACTTAATCACTGTATATAAATACATGAAGACCGGGTGTCAAGAAGAAAGAGATCATAGGATCATAGGATCATAGGATGTTAGGGGTTGGAAGGGACCCAAGAGATCATCGAGATAATCTCTTTTCACTTGCACCTTGTGATAGGGCAAGGGGTAATGGGTGTAAGTGGGAGCACAAGTTCCATCTCAATATGAGAAAACATTTCTTTACAGTAAGTGTTACAGAGCATTGGAATGGGCTGACAGGGACACTGTGGAGTCTACTTCTCTGGAGGCTTTTAAGAACCACCTGTATGCATTTCTGTGTAACCTATCTTAGGTTTTATGAGCATACTGAAGCAGGGTGATTGGACTCAATGACCTCTGGAGGTCCCTTCCAACTCCTTTTGATCTCTGTGTGCATATATGTTGCATAATGACACTTAAATTAGCATGACCAGCATAGAGACTCTGGACAACTACAGCTTGGAAGAGTTTCTCTCTGCCATTTTCGTTCATAGAGACATTAACTAAGTAGTAAATGCTCAGGAAATATGTAGCAGTCACTTTTTAATCTCCAGTTACCTTTTAGTTGAAGACAATTTTATGCGCATAAGACATTCTGTTTCACTGGTACCTTCTTCCTATAGCTTCAAATTCCATGTTACTGTGGGCTTCTACAATAGAAAAAAACTGACCTTATTATGGTAGTACATTAATACCATTGCTTGATTTTAATACTGAGATACATTATTATAATAATTAATGTATCATAACAACTTTGTTGTTATTATTATTGTGATCTGTTTTTTCATTAACAGGCAATATTAAGATCTAATTTAACTTACAAGATACCTATCAGGCAATTAATGTTCAACGGAAAACAGCCCTACAATTTCATTATAAGTCATCAGCTTTATAGTTAAGTACACTAAATTATCTAACAAATCTTAAGAAACATTTATTATACACTTTATTTTTTTGTTATTTTCAGAAGAGATAGATTGACACATAGTATTAACACATTGCAGTAAATAAAGTTCTTATATGCATACAGGACATTTTTGCATAAGCTTTAGACACCACTCCAGGAAGTAACTGACTGTTTTTTTAAAACTTAGCTGAAGAATATAACGGAATTGTAGCTCAATGGCCAGATACTTAGTGTTTATGTGAATGCAGTTCCCCTTTGGGTATACTGTTGAACAGTTCAGAAGTGAAGCACTTAAAATCACTGTCATTTTATGAATGCAGGCTGAGTCCTACTCTTTTTTCATTGATACTTAAGTTGTATACATTACAAATGATTTTACACATTTCTTTTAATTAATAAACTGTGAAACAATTTGTTTCCAAGTTATCTGATCTCTTTTTGAAACCTTTACAAATCTAACTCTTTCACTGTCATAAAGAATTTTTTATTATCATGCCCCAGTTTTTTCCTTCACACATACCATCCTGTTGCACTACAACCAAAAATGACAGTGATGCCAAAGCTTTCCAGAATTTTGTTTAGAGCTCTCTCTTCCATTTTGTTAATTTTGAGTGAAAAGAAGTCAGCCTTAAGTGGAAGAGATGACTAAGAGAATCCTACTGCTCATGGATTAGTAAACTGACAGAAAGATGGAATAGTTGTTCAGAGTCTGACCTGAATGGAAGCATGAAATAAGTACAATTAAAAGGGAGGCTAGATTAGAATAAGAGCATGAGAAGAAAGGTATACTTTTTGCTGGATAGAAAATTTGCTGCGTGGCCAAGTCTAGATGGTTGTGTTGAGTGGAATTAAATCAAGTTGGTGTCTGGTCACAAGTGGTGTTGCCTGGAGCCCAGTATTGGGGCCAGTCTTGCTCAACATCTTTCTCAATGAGTACAACTTCAGCAAGTTTGCAAATGGCACCAAATTAGCTGGGCATGTCAATCTACTGGAAGAGGGATCTGGACAATTGGATTGGTGGGCGGAGATCAATTGTATCAGGTTTAGCAAGACCATGTGCTGGGTCTTACATTACAACAAAAGTTAATGCTACAGGCTTTGTGAAGAGTGACTGGAGAACTGATCTTCAGAAAGGATCTAGGGGTCCTGACTGACAGCCAGCTGAACAAGCACAGGTTTCCAAGAAAGTAAATGGCATCTTGGCTTGCATCAAAAAATAGTGTGGACAGCAGGACCAGAGAAGTGATCATGTCCCTGTACTCTGCACTACTGAGGCCTCATCTTGAGTATTGCATCCAGTTTTGGGCCCCTCAATAGAAGAATAACACTGAGATGCTGAAGTGTGTCCAAAGAAATGCAATGTCCTGATTCAGATAATTTTCAGCTTGTTTAGATTTCTCAGAGTCACTGAAACACACACAAATACTAGGAACAAATGTTCTAGTAAAGAAAGAAAAGAAAATTTATGTTAAAATTTAGTTAAGAAAGGGTTTAAAGGCAAACTGTGGCCAAGGACCTCCACCCACTTCTTTCTCCCCACCTTTTTCATCTCTCACTAGAAAAGGAAGCAGAAATATTTGTCCTTTAAAACAAACTTTTAAACATGGATAGTGATGATGATCACATGCTTAATGAATAAAACCATTAAACATAACTCTAAGCTTCCTAACTCAGTTTAATAAAGTCCTCAGGTTGGTTAATATTTTTACCAAATTGCCAGGGATAGGTTACCAGACTTTGAATAGAAATGTTGTCCTTTTTATACCAAACACTTTCAGATTGTCTACAATTTTATCCTCAGTTTGACTGAAAAACACTATAATTGTTTTTATTTATTTTAGCTTCAAATAAAGTAAAAATAATCTTGATTAAAACTGCAAATACACGGCTACTCAGTGTACCATACTACTTCCATTAAAGCTAGCATTTTTTCTAGTCAAAATAGTGGAATAGCTGTTTAAAGCTTGATAAACATATGCTTGAACTACCTTGCCTAAAATAAACCAAATAAGCGAGGGATTATGCAAAATATAATGGATTTTATGGAATCCAATATTTGTAATGAACTTGCAGGTGGGACTGAATAAGTAACTGATTTTTTAAAAGTTCAGCTGATGAACAAAAAAAGTATGGAGGAAATGGAATTTCATTAAATTAATATTTTTTTTAAAATACCATTAAAAATACAAAAATGCAGTTTAGAACAACAAGAAACATTTAATTGGATATTGAAATAAACTTTTCACTTGGGACATATAAAGCCCTCCAGCACATATTTGAAGAAGTGTTGTCATGCTTTGGGTTAACTCCCCATGTTCAGTATACCCTTTCTTGTCCTGTCCTCCTAAAAAAACCTTTTCTAGGCTGAGGTCTGTGAGTTGTTCTTGTGCCTTGAGCACAAGCCCTATGAGGAGAGGCTGAGGGAGCTGGGATTGTTTAGCCTTGAGAAGAGGAGGCTCAGGGGAGACCTTATTGCTGTCTACAACTACCTGAGGGGTGGTTGTGGCCAGGAGGAGGTTGCTCTCTTCTCTCAGGCAGCCAGCACCAGAGAGTCATTGGCCACTGGAATGGCCTGCCCAGGGAGGTGGTGGAGTCGCCAACTCTGGAGCTGTTCAAGGCAGGATTGGACGTGGCACTTGGTGCCATGGTCTAGCCTTGAGCTGTGTGGTGATAGGTTGGACTTGATGATCTATGAGGTCTCTTCCAACCTTTATAATACTGTGACACTGTGATACTGTGAATCCCAGTAATGTTGCCCTCCAGCAGCATGAGTCCTAGTTCTTATCCATTCTGATTGATCAACCAAAAAATTTCATCCTGTCTTGCTGTAAGTGATTCTTCAGGAAAAAAAGGAAAACAAACCTTGCAAACCACTGTAACATTTTTAGTTGTGGAGGATGTTAAAATTGGAGCTATGTATAATCTAAAATGATGCATATTTATAATCATAAACTTTCAGAACTATTTCCTGCTACACCAATCTTACCTTGGCAAGTTCTCCCAGGGCAGGGGAAAGATTTATCTTTGACTAGACCTTACTTTACAAAGAAGTCAGGAGATGATCACATGTACATCCAGACCTGAACCCAAATGGATGCATCTTTGGGTCTAGCAGCAGACACAGCCTGAATCTTCTTACTGTAAAATTAATTGGTTGTTTCAAGACAACATTCATTTCCCTTGGTGAAAATCAAACTCATTCTACATAGGTAGATGTCTATAGAGTTGTGTACCTATTTAGCTACAATTAAGATAATTTGGCTTTACAGAATATTTTATTAGGTTTTTATAGATGTGAAAGATTGGTTGATTTGTATACAACTGGACTACACAAACAGGAAAACTTTGCTTACCTGCCTAGCATAAAATATTAAGTATTTTTAATCTTCAGACAAGACTGGGTAGTAAATTTTCTCTTGCTTTGTAATTCAATCCTTCACTTAGAATTTTCATTATCTGTTAAATATTATGATAGCACAAGATTATTTTTAAAAAAAAAAGTTGTCACCTGTTAAATATCTTATCACAGTTTGCTTTCAGTTACAAAAAACCCTACTAATTTTCTGCAAGAGCATTAGCATTAATAGGCACATTTGCATATGCAAGTAATAAGCAGAACTACTTTGAGGGATATATTGCACTTGAAGGAATGTGTTCATTCAGTAAAGAATTTTCATAAATGCAGGTTCCCTCTCATGAACTATTAGGGAAACTGGAAAAGATAACACTTGTTCTTATCAATGTGTATGTATACAGGTATGTATGTGTGTATATGATAACAAGGTTTTTAGACTTGTGTGGCACGTGACAACACCATGACTTTGAAAGTCAAGGCAATGTGCAATGTCTCTACAATTCAAGGTGGAATTCAGTTGTTAATACAAGAATTATGAAAAATAAACAAGAGATTTGGTGATTTAAGAAGAAAATGTTTTGTTCAGCTTGGTATCATGATTGAAGACTAAATGAAACTGTGAAGGCTAAATGGATTTGGATACCACAGCAATGTAATGACCTATATATACAAGTTTAAAACCCACACAACTTCTCTATGCCTTGTTGCTGGGCCACTCTTCATCATCTTTGAAAGGTCATGGAGAATAGAACCAGTGACTTAGGACTGAATGAACACCAATGTCACTCCAGTCTTCAAAAAAGGACAAGAAGCATAATTCAGGAAACTGCAGGCTGGTTAGTCTCACCTCTTTTCCTGGAAATGTGATGGAGCAAGTAATTCTAGATATCCTGTCTAAAAATATAAAAGAAAATGAGTTCATTTGGAGTGGTCAGCATGGATTCATTAATCTGATAACTTTTTATGATGTCATATGTGTCTGGGTAGATGCAGGGACAGCAGTGGATGCAATCTACCTTGACTTCAGCAAAGCTTTTGACAGTGTCCCCTGTAACATCCTCATCAGGAAGCTCATGCAGTGTGGTTTAGATGAGTGGACAGTTAGGTGGATTGAGAGCTGGCTGACTGACAGAGCTCAGGAGGTACTTCAACAGTACAGGACTAAGTTGGAGGCCTGTGGCCAGTGGTGTTCCCAAGGGGTCAGTCCTGGGTTCAGACTTGTTCAATATATTAATGACCTGGACAAGGGGACAGTGTACCCCTAGTAAGTATGTTGATGATACAAAGCTGAGAGGAGTGGCTGACACACTAACGGCCTATGTTACTATGCAGCATGACTGATAGGCTAGAGAGTTGAGCAAGAGAAGAACCTAATGAGGTTCAACAAGAGCAAGTGCAAAGTCCTGCATCTGGGAAAGAAGAGCTCCACACATCAATATACATTAGAGGCAGATCTTTTGGAGAGTAACCCTGAGGAGGAAGATCATGAAGTCTTGGTAGGCAGTAAGCTGACCAAAAGTTGACAGTGTGCCCTTGTTGCCAAGAAGGCAAATGGTATTCTAGACTGTTTTAAGAAGAGTATGGCCAGTAGGTTGAGGGAGATTCTTCTCCCACTCTATTGTGACCAACATTTCTGTGGATGTATGATCAGGGAGATGATGCATTGAAGCAGAGAAGTTTGCCTGGTTTGTGTAGAGTTTTCTTAGACAACTTCCCTGTTCCATGGGAGAGATGCTGTGGTCCTGCAGCGAAATTGAGTGAGTGAGTAGAACCAACCAGACTGTGCACAGTCATGGAGCATGGCCCTGGGACCTCTTAGGCTCTTCCTTGTTCCCTAGTAATCCTAGATTCTGATGCAAAGTGATGAGATTTTGCTTCCTGGAGAAATTCTTCACTAATCTCGTCATCCCACAAGTAATTATCCCTAGTTACAGGATAGAGTGGTGTCAGAGGTCTGCAGTCAATACAGCTACAAATCAGTACACGGTAAGCACCTTCCTCCTTTGAAGTATCCAAGAGACCTTCACAGACAGTTGAACATAGACCACATGGTCAACAGTTTGGCAACCTGCTTACAGATTCAAATTACATGTTGTTTCTTCTCTTTGCTAATGAGCAAGCCCAAAAGCTTTCTCTGCATTTACACATACTATCTTCGAAAATTAATACAACTAATAAGGGTTCCCACTTTCCTGGTAGTAAAATTTCCTATTTTATAAACATTTATTTTCTTCCCTGTTGGTCTCTGTCTCTTTTTTTGCCAACCTGAATGCTTATCCTATTTCTCATATAGCTGCATAGCTGCATAGCTTTTGCTTCAAAAAGAAAGCATAAAATTTTACTTTAAATGTATATCACCCAACTTTGAAACTTCAATTATATCAAGGATTTTATTTAAAAACCAAAGAAAAATGATCTTTCGAGGTCCCTTCTGATCCGTAATGATTCTATGATTCTATGATTCTATGAAACTTTTTACAGTGCATTGTTCAGTCCAGCTGAATGTTTGAATTTGAAGACAGCATGTTTCTCTAAGTGTGGAAAGCTTTGGTAATAATGGAAAGGTGGGATGTAGATGTTCTAATGAGGAATAAGAGAAAAAACAAAATAAAGTTTCCATTCTTACAGATAAACCTTATTTCTAACAGTTGTCACTTCAGACCTTGAAAGCTTAGTAGCAAAACAACAGTTTCAGTTTCTTCCTGATCAGCAACCTTTCCGCATTTATAGTGCTCCTTCCCAAATTTGAGCCATAACTCACCTTTTGGTGGTAATTGATATAACATGTCAAGTTGGACAGGTTTCTGTTGTGAACAGTAAAATTCAAAGATAAAGACTTTTATGGTTTAAACCAATCAACAACCTCCAGGAAAAATATGCTTTTATGTGCTTAGCTGTACAAAATTTGAAAGTGAGACAGTTTTTTGTTACAGCTTCAAAGTCTTATGTAGTACAAGAACCCTGCTGAGTTGCTGAGGTCTTTCTGGTCTATGCTCCTGTCACTTCACCTGTGAAAGTAAAATCCTGGTGGTGCAGGCAATGGATGAAAAGATGGGATTACGTAGCTAATTGGCCAATACGGATATTAACAACATCGTGCAAAAAGAAATTTAGGTTAGCTCTGTAGGATAGTAATACAATTTCAAAGGTAATTGTCCTATGTAAGAGACATAAGACAGTCAACATAAGACAACAGTTGAACATATTTGGCTCTCACAGAGCTTCAGCACGTCTGAAAAGAACAATCAATGCAATTTTGGAAAACCAAAGGGTCTTGAGGTAAATTTTGAGAAGTTTATTATCAACGTCAACAATGGTGGCATTAGTGATTATATCTGTTTTAAAAAGTAGGGTGGACCAACAGATGTCCATCTGAACCCCAATACAGAAAGCCCCGATGGCCTGTTACTTTTATGATACACACTGCAGTTTTTCGTCTTGGAATTATCACTAGCCTGATTACACACACCTTTTGCAGCTGGAGATTGAAGTTTAGTTTAAAAGTAACTGTATGGTTGCTTTTTGGGTTTATTTATTTGCACATCTTTGCTTCAAAGACACTCAGCATGCACAAATTTATGCCTGTATACATATTCACAGTGTATAAAGCCAGTGAAACAACACCCAGCTATATAAATGAATGTACTGTAAATACAAACAGCAGAGAATTAACTGTTGAAGAGTGAGTTGAACTTGTCATGTTATGTTTAAGAAGAATGATGTTAACCTGAAATTTTCGAGAAAAATGCTATACATGATGTGTGTTTCCTTTGTATTAGGAGGCTAAGGAGTTACCGTTTAAAAACAAAGTATTCGTGTATGATCTTAAAAAGAAAACCAGTATGCATGTGGGATATTTTTATTTACAGTAGATTTTTATTTAGATATTTTTGATAGAAAGAAGGGTTTATTAAACATGGGTTAGATGAGATTGGAAGCGGAATTTGGGCAAATAAAAAATAAAAAATGTATGATTTTATATATATATAAAATAATATATGATAATATATGATTAAGTAATCTCCAGTAATTTGCCTGATAATGCTGGATTCTTGTCACTTATGATCTTAAAATCAATATTGTCTCTTAGTAAGGAATTTTTCTATACCACATTAACTCAGGTTTTGATAAGTGGTTACCGTAGAAGGTCATAGCAGATAATCATAACGATCTTTAAATTCTGTGAAACTATTAAAGAGTATTAAACATGTACACTTCCACTCATTAAGGCCGTAGTTTCTGAAAGTTCCATGGAAGCTAGAAGGGATAATTTAGTATGATCTCCAGCATAATGAAGTGCATAGAATTTTGCCTTAGGGTCTCTCTTCTTTAAGATGGGTTTGTTCCTAGATCAGAAATGCTTTACTGAGAGAATAAAATGTATTTCATTGTTAAAAATGTGATATGTGAAGTACACAGTCCATGGTAACTTTTCTTACTGTTCATTGAGGCTAAAACATTCCTCATTTGAAGATTACAACTGATAATATACCTATAATTTTACAAGAAAGGACCTGGGAGTTCTAATTGACAGGAGGCTGAATATGAGCCAGTAATGTGACCAGGTGGCCAAGAAGGCCAATGGCATCTGTCATGGTTTAGTACCAGGTTAGCCCACAAAATTACATTCTGCCCAACTGTGCAGAAGGAAATGTCCCCACCCCCTAGGGAGAAAAGAGGTAAACACACTTCTGGAAATTGGAACTAGAAATACTAAACTTTATTGAACTGTATTAAAGACTCCATTAAGTAGGAAAAAAGAACAAAAAAAAAAAGGAAAGGGGGAAAAAAGTGTGTTCTTCCTCAATCATTCAAGTCCACCCCTCCCCCTGCCCAGACCTGCTATCCCCTAGTTCCAAACACATGCTGAAAGCTGTGGACAAGGTCAGAGCAAAAAGGAAAGACTGGGAATCTCCTAGGCAGTGCTTAAATGCTCAATTTAAGCATTTTCCTGTGATATGGTCTGAGATTACGGGAAAGGATAAAGAGATAAGGAAGATAAGGGAAAATGAAAAAGGAGCTGGGGCAGGGGTGAAGCAGAAGAGGGACAGAGAGCCACAGAGGGGCAGAGAGGCTGCAGTGTGCTAGGGGCCAAAACGAAACTGAAACCAGACTCCCAAGACACACAAACAGGGAAGGGGTACCAGGATAAGGACCCCAAAATTTATTTGGCCTACTTCACCTGCTTAATCTGTCATCTGTGACAGCCACCTCTCCATTTCAGCACCCACCAACCTTTGCTCCCCTGCACTTCACACACCTTGCTTCGCACCAGAGGGAAATGTAAATGTTCCTACAGGTCAGAAGAATTTACTCCTTATATACTGGAAGAGAGTTTGATTCAGGAACACCATGAGCAAACATGGTTTCAACAAATCAATAACAGCATCTTGGCTTGTATTAGAAACTGTGTGTCCAGCAGGAGTAGGGAAGTTATTGTTCCCTCGTACTCAGTGCTGGTGAGACTGCACCTTTATTCTTGTGTCCAGTTTTGGGCACATCAGTACAAGGCAGACATCGAGGTGCTGGAAAAAATGCAGAGGAGGGCAACAAAGCTGGTTAAGGGCTTGGAGAATAAATCTTATAAGGAGAGATTGAGAGAGCTGGAGCTGTTTAGTTTGAGGAAGAGGAGGCCGAGAGGAGACCTCATTGCTTTCTACAACTATCTGAAAGGACAGTGTAGAAATGTTGATGTTGGTCTCTTCTTAGAGGTAATTAGCAACAGAACCAGAGGGAAGGTTTCAAGCTCCAACAGGGTAGGTTTAGGCTGGACATCAGGAAAAAAAAATTCTTCATGGAGACAGTGTTAAGGCACTGGAATGGGCTGCCCGGGGTGGTGGCTGAGTCACCATCGCTGGATGAGTTTAAAAGATGCTTAGATGTAGTGTTGGGATCTGGTTTAGGGGTGAACTTGTGGAGTAGGATTGATGTTTGTACTTGATCATCCCAAGGGTCTTTTCCAACCTGAATGATTCTGTGATTCTATGAAATGTAAATAAAATATTATATTTTTGGTAACTAGTTTTATAAATCAGTGTAGTGATGCTTTTCAACTTTTGATGCATGGTATTTCGAATGATGTGAAAATGGCTAAAAGGATCATTCACTGAGGGAGCACAGAATAAGATAGAAATCTAGTTATACACAGCACAGGAAGCTTTTGCTGTTACTTTCCCTATTTGTCTCAAGCAGCTTAAAAGCTCAACAGACACACTTGCATGGACATAAGCAGCATGCTGTGTGGAAATTTAGCTGGAGGACTTTCACAAGTATTGCAAATAAACTGTTTGAAACTGTATCTTTCAAACTGCTTCTGATTCAAGCAGGATACAGGAAGAAAAATATAATGTAGGTAGGCTGTCTGCTCTCTGGTCAATGACCACATACTTTAGGTCTGTGGGGAAACAGATAGAGCAGGAATAAAATAGCAGATATTTTAGACACAAATTTGTTCAGTCACAAAGCACCAAGGGAGGAATGCATCTTCAGCAACCTAGTCTCTTTTATTTGTAAATAAAACACTGGAGTGCAATAAGAGTTGGAATTTATGTCACTTAACTTAAGCTTTGTAAAATGATCTCAGCAAGTCTGTCAACAACATCAAGCTGTGTGATGCAGTCAAGATGCTAGAAGAAAGGGATGCCATCCAGAGGGACTTTGACAGCCTTGAGAGTATGCCAACTTCATGCAGTTCCGCAAGACCAAGTCCAAGTTCCTGCACCTCAGTCAAGGCAATAACAAACAGAATACATACAGGCTAGGCAATGGGTGTGTCAAGAGCAGCCAGCAGGAGAAGGACTTGGGAGTTTTGGTGAGTGAAAACTGTTTATGAGCTAGCAATGGGTGCTTGCAGCTCTGAAAGCCAGTTGCATAATGAGCAGCATCAAGATAAATTTGGCTAGCAGGGTGAGGTGGGTTATTCTTCCACTCTACTTCACTCTCATGAGATCCCACCTGGAATACTACTGTGTTCAGCTCTGGTGCCTCTAGAAAGGTATGGACTTGCTCCAGCAGGTCCAGAGGAAGGACAGGAAGATGATCAGGGGTCTGGATCACCTCTGCTATGAGAATGGGCTGACACAGAATGGGTTCTTCAGCACCAGCATGAAGATCTCCAGGAGACTTTATAGCAGCATTCCAATACTTAAAGTATGTCTACAAGAAAGATGAGGAGCAATTATTTGTCAGGGACTGAAGTGAAGGGGAAAGGATCATAGTTTTGAACTGAAAAAGAGTAAATTCAGATTAGGTATTAGGAAGAATTTCTTTACTGTGAGAGTTGTGAGACACTGGATCAGATTGTCCAGCGAAGTTGTGGATGTTCTTTCCCAGGAAGTGTTCAAGGCCATGTTGGATGGCTTTGACAATCCTGGTCTAGTTGAAGATGTCCCTGCCATGTCAGGGGGTTTAGAACTGTGTGATCTTCCAACCTAAATCATTCAATGTTTTCACAAGCTGGTTGTGTCTTCTCCCTCTTCCACCAGCAGAGAAATAGTTGCTTCTGAAGGTAAATTATCCTTCGTACCTTGGATATGTTCTTGAATGGTATTTGTTGACTTCTAGTAACAGCCTCTAATCTAGCCATATGCATCTACAAGTTAGGTATTTAGTATAACCATCTACTCAGACTATTTCATTCAATGTAAATAATATATATAAATGCTTTCCCCCTAAATGTCAACTGACACAATGCATAGGTTCCTCTTGTGAAGTTGTCTAAGTGGTACCTTTTATAATTCTTGTAACCCATGCTCTACATGACCACCCTTTCTGCGAAAAAAAATTTCCTAATATCAAGTCTAAACCTACCCTGTTGGAACTTGAACCCATTCTCTTTTGTTCTATCTAAATCTCGATTCTAGGCCAAGTAAGGAAGGGAGGCAGTAAGGCCATTACCATGGACTTCCGAAGGGCAGACTTCAACCTGTTTAGAACACTGGTTAATAAAGTCTCTTGGAGTACAGTCCTAGAGGCAAAATGGGTCCAGGAAGGCTGGACTTTTTTCAAAAATGAACTCTTGAAGGCTCAGGAGCAGGCGGTCCCCATGTGTTGTAAGACAAACCGGCAGGGTAAACCACAGTACAGGAAGGACATTGAGGTGCTGGAATGAGTCCAGAGAAGGACAACCAAGCTGGTGAAGGGGCTTGAAGACATGCCCTTTGAGGAGAAGCTGAGGGAGCTGGGGTTGTTTGGTCTGGAGAAGAGAAGACTGAGAGGAGACCTTATTGCCCTCTACCACTACCTTAAAGGAGATTGTAGCAAGGCTGGTGTTGGTCACTTCTTTCCAATTAATGATGATAGGACGAGGGGAAATGTCCTCAAGTTGCATCAGGGGAGGTTTAGATTGGATATTAGAAGGAAAGTCTTTACTGAGAGGGTGGTTAGGTACTGGAATAGATTGCCCAGGGAGGCATCCAATAGTCATCCTCATCCTGTCACAGAAGGACATCAGGTTTGCTAGGCAGGACCTGCCTTTAATAGACCCATGTTGACTGGGCCTTATCCCTGGTTGTCCTGCATGTGAAGTGACACTTGAGATGATGTGTTCCATGACCTTCCCTGGTACCAAGGTCAGACTGACAGGTCTATAGTTTCCTGGATCATCCTTTCTACCCTTCTTGTAGATGGGTGTTACATTTGCCACTTTCCAGTCCATTGGTACCTCCTCTGCTAGCCAGGATTCTGAGTAAATAATGAAAAGCAGCTTGGCAAGCACATTTGCCAAATCTTTCAGCACCCTTGGGTGCAATACATCTGGCCCCATAGACTTGTTTATATCTAAGTGGTGTAGCGGGTCACTGACCACTAATTGTGACATCTAATTGTGATGGCCTCATTCTGCTTCCCCTCTCTGTCTTCCAGCTCATGAGGCCTGTTGTCCAGGGAACACCTAGTTCTGTTGCTAAAGGCTGAGGCAAAGTAGGCATCAAGCACCTTTTCTGCATCATCTGATACTAGGTTTCCCTCTAAGTCCAAAATGCGATGGAGATTTTCCCTGGTCCTCCTTATTAATGTATTTATAAGAAACTTTTTAAATTATCCTTAACAGCTGTAGCTAAGTTGAGCTCTAGCTGTTCTTTGGCCTTCTAGATTTTCTTTCTGCAATGTTTGACTACATCCTTAAAGTCTTCATGAGACGCCTGCCCCTTCTTCCAGAGGTGATAGACTTTTTTTTGTTCCTGAGGTGCAGCCAAAGATCCCTACTTAGCCAAGCCTCCTTCCCCACCTACTAATCTTTCATCTCATGAGGACAGCCTTCTCCTGTCCCCTTAAGACTTCCCTCCTGAAGTATGTTCAGCCTTCCTGGACTCCTATATCTTTTAGGGCAGCCTCCCAAGTGACTTTGTCACTCAGTCTCCTGAACAGGCCAAAGTTTGCCCTCCAGAAGTCTAAGATAACAGTTTCACTAGTTTCTCTGCTTGTTTTTCAAGGATTGAAAACTTAATCAACTCATGATCACTGTGTCCCTGATGACCTTCAACCTTTACTTTTCCCACAAGATCTCTCCCCTGTTCACAAGAAGCAGGTCCAAGAGAGCACCTTCCCTGGTTGGGTCCCTCACCAGTTGTGTCAGGAAGTTATCTTCCACACACTCCAGGAACCTCTGGGACTGTTCTCTCTCTGCTGTGTTGTATTTCCAGCAAACATCAGGAAAATTGAAAATACTAAATAAAATATTTATATATAATTTATATATCTACATAAAATAATAAATAAAAATTAAAATAATTATTATTATTGCATAAAACTTTCTGATCACTGTAGAAGACACCTAGATGTACTGTGATTCAGAAAGTATTAAGTCATGAAAAAAACCCTCATGCATTTGTGACAATTTATATTCTTATATGTCTTGTTGAGTCAAGCCATAAAATATTTCTTGCTTTGACTGTCTCTCAATATAAATGATAAGCAAGAAAAATAAAGTGTTTTGAAAGGACTGAATTGAACTTGCTACATAAATCAAGGTTAAATGCATTTTAATGTTTCTAGTATTTTGGTATAATTCTTTTAATTTCTCATATAGTTTGGTTATGTCACAGAATTCTCAGGACTGGGACAGCTATTGTGAGCCCTCCAAAAGAATGCAGTCAGGACATATTCCATGCCCACACTGCAGGATTTCAGAAAGTGCAGAATTGTCACTGGTGGAACACATGGCTGACCTTGATAGAAACCAAAAGAAAGGCATAATGGTGCTGGAATTATGATGGGTACATGTAGAGGGTCCTTATAATTTAATCTGTTACTGATTGAATACTTATTACCTGAACTTAATATGTAATTAAAAAAACCCTATCTGTTTACCAGGAATTTTATATATTTATAGGTGTTTACAGTATTAAATTTTCAGTAACTGTTGTGAGTACTAAGGTACAGGAAAAGGAATCAAACAATGGCAATAGTGTATACTGGATGCCCTTCACTTATTCCTTAGAGGAAACCCAGTTTGTGAGGACATATGTTCTGCAAACTGGGCCCATAACCACTGGGAGCAATGCACACAGTCCAAATCTGTCAGCATATCACAACAAAACTGTATATATATAACTAACATGCTGACAGGAATACCAATAAACACAAAAGCGAGGCCAGAATTCTCACTTGCTTCTAAGCTCCATTAATTATGTTATGGACAGCTTTTCAGCCTTTTTCTTGGATAGAATCAAAACCTACAACTGTTATGTGTTTGATTGTATTTTATCTGTAAATCGAATTTCCTTCCTTGATAGCAATTTTGTCACATACTAACGTGTTTGACATGGTGTGATTTCACAGCAATTCAAGATATCTTGATTAACCAACTTAAGAACTAGTATGTAATTTGGTAAAGTAAAATAGCGATGTGGGTAATGATTTAGGAATATAAAAATTCACACTCACTTACTACAAGGTACTTGAAATCAAAGTATGTATATATGTATAATAATATGTATAAAACATACAGGCAAACATACATAAAACTTAGTACTTGGATCCAGCAAAAACCACACTATCTCATCAAAGTAAATGCGTAAAGCCAAAACAGCAAATTAGATAAAAAGATGAGTAAAAGAGACTACCCTATAGTAAAAATTCCTTCTTTGAGTTCAGAATAAATACTCTCAATACATTGGCGTTACTCAATGGGTGATAGCTGAGCATTGAGGAGATGGTTCTTGTCCAAGCCTTTCATCAATTTTGCCAGCTCATGGGCCTGACAGGCATCCCAACTCAGAGACTGGTGTCTCAGAGGGGATGCTGGGCACAGCCTGATGCAATCTAGGAAAACTCAAATGGATGTCATTTTAGATCACTATTTATAGGGTCTGAGATATTTGAATTTTGTCAGGTACTTTTCCTTTTCAGCCTGGCTCAGATGACGTAATGTTTTGGTTTGTGCATGTCCAGTAAGGTGCTGGTATTTTTTCTGTTTGACACATCTTGAACTTGATGGACCTTGGTGTCCTGGTATCGTTTGGGCCATGACCCAAGTAAAACTGTACCAAGTTGTGAGAAGGTCCAAGAGAATAAGGAAGTGTGCTGAGGGAGCACCACAACACTCTTTGTCTACTGCAAGGTAGGAGCTTGGGGTGCATTAACACACTGGTACACTATGTTTCACAATCTGAAGTTGATTTTTCCAATGATTATTCAATGTTGGAAGGAAACTCTAAAGATCATCTAGTCCAAGCCCCCTGACAGAGCAGGGTCATCTAGAGCAGGTTGCACAGGATAGTGTCCATGCAGGCAGGCTTTGAATGTCTCCAGAGAACCACAAGTTTGGTTTTTGTAATGCTATTAAAAAAGACCATTTTTAATTTTTAGGATTTTCTTATAGTAATTTGTTAAAATTTTGTATTAACTTGTCAATATGTGTCTGTCTGTAGTGAAAATGTAGATGTACCTGCTAGAGTCTGCAAAAGTGTGGGATGCTATGTTTTAACAGACTTTTTTTCCAATGAAGAGTTGTAAATAAAATTATATATTGTACTCATATAATTTTATTAAATACAAACAATATTCATAAAATACTTTTGTTAATATATAGTAATTTTTAAAAACAGTACCTCTATTTTAAATATTGCACGTAAAATATGATAGTATTTCACACAGATATTTTTGTTCACTATCTGTGTCTGAAAAAAAAACTAAATTGAGGAATATGTCTCACTATTTTTAGAAGAAAATATTTCCTTTATCTAATTGAATTTTAATTTAGCATTTCTGAAGGTTGTCATAGGAAGCTTTCTTTTGCAGTCACTGATGACAGTGCCGGTAGAATCAGAGAATCATAGAACTGAACAGTAGCATAGAATCAGTAAGGTTAAAAGAGATCTCCAAGATCATCAAGTCCAAATGTCAATCCAAAGCCACCATGCCCACTAAACCATGTTTCCTAGTACCACATCTACAAACTTTTTTAACACCTCCAGAAACAGTGACTCTACCACTTCACTGGGCATCCTGTTGCAATACCTGACCACCCTTTCAGTGAAGAAATATTTCCTAATATCCAATCTAAAACTCCCCTGGTGTAGCTTGAGACCATTTTCTCTCTTCCTATTACTAGTGACTTAAGAGACTGACATCCACCTCTCTACAACCTTCGTTCATATAATTGTAAGAGTCAATAACATCTTCCCTCAGCCTCCTTTTCTCCAGACTAAACAACCCAAGTTCCCACAGCCACTCCTTGTAAGACTCACCCTCCAGGTCCTTTAGTAGCTTTGTTGTTCTTCTTTGAACACACTCCAGCATCATAATGTCCTTCTTGTATTGAAGTGCCCTTCTTGTGTTGAGGTACTGAAAACAGTACTGAAGATGAGGCTTCAGTATTTCTGAGTACAGGGGGATGATAACTTCTCTAGTCCTCCTGGCCACACTATTTCTTATACAGGCCATGATGCTGTTGATCTTCTTGGCCACCTGGGCACACTTCTGTCTCATGGTCAGTCAGCTGTCATTCAGCACCCCTAGGTTTTTTTCCACAGAACAGTTCTTTAGCCACTCTTCCTCAAGCATTGCTTGTTGGCCTTTTCCCTGATCTCTACCCATAGACATTCACCCTAATCTTAGGCTCAATAAGCTCAAGGTAGAAGAGATTGTTGTACAAGGCATGACTTGTACCAGATCCTGGGATGCATCAGAAGTGTGGCCAGCAGGTCGAGGGAGGTGATTCTCCTCCTCTACTCTGGTCTGGTGAGGCCCCACCTGGAGGACTGCATCCAGTTCTGGAGCACTTATTACAAGAAGGATGTGGACATGCTGGAGTGAGTGCAGAGGTGGGCCATGAGGATGCTCAGAGGGCTGGAGCACCTGTCCTATGAGTCCAGACTGAGGGAATTGGTGCTGTTCAGTCTGGAGAAGAGGAGGCTCTGAGGTGACCTTAATGTGGCCTTCCAGTATCTGAAGGGGGCTACAAATAGGCTGGGGAGGAGCTTTTTAGGATGTCAGGTAGCGACAGGACTAGGGGCAATGGAGCAAAGCTGGAGATGGGTAGATTTAGAGTGGATGTGAGGATGCCTGGATGTGTTCCTGTGTGACTTGGTCTAGCTGATCCTGCTGTGTCAGGGGGATTGGAGTAGATGATCTTTCGAGGTCCCTTCCAATCCCTAATGATTCTATGATTCTATGATTTGATTTAGTCTGAAGGAGTTTGAGAGGAGACCTTATTGCTCTCTACATCTGTCTGAAAGACAGATGTAGAGAGGTGGATGTTCTCTTCTCATGAGAAACTAGTGATAGGACAAGATGAAATTGCCTCAAGCTGTGCCAGTGGATGTCTAGGTGAGACATTAAGTAATGCTTCTTTATTGAAAGGGTTGTCAGGCATTGAAAGATGCTGCACAGAGAAGTGGTTTAATTGCCATCCTTGGATGTATACAAAAGCTGTGTAGATTATGTGTTCAAGGACATGGTTTAGCAGTGGGCTTGGTAGAGCTGGACTCAATGATCTTAAAGGTCTTTTCCAATCTAAAGAATTCTGTGGTCCTAGTCATTGTGATACAGATCCTGAAAAGGAAATGTGGAAATTAAATGACCTTCAAGCACCTAAAAGTCAAAATTTAGTATCAGAATCACTAATTAGTACTTATCTAACTGTCAAAGTCTCTATTCAACACCAAAGTCTCAAAGTCTCAAAGCTCAAGACCAAAAGGCTCTAGTCTCCTTCAGTAAAGGATCTCATAAGATCACTTAAGTGAGTAGTCTGCTTTAGGAATCTCGGTGTTAGCATCCAGAACAAGTGTTCTTCGAAGCTGGAAAGTAAGGTGAAGAATATGGCTTCATAGACTTGTACCACAGGGTAAGATCACACATAAGAGATATCCATAGTAATTTCTTCTAAAATCTTACAGTGATGGGACATGTGTTCCCATCTGCATGCCTGTATATCCTGGTGGCTCAGCGCTCCTCCAACTCCCAGCTGCTGTTCCCTGCTTACTGCTTTATTTCTGGGTCTTTTTTGTGCAACCAGTCTTCAGTTTAATGTCATCTCTTCAGAGTAGGTTGGAATCTTTATATCTTTTTACAGTGATAGTCACTTTCACTGCTTTAGCATAGTGCGTTCGTAGCCCTTTGGAAAAGGAATGAGTCAAGAAGTGCTTGAGGCAGTTCTAGAGTCTCCTCTGACTGTTGCCCAAGCTAGTGCTCTCATCACATACAGGTGTTGTACAAGAGGATATGTACAAGGCACGTCTATTGTGTATTGTGGTGGGTTCCAGACCACAATTTAAGATAAAGGCAAAGAAAGCAAAGCAGTGAGGTCTCGATGACATCTCAGATAAATTTGCCAGACAATGGATAGCTTAGGGAAAATGGAAAAGGTTTTATTAACTCTACAACTGTATACAGAAAGGAAGAGAAGGTTAAGCAAGCACTCAAACTAGAAATTGTGTCACAAATGCCATCACAGATTCTGAGAAAAATACATTGGGACATCACTATCGTATTGGTCCGTGGGTCTTTTCTCACATTAGAGATCTGGGGGAAAAGAACATGTCAGTCAAGTAGAGATGAGTACCACCACCCTCTCTATTATTCATGCATCACCCCCATCTGCAATACAGCGAGACCCAAACTGTTTGCACACTGGTGAATTCTTCAATTCTTCAACACAGCTTGTCCAGCTCAACACTCTCAGGATGGCCTGATTCCTCAGCCCCTGAACTTGCATCCCTTGGTGCAGCAGACATGCATTTCAAACAAAGAACCCAGACTCTGTCTTTCATGCCCAAGGTTTAAGGATTCTCAAATCCTTCTGCCTCATTCAGCTAAGCACAAAGGAGTTCTCCCCCAATACTTAAGCACCTCCAGTCTCTTCCTGCTGATCAGTCTCTCCAAAATGGCAGTGAGCAGCCACATAGCCCTGGCCACGTGTGGGATCTAAGATAGAGACTGACTGCATGGCTGTGTTAGGAGGGCCACCCCTCCACACTGTGCACGTGGCCAAGATGGTCTTCCAAAGATCCTTTCCTCTCCTCTCCTCTCCTCTCTCCTCCTTTCTCTGCTACAGGAGGAAGAAAGTGGAGTCCCCCAGCTCACCACGATGCTGAAGGGCTTACAGATGGGGGGGTGGTGATTTTAAATCTGCACCAAAGTCTTGCCAGTCTGTGGGCAGGATTGTGCAGCATCAGGTCTGGGCCGGGGCAGGGAGAGCCGCATGGAGCTGCTGCATCTTCTCCCCGTGGTGGCGAGACTGTGGCGGCTGGACTGAGGTCCTCCGGGAGTCGCTGGAAGCCGTGGCGAGTTGTGGCCGGTGCCGCAAGGGGCCGTCCTCCTCCACCCCGCCATTTACAGGAGCGGAGTAGACCCGGCGAGCTCTCTCTGTCCCCTTTCTAACAGGGAAAACAGGGGAGGGAGCCACTGGAAGCCGTGGCCGAGCCACCTTCCCCTTCCACACTGCCCCGAGAATGGGGGGTCAGGGTTAGCACGGGGCAGCAGCCCCGTGCTGGGCTGACAGCCCTCAGCAAAAGAGGCAGGACAAAGATCACAGTCCGCTTTTATGGACTGACCTAGCTACATCCTTTTAGGGCAGGTCTTGGGGCAGTGTCACCTCTACCAGGACAGGTAACTGGAGGTAAGGGTCTTCTGAGAGTTACATAAGTTTTTGTTCTTCATGAAAGCACAAATCTGCACATCTGAAATTTCTGGTAACAGGTATTTTTAGTCTCTTTCTAGGTATCTTTATGACATGAACTGTGTGGCCATCCATACATGTAGGTATCTTATTATTAGAAAGATACAAGGGCTCCTGGGATTAGCATTTTCTGTTTATTATCTTTATTTGCTGCCAGTTCAGAGAAGGGACCTGAATTTTAAATATTCATGAGATTATTTTCTTAATAACATGCATGATACAATCCTTAATTCAACAGAGAATTATGCATGTGTGCAATAGAGGGGGTTAATGCATTCTTTATGTATGTAAAAAGCCCTTCAGGTATTCATAACAATTTTGGAATTTTAAAGCTCAAAGGAGTGGGAGGGCATTATGACTGCACTGAGCAATCGATTTTGCTGGTGTCTCATATCAGAAAAGACTGATTTGTGGTCTTTATGTCTGTACAACAATTTGAGTAATTTGTGCTAAGCAAAGACCAACTAGAGCCACAGTTGAGTTACTTCACATTTGTAGGAAAGTTAAAACATTTTGCTGAGATACTTTTTTAATCAGAATAGCTTGTCAGTCATAGAAAAAGATGAACTCATATGAGTCCTTGTTTTCACATTTGATATGCCTTAAATGGCAATGTCAATTGCTTCCATCCATTTAAAATAGGCTGGTGCCATGAAAGTTAGCCAGACTCTTTAGATGGCCACAGTCCAGCCAAAATGATTGCCTGGTTTGAATTTTGGCTGGACTGTTGCTTTTCTGAAATTGTTCACTTTTTCCATAGACATCACCGGAAAAAGGGTTCATTCATACTTCAGTGCTTTTAATAAAACATTCTGAGAAGCTTTCTCTCATTGGTTTGCTACACAAGAAAGATCCAATTATATATTACCTATATAATATTAATATAAAAATAAGCAACTATAATGGATTTTATATGAATATATTTATCATATACGGTGATCTATTAAGGATATTGTAGTGCACAAAGAGGAATTTTATATTCATATAGTTGATATCAGATTCTCTACTTCCAATAAGCTACTTTTATTTTTCTAAATGTCTTGTCTTCTTTCCTCAAGGTTCCTTTATCTTGCTTGACTCCTGAATTTGAGGGAAGATGTTGGTCTGCTAGACATATCCTTGTTTAGGAAGCATTAGACAAGCCTAATGTAGAACTTTTTATAGATTTATCATTTGTTCTGTTCCAGTGCAGACCATGGGGATGCTGTAAATCCTCTTAACAATGCTTAGTAAAAAGATAAGCCACTCGTCTATTGTTTTTTCCTGTGCTTATATGACATTTCAAAGCAATTCAGGAAATGCTGTCTTTTCCTTTGGCAAGCACAGCTCTTAGCTCTTAGGTTCAAGCATCAGAGGTCTAAAAGGTTGACCAGCAGAGAGATCATTATTGTAATGAATTTGATCTCCAGATGCCCTGAAGCTCAGTCATATACATAAGAACACAATTTTGTCTGGAGCCGAGCTAGTGTGACAAATGAGCAGACCTGGTCATTACATGACAATTAGTGTTTTTTGATTATTAGATGTATTTGCTTAAAAGCCCAGGAGAGCCCTGTTGTGCCTATTTCCACATCTAGAATGTGAGAATGTTACCATCTTATGAAATCACTGTGACTCGCTGAACAATATCATTATAAAAACATAGGAATTATTAGTAATTTATTGTATTTATTCTTCATTTAAATGTTTGTAGCTTGAGATATAGTCTGTACTTTGGAAGCTGGCATGTATCAAAAGTTTATAATTTTTTTCCTGCTGTTCCATCCCAGCTAGCTGTTAGATTTTATTTGCACATTGAACCTCAAGACTGAAAAGATTGTAGATTTCACAGTGTTGAGATTTCTGCAACGCTTAACAGTCTCTGAAGAATTTTTTTATTTTGTTTGCATAGTCTCGGCTAAAATAACTTTTCTACATTATCATAGAAGAGTTAGTGAAGTAATCCAACTGAGACGTCAGTTCCCTAATGCTGTGAGATAGTTTTCCTTGACAAACATGCTCTTGATAATGGTTCCGATAAGCTGAGTGTGTTATTGTGCTGTTCAATGCACTCAGATTAGTAGGCAGCAACTGTAACTGTGCCTTCATACTTTAAAGTGTGAAGAATGTATGTGTTATAGAGGAAAATATGCCTGAAAATCATAACTGTCATTTCAGATTTTATATCACCCTCAGAATCTTAAATGAAGTGGTCCCTGCAAAGTTTGAATACTGCAAACTTTCATTTTAGAGGCATATCTGTGCTTCTGCAATTAAAAGCCTGCCAAACTTACTCAGAATGGCTGTTTATGAAAAGACAGAATTTGTATATGAAGAAATGTTTCTGAGTTGAAATGTGGCAGATAATCTTATTCCAGAAACAATTTATTCTAAAATTGAATTGAATGCATTTTTGTCAAGTTGTGATACAGACATTTAGATTGCATTTCTGTGCTGCTAGAAAAAGATCCCAAAGAACTGCTATAGATATTTTCTACACAGTTATCCTCTTCTTGGCACACTAACATCACAACTGCCTAGCATGCAGTAATGTCATGTACATAAGTTGTGTGTGCTTTAATATCCAGTGTTACATTGAAAAATTGCACCAAAAAAACCCCCAAACTTAAGAGGAATAACAGTTCAGGGGTCTTGTAGTTTAGCATGCTCCTTTGATTTATTTTTGATTATACTTACCTGACCTAAAGCATGATGATCTTATTTAGACAACAGAGAAAAAATAAATAGATGTAACACAGAGTATACCATACAGTAAGAGTGCTGACATGATCAGATAAAAATATTCAGTACTTAAAGGGAGCCTACAGGAAAAATGGAAGAGATATTTTTGTGGGGCCTGTTGCAATAGGCAAAGGGTTCTAAGTCAATGGATGGTAGATTTAGACTAGAAGGAAGAAATTTTTTCAATGAGAGCGGTAAACCACAGGAACAGGTTTCCCGAAGAGGTGGTAGATACCCCATCCCTGGAGCAGGGATGGATGGGACATGTTGGGTGGGGCTTAGAGTAACCTGATCTAGCTGAACACGTGCCTGATCATTGCAAGTGTTTGAAGCTAGATGACCTTAAAGGCGTTTTTCAACCCAAACCATTCTATAGTTCTAAGATTGTAAATTTTAAGCTTTTGTTTACAGTGCTTGAGATGCCTTTGTATGTAATAACAGAGAAGTACATGTGTTTTGGGGTGGATGGTACAATCATCAGTGAATTGCAATAGTTGTGAGAAGTGTAGAGAGAGGTGGCAGCTAAAATTGCTGCATTCCAAGATAACTTCTGAGTTTATGGATTCTAACCTGCACTTTTGACTGCACTGATAGATAAACAGGATCCCAAGGATAACACAGATGGAAAACAACATTTAATTACTTCGTATTAATCTACTGCTTTGTATAAGGATCATATATGGTTTCAGCATATTTTAGCTTCTTAATAATCTTCAAGAGCTGGTCTACACTTGGTAAATTATAATAGCCTCATACAGAAGAATGAACAATACTTGGAAAATAATCAGCTTTAGGGAAAACTGACATAGAAGAGCTACTGAATGTAACAGAATTGCACAGACAGTTTGTGGAACTGTGAATTAACCTTGTTGACAAAAATAAACAATTTCACTTCTGAATACCTACATTTATCAAGCAGTAACATAATTTTTTTCAAAAACCACCAGGTCCAATTGCTTGCTGCTGGCTATCTAGTACCTTATGACTACAGCCAATGTTTAGGAATAATATTTGGGGGGGGGCAGTTAACTACATTATCTTTTAACAATATCTGTTTTTAGCTTTTCTACATTTGCATAGAAGTGAATATGTCACAGCTGGGGTGGATGTGCAACACAGAGTTGAGACCATACTTTATTAATTCAGCTAGCTCCTTTTTATACCCTTTATGTACACAGATGTCGTTATTTTATTGGTACAACACATACATAAAAAAGTGGCCATTGGCATTTCAGCTTCATACGCCCCTTGCTCATCTCTGTACCAAGTTTCTCTCAGCATGGTCAGTTGTTTACATTCTTCATATATTTCTAACTCCTTGTTGTCACGTATGCACTTTAATCTGTCCAAGGTTAAATTCTTCTGCTTCAGTCAAAGTGCCTAAGAACTTGCCATAGCGCTGCCCACCCCCCCCCCCCCCCACCCCCCTGTATAGGAACAACTGTGTGTCTGACTGTAATCACCTGCTTGGAAAGTTTGCTAAAATAGGCATTGAGGGGTATTCCCAAAGTCTAGGATATTCTATTTAGGGTATGTGTCTGGTCAATGGAGAAACAGAAAGATTAAGGAATTCTTCAGACAGTGATTCAGCAAGACCTTAAACTCTGCTACCATTAATTGTAAAGTGTATCAAGAACAAGTATGTAGGTCAGTGGGCAGAGTTAGCTACAACACTCATAATCTTTATTGTATTTACTTTCATCAGATTGTGAAAATATATTTATGAATTCTTTAAGTGGATTTAAGCAGCTTAAACTGTTTAATGCTTTGTTGTTCTGCTGCTAAAATAAACTACCCAATTTTCAACCTTGTTAATTAATATACAGCAAGTTGCTGTGGAAGTAGTCCTGCATTTGGATTCCAATGATTAACTTTATATCATTTGAATTATATACAAGCTGTTTATTACTTACATTTTAAATAAATTACTTTTTTTTTTTTTAATAATTTGGATTGATCTTGCATTCCAGAATAATGCAGGACTTATTTCAAAATCAAAGAAGACAAAACGTTATTTTCCCAGCTAGGAGAAATAATTAATGTATTGCTGTCTAAATGCCTATTGTAGTTTAGAAATGTCAGATTTCTTGCCCAAGGCATTGGGAGGTTGCTGTGGCAACATGTAATGTTTTGACTTGGAGTTGCAAGCTGAATTTTTTGCAGCTCCATTAACAGAAGGGGTTTGGAGCTTTTGGTTTAGGGTTTCCAACTCCTCCTTCGTCTACTTCACTTTCATCTGTTGTTCAGAAAGCACACGTAATGCTGAGCTAGGCACAACGGCCATCTTGCCATGGAAATGTAATGAATAGAGAATGGTACCTCAAGGATCAGTGGAAGGAAGGCTTCATCTGTTTTCTTGAAATAGACAGAGTTCTTCCTTCATTTGTGGCCACAGGAATTGATGCTCTGGAAATGGACTGGTGTTCAAGCATATGGAACAGAGAACTGGACGTTAAAATGCCCTCTGATGCTGAGGGACCTGTGCATTAAATGAATGGACTCTGTGTTTCCACAAGGAGCAAGACCTGATGGAGGTCTCCTTCTTTTGAGGTGTGGGAGATTGCACTTTGACTCAGTTATGTGAAGACATATGATTAATCTCCGTAGGTCTTTGTGTGGGGTTTTGATGTGATGTAAATTCTTTCTGTGGCAGGAATTAAATGTCTCTTGTTGGTTCTTTCACTAAATTGCATTACTTTGTAGGTTTGCCTGCAATTTATAAGTGGTTTGTGAACCCTCCTTGGTTTGTTTTTGTTTTGGCCCATTAGCACATTAACTAAATTAGCTGGTTAATTTTATCTCAGACTATAAACCTTTGACAACATCCCAGTTTTAAAGAATTGAAGAATCCTTAAAGTCTGAATCTGTATACAAAAATCTTGTTAATACTGTTTGTCTTTGAAACACCTGTGACATTAAAAAAAGTCTTTATTATGAAGAATGAGAAAAGAAGGAAAGTGTGACAGTAATTTACAGTGCTTATAAGCTAAAGGATTTTAAGATTCTATTCCTCAGGGCATAAATGATGACAATGGAAAACAGCTTTTTAGAATTAATTTTATTTATTTGCTCTATCCTATGGGGAGTAAACCAAATACATTAATGAAAGTACTTGCCCTATCATGGTCATATATTACTTCATTGTTCAAAATGACTGGACTTGTCAAAGGCACAAGACTGCATACTGTTACTTGGGAAGTTGTCTTATTTCATATATTGCTCTATTTTCTTTGTTTAGTGCTTTATTTTGCTTGCTTTATTTTGCCATTTTCAGTGTTTCAGGCAAAGAAAAAGATTGGGGTTTTCTTTCCTGTTAGAGAATAAAGTCTTCAAGACATAAATTGTCTTGCTGACTTCACTATTGATTTATTCTGGTTTCCTTCTCTATATAAGAGACTCTGAGATATTTAATTCAATCCTATATTTTCAATAAACAACCACTGTAATAACCTGAGTGTGAGATGATTCCGTCATAGCCACACGGTTGCAAAATCCACTCCCTGATCAGCAAGAAGTGATCCAAGCAATTAATTGGATCTCTTTGTGCTCAAGATGTGAAATGAGAAGGCACAGGATGTACTGGATGTACTGTTTGGCTCTTTTTGCTTTTTTTTTTTTGGCAGTTTTTATTAGGCATATTGCAACTGGCTTCATATCAGCTGTCATGTGCTCACCAGTGACATATAACACTGGCACTAGTATTTTAATATTACGTTACCATTTATGTTACTCTGCTCTGATGATGGAGATGATTCTGTTTGCAGTTTAGGGGAAAAAAAGCTTTAAACTTTGAATGATATTTTAAAATAAAAAGGATAAACTATTAGTGCCTTCTGTAGTTTTGTGTATGTCACAATACTTTATGACTTAGCCACATGAAAGCTACAGTTTCTTGCATCTGGGTCCAGACATGTGAGATGCAATATTCTAAATGTTCATAAGACAGAATTTGTAATTTTTACACATAGATCTTCATGACCATACCATAAAAGTGCTGAATCTAAATCTAGAAAAATCTACAGAAACAGTCTTTTATTTTTAAAAATTAAAATCATTTGGAAGATTGCATAGATCAATGACTCATATAAAAGAAATAGCTTAGAGAAAGGATAATCCATTCCTTTTTTATTTTTAGTAGTGGCTTTAGTGTATATCTTAAAGAATAATAATAATTTAATTTAATTAGGGTGTCCAGGGACATTCAGAATTTCTACTTAGTTTTTAGCATCTGTAAAATAGAAAATGTAATTTAATTTTCAGATCAAACAACATTTCTAGTTTTTTCTAAGATTAGAGCCTTCTTGAAGAGATAAGCAGCTTTGTTAACCAGAAAACTTTCTGATGCATGTATTGTGATAGCTGTCTTGCAGTGCAATCTAATCTTTGCCAAAAGTTACCGGATCCTCTGGACAATGCTTGCCCACAGTGTGCAGTACCTTTATTCTTTTGAAAATGTTACAGTTTCTTTAGATATCAAGGCTAGTGACCTGTTATGTGGTTTTGGTTTAATTTGGTTTTTTGTGATTTGGGTTTGGTTTGGTTTGTTTGGTTTTTTTTGTGAGGGCCTGAATTTTAGGGTATGATGATGACTTGGTACATACCAGTACAACTCTTTCTTTGAACTTCATCTGTAAAGACTACAGTGTTCTAGGAACAGTAACATTGCCATTTGTTCCAATTAGCTGTAAAAAGTCTTAGTTGTTGGTCTGCCTGGTCATTGCTGTTGTTTTCATAGAAACAATATTCTGATCCTTTTTAGTTTGGCGTTACATCTTTTTCTGATGGCTTGCTTTTTCAAAGAAAATTTTCAAGTTGGACTTACATTTTTCCCTTAGCAACTCTATGTTTGTAACAACTGACTACAGGTTGGATGTTTCAATTTTCCTTACTTCAGTCTGCTTCTAAGGAGAGCAGTGACTCTTCCAAAATAACACACACAGCCAGTGGATTCTTCTGTAATTCACAGAACACTATAAAGTGTAAGAAGAGTATATCAAGGACACTTTTTATTTCAGAGAAAATATTCATGCACTACCCGCAGAAACAGTTTCAGCATAAATCTTTAAGTATAACCATATTTCTCCTTATTTTTTTCTATTTCAAACTGGAAATAGAAATATTTCATTTGCTTAAAACTAACAAATATTGAGAAAAATTAAGATTTTAGTCCCTATTAATGCAAGCATACACAACAGTTATAAGTATAAATGACTAGAAGCTTTACATGTTAATTTATATGGAATAAAACCAGGCTTCACTGTCAACTAGAAAGATGCCAGTTACTTTATCACATATCTAAAAATGAAATAAGATATATCTTTACTGGAGATGCTTTTGGGTTTTGGGTTTTTTTTGGGTTTTTTGTTTTTTGGTTGGGTTTTTCAATTAAAAAAATCATCCATTTCTTATGTTGGAACTGTTTGGGGAGTTTTGTGTATGACACTTTTTTTACTATGTATGTGTTCTAGCATATAAAATTAGCATGTAGGCTCAACACATAGATTCCTCTAAAAGCAGATGAAAACCAAGCATTCCTTGGCACACCAGATTCTCAAATTTTCCAGCACTTATTTCTGTATATCATGATTGCATCTCTAGCAATGAATCTTCAATATCTTTTTACTCTTCACTGCCTGTAGTTTGTTTGGGCTTCACACAAAACATTAAATCTTAAAACACTTTTAGATAAAGTTCTTTTGACTGTGAGTAGTATAGAGTGACTGACTCATTACAGATGTAGTTGCATAGAGAAAACATGGCATATCTACTGCATTGGAAGACAAGAGAAAAACTGGCAACTGAGATTAAACTGACAGTTTTTTAAAAAAGATAATATTGGATGATTTGATATCCAAGAAGTCTTTGTTTTTAATGTGTGAAATTCTGAAATGGATATTTTAAAACTGGATTTGCATCAGTGATTTTTATTCATTTTTTATTCTTAATTTATTTTTGGTGGCAGTGTTGCCATGGTTAGAAGCAGCATACATCAATGCCTTTGTGATGGCTGAGATGAGGTCTTTTCTTTGACTGAGCTTGGCATCTTCCTGAGCAAAGCATTTTAAAGTAATAATATCACAGTATTTACTATATACTATATACTATTTAGTATTTACTATGTACTATTACTAGTATATAGTAATAGTGTATTACTATATACACTGTGTATAAAGTAAATAATCACAGTTATTTAGAGATGTTCTGCTACATTTTAGCTGTCCACCCCAAGAGACTTGGTTTTACCATTCTCATATTCCCTCACTTCCAGAGCTGTCATGTAATATACTGGTATCTAACTAATTGCATTTGGAAAATGATTCTACTCAAGGTCACTAAGATTTCAAACCCCATGACCTATGCTTGATAGTCTACTTGCAGTTGTTACTGCTTTTCTTTAACATTGCATTATGAAAAGAACTTCTGAGGACTTGCTGAGGAAAAATATGCCTACGAATTATTCAAGACACTGAGAAAAGCAGTATTGGTTACTGTGTACTTCTGCTTGGCCAGTGAAGTCCACAGGGGACTGAGGTCCTCTCTAAATTTAGTATGAAGAAATAAGTCAAGGGAGGGAGCCTGAAGACCTGCATGGTTAAACAGGAAGCTGCTAGGCAAACTGAAGAAGAAGAAGAAAGCCTACATGTTATGGAAGGAAGTGATGGCCACTTGGGGTGATTATAAGGCTCTGGTGAGCGAAGGTAGGGATGCAACTAGAAAAGCCAAGTCCTTCTTGGAATTAAATCTTGCAAGAGGGGTCAAGGGCTTCTTCAAATACATTGCAGGTAAAACTAGAGTTGACATAGGGCCCCTGCTGAATGAGCTGGGTTCCCTGAAGACAAAAGATACAGAGAAAGTAGAGATACTGAACAACTTCTTTGCCTCTGTCTGTACTTCTGGGGGCTGTCTTGATATCCAGCCCTAGACTGCTGAGACCCCAGAGGAAGTGGAGGCAAGAGAGGAGCCTGCCTCGGTTGATAAGGACTGGGTTAGGAATAAATTGAGCAAATTGGATGTACGCAAATCCATGGGCCCAGATGGGATTCACCTGCACATACTAAGAGAGATGGCAGAAGTAATTGGATTAAGCAATTAGCAATCCATCATCTGTGCTAAGTCATGGGGATCAGGAGAGGTGCCTAGAGACTGGAAGTTAGCAAATGTCACTCCAATCTTCAAAAAATGTAAGAACAAGGACCCAGGTAACTATAGACCAGTCAGCCTCACCTCCATCCCAGGAAAGCTGATGGAACAATTTATCCTAGACACTGTCTCTAGGCACATAAAGGACAGGAGGGTCATTAGGGACAGTCAGCATGTGTGGCGGGTTCAAGACCACAATTTGAGATAAAGGAAAAGAAAGCAAAGCAGTGAGGTCTTGAAGACATCTCAGATAAATTTATCAGACAATGGATAGCTTAGGAAAACTGCAGAAAGTTTATTAACTCTATAACTGTATACAGAAAGGAAGAAAAGGTTAAGCAGGTTAGTGCACACAAACTAGAAACTGTGTCACAAATGCCATCACACATTCTGAGAAAAATACAATGGGAGGTCACTATCATTTGGGCCTTGGGTCTTCTTTCACATTAGAGATCTGGGGGAAAAGAACATGTCAGTCAAGTAGAGATGAGTACCACCACCCTTTCTATTATTCATGTATTTGCGATACAGCGACAATTTGCAGACTGGTGAATTCTTCTACATAGCTTCTCCAGCTCAACACTCTCGGTGCCTGAACTGTGTCCCTTGGTGCAGGAGACATGCATTTCAAACAAAGAACCCAGCCTCCATCCTTCATGCCCAAGGTTTAAGGCTTCTCAAGTCCTTCTGCTTCATTCAGCTAAGCACGAAGGAGTCCTCCCTCAAAACTTAAGCACCTCCAGTCTTTCTCAGTGGCAGAAATGACAAACAGTCTCTCTTCCTGCTGATCAGCCACTCCAAAAAGGCGATGGCGTAGCCTCATAGCCCCAGTCACATGCGGGATCCAAGATGGAGACCGACTGGATGGCTGCATCAACAGGGCCGCACCCCTCCACACACTCTACACGTGGCTGAGAGGGTCTTCCAAAGATCCTCTCCTCTCTTCTTTCTCTGCTCTAAGAGGAAGAAAGCGGAGTACCCCAGCTCACTGCAATGCTGAAGGGCTGCTCGGAGAGTGGGGGGTGTGATGGTAACTATGCACCAAAATCTTGCTTCTCCGGTCCGTGGCCAGGATCATGTGGTGGCAGGGGCGAGTCGGGGCCACAGCAGCATCGGGGCCACAGCAGCGTCGGGATGCCGGTCCTCTGAGAGCCGTTGGAAGCCGCTGCCGACACCGTCCTCCTCAATCCTGCCATTTACAGGACCGGAGCTGATGCAGCAAGCCCCACTCCATCCCGTTTCCAATGGGGAAAACCAGTGGAGGAAGCCCGTAGCCCAGAGAGAGATAACAAACAGCCTGCTCCGCTTTTTATAGGCTGACCTAGCCAGGCCCTTCTGGGGCACGTCCCGGGACAGTGTAACTGGGGGCAGGTCCCCATGACAGTGTCACCTCCACCAGGACAGGTAACTGGGAGAAGGGCTCCTCTTGAGAGTAACTTTTTGTTCTTCATGAAAGCACAATTTCTGTACATGTCAATATTATGGTAATTTTCAAACTGCACACTGTCGTGGGGATTTGTGCTTTCATGAAGAAGAAGTGATGTTGCTTTTTGAGTGCCCCCTGACCCGTGAGCTGTCCTGCCCTTAAAGGGTGTCTTTAGGTTAGAAGATAAAAGGGCTGGTTACCCAGAGCCCTGCCTCTTTTGACTTGAGGACGGTAACTAATGGAGTCCTCCAGGGGTCGGTGCTGGGACAAGTCCTGTTCAATCTAGTCATTGATGACTTGGATGAGGGATTAGGATGCACTGTCAGCAAGTCTGCTGATGACACAAAGCTGGGTGGTGTCGCCGACACCCCTGCAGACTGTGCTGCCATTCAGCAAGATCTGGACAGACAGGACGGCTGGGCTGAGAAAAAACTAGTGAGCTATAACAAGAGTAAGTGCAGAGCCTTGCTTCTGGGCAAGAACAACCCCAGGTACCAGTATAGGCTGGGGACTGACCTGTTGGAGAGCAGTGTAGGAGAAAGGGACTCTGAACCAGCAATGTGCTCTTGTGGCCAAAAGGGCCAACAGCATCCTGGAGTGAATCAGAACAGGGGTGGTTAGCAAATGGAGAGAGGTTCTTCTCCCCCTCTACTCTGCCCTGGTGAGACCACACCTGGAGTATTGTGTCCAGTTCTGGGCTCCTCAGTTCAAGAGGGATGTGGAGCTTCTGGAGAGAGTCCAGCGTAGGGCAACGAAGATGATAAAGGAGGTGGAGCACCTCTCTTACGAGGAGAGGCTGAGGGAGCTGGGTCTCTTTAGCTTGGAGAAGAGGAGAGTGAGGGGTGACCTTATTAATGTTTATAAATATGTGAGGGGTGGGTGTCAGGAGGATGGAGCCAGGGTCTTCTCAATGTCATCTAGTGATAGGACAAGTGACAATGTGTGTAAGCTGGAACATACGAGGTTCCACATAAATATGAGAAGGAGCTTCTTCCTAGTGAGGGTGATGGAGCACTGGAACAGGCTGCCCAGGGTGGTTGTGGAGTCTCCTTCACTGGCGATGTTTAAAACCTGCCTAGAGGTGTTCCTGTGTGACTTGGTTTAGGTGATCCTGCTGTTGCAGGAGGATTGGACTGTCTAATCTTTCATGGTCCCTTCCAAAACCTAATGATTTTCTGATTCTATGATCACTGTGGTAAATTTGATGCAAAGCATGGAAGGTTTGTGGGTGGCTTTTGCCTGCTCAAGTAAAATAAGCATTTATACTCATTGAACAAGAAAATACACAAAATGTTTTGTAAAAAAGTAGCTTTCTTACTAATCTCACATTGGGTTGCTTAAAATGTACAATAGTGGGACAACAAAGATGCTACAAGTCGGTTGCCAGACTTCCTTTGCAAAGCAGTTGGAGTGGCTATCTTACCGTCACCCTTACCTATACCTACAGAATATTTAGTACTGTAAATAAAGGTAGAAGAGTAACTATTCATAGTGGTATCATTGAAATATGGATCATGTTTCTCCTTCTGCTTTTAGTGCTAGGATCCCAAAGCAGAATAAAATCTTAGTAAACATACAGAAATTTATTTTCTCCAGAGCAGATTGTTGAAAATGTATCAGACTGTGTTGTGTGCACATTTCACTACTGCTGTTCTCATCAGCTAATTTGAGACAGTACATGGATCTCTGGGCATTGTAAGAATGGTGACGGATACGCAGTCTGCGGCTAACTGAAAATGTGATTTCTGTTCCCTGAAGCATGGAGGCACAGAATAAATGTTGGATTTGCAGCATGTTTGCAATGAGCTACTATCACAAATGTAAGCACTTAAAAAGAATTTTATTTAAATTGATTTTCTTACTGGAGGTGAAAGAGCTCCATGTAATTTATTAGTTTAATTTCTGTTCAGTTTTAATGCTTAGATTTGTCAGAACCTACATCCTTTTCCTGTACCGATGACTGGGCAGTCCTGTGTGGTTATATCTTGCTAAAATAGCTTAATAGCTACATTTAATCTGAAAAACTGAGTAATTTAAAGAGTTAATAAATTTGGATCATCAGCTCACTGGAAATTGTATTAACTTTATTTTATTCACCTTTAATAATGTACTCAAGTATTTTACTTAGATATTTAAAGTTCACACATGCTTCGATGAACTATAGATTGATTATGACTATGAGAGAATATTTTATTAAATATGCAGGCAACTTAATGCATAGTCTTCCACTACTTTCTTGCTCATTGGTAGCGATTACGGAGGGACAGCTCGCATGACTGGAATGTGGCCATG
>VXBP01009636.1:0-271138 GCA_013400115.1 Rhinopomastus cyanomelas
GTGATTCCTTGCTTTCTTTTGGGTGTTCAGAATTCGTGTAGCTGTGATTGCAACCCATGTCTCCCAGCTCACTGAAGTACTTTAACCACCAGACTGGACTTATACTGGAAGAAAACTAGTGTGCATAACCAGGTCTTGAACTGGAGACTGGAAATCCTTCTTCCTGCATGAGCACTATGGCAGAAGAGCCACACCCTTGTGAGTAGCACAGCATCAGAGGAGAGTTGGTAGACATTCCTCTATTTCAGACCACCTCCTAATTAGTCCCCAGGTGAAAAGTTAAATTGCTTGCTCGTGGAAGGACTGCAAACTCCTGGAAGCCAAAGTGCACAAAACAAGAATCCCTTTAATGATCAATTAAATGACATGACTACAATAAAATTGCTACTGTGCCAAAAAGACTTCTCTTTGGAGATTAGAGAGGCATTTCTGTGTTTGTGAGGGTTTTCAAAGGTGCAGGGGAAATATCATTATTAAAAGCCCTTTTCTGTCCTTCTGGCACTGCACAGGATATGAAAACAAGAACTGAAAATCTTTCACTCTAATAGATAGTTTGGTTCAGGGGCAGGGAAACACAGAGGGGATCCTGATGATTTGGAAGAAGGAGACAGCTATCTGCAATTTTCTACAATAAAAATCTCTACTGGTGATGCTAGAAACATTACATTTGTAAGGATTATCAGGAGAAAGGCTTGACATCCTAATTAATGTCCTGTCAGCTTCACACAGCTTGTGCTCCTGTGTGGTCAACAAGGAATCTGGGCAGGTCCTGTTTTCACATTGATAAAATTTGGTAGAAGAAAGCTAATTACCAAACATTTCCTATCTAAATTAGATTTTTTTTTTAAAAAAAAGTTTTATTTCTTGTAATTTAGTATTTAAAAAGTGACAAAAGCACCTTTATGTAGTAAAACAGCACAGTCACTTAGATTCCATCATGCCATTAGAACATGGCATTGACAACATTCAGTGGGAATGAAGTATTCCCGGGTTTATAACTAGCTGTTCACAGACTTAAAAGAATCCTGTGGCTCTGAACTCTCTTCAGACTGTTTGACTCATCCCTTGATGACCATTTATCTGCAAAGTCTGTTTATTGGCAGGTGGCCTCTTTCTATAAGATGGGTAGCCTATGCAAGGATCATCACAACTCACATCCATTTCTGCAGTGTGTGGCCCTGAAATCCACATAAAACCCAACTCCCTGTCAGCATTAATGAGAAAAATAAACTTGGGAAACAACATCCTTTTGGTATTAAGTATTCCCAGAATCACAGAACATCAGGGATTGGAAGGGACCTTGAAAAATCACTTAGTCCAATCCCCCTGCCAGAGCAGGATCACCTAGACCAAGTCACACAGGAACATATCCAGGTGGGTTTTAAACTTCTACAGAGAATAGTTCTGTACAACCTCCCTGGGAAGCTCATTCACCCTCACTGTGAAGAAGTTCTTTCTCATAGTTCTGTGGAACCTCCTCTGTTCCAGCTCACACCCATTGCCCCTCGTCCTATCACTAGATGATGCTGAGAAGAGCCCGGTTCCATCCTCCTGACACCCACCTGGTTAAACATTTCACTGTGATTTGGGTTCTACCTTTCATAAAATAGTTATGACTATGTCCAGATCTTGAGCCTGGAAACTAAATAACTTGGCTGCAAGCAGTACTGGGCACCTACCAGTGCTCCACACTTATCAATGGCTGAGCAAACTGCAAATAAAATAGCTAATATTTTAAAATCAGTTTAAAGAAAGTCTGCAAAATACTCACAAATTGACAGCTACTCCATATGTTACTACAGACTGCATTTTCATTTAATAAGAAGAATTTAAGAAGAATTCAGGCTCAACATCTTCTGTTTTGATAGAAGGGGAAAGAGACTAAAAAAGTTATTAATATCTTCCTTAGACTGACTTATTGGCAATGCGATCAACTTAAATTTCACCAAATATCTTGATGCATCAAGGAAACTAGAAAGTCTTTGTGGTTTAGTCTAAAAGAAAAGAACAAGCATCTTTTAAAAACTTAATATTCCAGTGGGGGCTCTGAAACCAATCAATGTTGAATCAATAACCTGGAGATTAAAATTATTTAGCATTTAACATCAAAATGCACAAGATGAAGAAATCCATCAGAAAATTAGAATTGTGAATAAAAAAGATGAATTTTAATGGTAAGGTAGTTGTCAAGAAAGTCTTTGAAATCAGTAGCAGTATCACCAAGAGGTCACCAAGCTTCAGTTTGTATTGAAGAAGAAAGGGAACAGATACTTTGTGCCATTCTGAAGAATTTCCATTTGCCTGTACTGGTATTTATGGACAAGAAGGAACCCCTGAGCATTATATGAAGTCATGAACCCCTGTATTAAAAACCACTCCGCGATGTGCCCTTGGAAGAAAAGTGTGGTTTAAGGCAGCTCTAGTACACAAACCTGTTTGTGAGAATTATTCTATAATGAATCCACAGAATCTGTTATTTTCTAAACTAGTCCCTGTTCAATTTCAGTCTCTAAATGTATTTTAAATTAAGGTGCAGTAAGAAACTTCTCTGGGAAACGTTAAAAGCAGCATGTAATGGAGGGAAGGGTTTTATTAGGCTTTCAGCAGCAGCAGCTTTGCATTCTCCCGAGCAGCGAGCGGGTCACGCTTCGCCACTTGCAGAAGCGCTCTCACAGTCAAGACAAGCTGCGAGAGCCCGTTGTATCGTTGCATAGACTCTTCTGCTCTCAGCAGAGCCCATTTTGCTACGGAGCCTCGGTGGGTTTTGGTAATTTCCTTAGCCGGAGGATTGTTTTCCAGAGCTAACACACTGCCTTTATCTACCGCTTACGAGCACCCTGTGGTTCCAACTCTGCTGTTGCAAAGCCGGACTGCGGGACCCCAGCCCGGGGTGGGGAGCTAGAGGGTGGGCTTCGGGCTGCTGAGCCCACCCGGGCTGGGAGCATCGTCCTTCTCGCCGGGGGAGCGGCGACGACCAACCAAGGAGGGGCGGAGCAGCGGGGACTCCCCCGCCTGGGGCCGCGGCCCCCTTGGGAGGCGAAGGGCGGAGCGGGGCGGGCAGTTCGCTCCTCCCCCGGGGCACCGACGGCTCCGTCCCGCGGCCGCGGAAGCTCCCGGGAGCGCGTCGAGGGAGAGCGGCGCAGGGTCCGACTCCGCACGGCGGGGAGGTTCGGGAGGGCGGAGGCAGAAGGGGATAAAAGCCCAGTACTGCCGTGAGCGGGAGTCTCCTGCCTACCCTCTTCTACGGCTGCCGGTACCGGGCTCCGGGCCTCCGCTCCATCCCCGGGGGCAGCGGCCGGCGCTGTCGCGTCTCGGCTGCCCCCGGGTCTCGGCTGCCCCCGGCCATCACCGGCGGAGCGAAGCCCAGCATGAGGGTCCGGGGCTGACGGCGGGGCCGGCATCGCGCTCCCCGGACATGAAGCGGCCTTCAGTAGCTGCAGGTAACGCTGCCGGGCGGGATGGCGAACAGAGAACCCCGCCGGTAGCCGGGTATTGCGCGCGGACAGGTTTGGAGAGGCAGGAGCCGGGGGCTAGTGCAGCCCAGTAGCAGGAGTGGGAGACCCGGTCTCTGCCTCCTCTGCCGTGGAACGGAGAGGCTGTGGCCGAGCCTTGCCCGGCGAAGGCGGTCAGAGACCCCCTCGAGGGATGGGGGTGAGCAAGGCAGGGGAACGACGCGGTACCCGCGGGTGCTCCCGGTCCGATGCCGGCTTAGCCCCGCCGGCCACTGGGTTCACCCGAACTTCGCCCTCCACTGACCCCCGGTAGGCATTGGGGGATGCACCAGGCAGTCCACACCGGGAAGCTGCCCGGACCCCTCCATCCCCGCCGTATGCAAGGGGGAGTTCACTGAAGTTTAGCATGTCAGAGAAGCCTTCGGAGGCAGTGAGAATCCTACGTTGGACAACTAAACTTTCGTGAGATCTGTCATTGCTTGGAGACTGGTTACTGGTGCTGTAACTACCACTTCTCATTGCATTTTTTTCTTAATTATTTGCTGATCTCCTTAGCAACTGAAGTCATTTGCAAGGTTTAAGCTGGGCTGCAGCTTGATTTACAAGGTAACAGGGCAAAAAGGCTGCATTGTTGTTTCCTTGACATGTATTAAACTTGCGCTCAGGAGGGGTAAGAGCTGTTGAGTGTTGACTTCATGTAGCCAGTACTGGCGTAGAAAGGCTGCTTTAGTGCAGCTCAGGCTCTGTGGTACGTCACCCAGTTGCTCATCTGTGTCTGTTTTCTTTAAATCAAGTGAGTTATCGTTGGTGAAAAAAAAAAAAAAGAAGAAAGAAATCTATCTACAGAGAAATCCAGCCTTTAGCGAGGGGTGAGTGGGAGAAGATAGATTTAGCTGACTAAGGTTACTATGACAAATTAATCTCTAATTCAGCACTACTGAGGTCTGGCCAGCTATTGGTCAGAGAGTCCATACCATTTGCTAGACTGACCTCAGGATCAGCCTGCTGCAAAGGTGATGTAAAGCCATTTTTTCATCCCTGTTAGGTCATGAAGCACATCAGAGATTTAGTCTAGTGTATCAGGACATCACCCAGATGTAGCTCACCAACAGTCTCTGCTGTTTGATCCGTCATGTCACTAAATCTTACGGATTACAATGACTGGGTAATCCAAATCTGCTCAGTCAGAAGTGCTGAGTGCAGCTATCAGGCAGATTTGATGCAGAGAGTGCCTTTCCTGCTCAGGAGTGCTAAAAGCAGAGAGTGGAGCCTGGGGATTTTAATAAGGTGGCCACCACAGGGACATTTCCTCCAACAGCATCCTATATAAACATGGAAGTTTATGTAGACCTTTCCTATACGTGAAACATTTAAAAAGATTAATGATGTGACATGCCACTGGTCTGCCTGCAGTTCACGGCTCTGTCAGACACTTAAGCAGAATTCATAGAGTCAGGATTAAAAGCATTTATAATTGTGTAGTATTGTTATTATAAAATAATAAAACCCCCTCTAACAGTGACATATTCACCCAAGTTCATGAGGAAAGCTTTGTCAAATGCCATCCAAAACAAGTTAAGGCTGTGAGGAAAAATTGTTAAACAGGGAGCCATCAATGTTTCATTTCATTATTAGATTTAACCAGCACAGCCCTAAGTCATGTTGACTGGTAAGAGGAGGAGAGCAACTGTGGGCACTGGGAGTCAATGTGTGCAAAGGTGCATGAGTGACTTGTGGGCTGGCATGACAGGAGAGCAGAACAGTTGGAGACAGTCATCACAGATGTGGCACAAGGGAAAGAGCTAGGAGATGCAGAAGTGGTGTGAACCTTCTGGAGGTTGGACTGAGATCTTTAATATTTTCTAGTATTTGAGCTCCCTGGAGGCCTGACAGTGTTCCTGTAGTTGTGTGCAAATATTTGCATTTTCACTGTGCAGTAAGCACCAGCCAAATGTGGGACTACGTGGAGCAGCATCACCACTGTACATGAGGATGTTGTCCCTACTGTAAAGCATTTATTAATCCATTTGTTTAATGTTAAAAAGACTAACAGTAGCATTTGCAAAAGCATTCCTGTGACTTGTGATCTCCTGTCCAATTCACTGCTTACATTAAGAGATGTGCTCTGTCTTTTAGGAAAGTCTTGGATGAACTGAGAGAGAGAGAGCTTGGTGTACACATTTCCCTGAACAAAACTGCTTAAACCTGGATGTACTTACAGGAGAAGAGAAAGCTGCTTTAAAGTTTGTTATTATAGTATTAGTGGGAGAAAGAGCCCTGAAATAAGTGTTCAGAACCTTAGCTGATTTTGCAGTGATAACTGATGTTGAGGATATTTATGCTTGTGTGCCATACCCCCTTTCCTAAAACAGCTCTCTGTGCTCATTACTTAAAAAACAAAGCAAACAAAGAATAAAATCCAAAGAAAACAAACAAACCCCACATATTAGAAAGAAAAACCAAGACCCATTTCCTCTCATAGAGCTAAGAAGAATGCGCAGCGTTACTGCACAGATGATTTGTCTCAGGGACTACTGTGGTTTTGGCAGTGAACTTAAAATATCACACACTTCAACAACACAAAGAAATGATTTTTTTGAAAATAATTCAAGTACAAAACTCCCAACCATGTCCTTCACTTTACTATAAATCAAAAAAATGCCATTTTTAATATAAAGCTGATTGTAGGCTTTGTTCTTCCTTGCCACTGAACACACATGCACTATAAACCCAGAAATATTTATGCAATAATTTTAAATCAGTTCAATTCATTACATTTTAAATCAGTTCAAATATTATGTAGGTTGTAAATATTTATACTGTGAATGCCAGGCTTTGAGGACATTCCTGTGCAATTTGTGGAGGTGTTTTGGTGAACCTGAGGAGCAAGTTATAACTCCCAACAGTCCTGCTCCACAAAAGGGTGAAGAACCTGTTGGGAATGCAGGCACTACGCTCTGAATACAACATGGCAAGGAAGATTTTCACAGGTCAGGGTGCTCTCCGTAGTCTTGTGTGTGCCCTGTATGTTTATTATGTCTACAACTGGGTTTGCCTCACCTGGTAAGGCAAGTTAGAATCATAGAATCATTAGGGATTGGAAGGGACCTCGAAAGATCTTCCAATCCAATCCCCCTGCCACAGCAGGACCATCTAGACCAAGTCATACAGTCAGGCAGGGTTAAAGGGACCACAGGATCATCCAGTTCCACCTCCCCTGCCATGGGCAGGGACACCTCACCCTAGATCAGGCTGGCCAGAGCCTCATCCAGCCTGTCCTTAAACACCTCCAAGGATGGAGCAAGTTACCTGAAACAGTTTTCATTTGGCAACTTCAAGCTTTGGAAATGAACAACCCAGTTTCAGTCATTGGAAACTATTGTTCCTCATAACTCAGAGATGTTTTGCTGATTTACCCCAGCTCCTGCTTTGTCCTTGGGGTTTAGTTGCACACTAGCTCAGATTTTCTGGTGAGGTAGTTGTAGTATGGACAGAAACAAACATGCAGGACTATTCAGTGTATTAAACTTGGTAGCCCTTCCAAAACTGAGCACTGACATAGTGTGTTCTACTTGGGCATACCCATTAGGTCTCCAGGATTACAGTTTTTTCAGCACTGGAGCTGATTTTTGAAGATGCTGTTCATCTTTTTGCAAGTGCAATTACGTTAAAAATTAGGCTGCAGGGGTTGCAGAATTACACATGCCAATATCACTGGGAAAGGCAACCTGTGCAGCAGCAGTGTGGCTCCCATTTTGTTCATGCCTTGTGATTCAGTCTTCATGCACATGTTTTTATAGTATGGGGTTTTCAGATCCTTTGCTTCACGTGATATATTAACTAAATGAACAGGTATTACATTTTCTCCTCTATTAGTGTGCTTCCATTGTGCCTTATGTACTGGTTGCCATGCAAACCCACACCTAGGCACAAAACTACATCCTGATGGTCATTTCTGTAATGCTTCACAGGTCTTACCATCTGAAAGAACTTGTATCTATTAATGGTAGCCACAGACTAACTAGAAAAACAATTTGATTAGGACTAGTTAAAAAAACATGTATATTCCTCTGTCTTCCTAACTGTCTGGTGAAAGCTCAATGCAGTTAGATACTTCACTAGGATCTAAAAGCCCAGAAGACCATATGAATCTTCATACTGAGCTTTCATTTGAATTAATACCTTTATTTTTACTCTATTTCTATAGTTAGGATCACATTGCTACATCCCTATTATAGACAGGAAAGCAAGGAGAAGCCTTTACAGTCAGAAGTGCCAGGTAAAGCCACGGCAGTTTTATTTCAGCACTTCAGTCTTTCCAGACTTAATACACTTAGGTTCCTTATTTTCTAAGCATCAGGTCAGTGAGTGCAACATGTTCATTATTTTCTGACAGTCACCAGTTCAAATAATTCACCTGATCTCACAGAAGTTCCGTGGCAAAGGTTAGGATATATTCTGGTTCTCAGCTGAGCCCTTGATGTAGCCCCTTTTCCTTGTTCTCCCTCAGAACCTGTGCACAGTGTAAAGAAAGGTTTTGGAGAGGGGAAAAAAAAAGCAGTCATGTAACTGAGGACTGTATATAAAAACCTGAAATGACACAGAAAACCTTAATCTTGACACACTTTTTGAGAACTTCACTTGGCAGTCTTGACTTTGTGTTAATACAGTTAGGAGAATGCAAACACTTAAAGGATGCTTACAGAAACTTGTGGAAGGTGTATTTTCCTACCCTGCTGCCTTCATGTTTCTTCATTTAATGGGTCATGACAGTTCAACTTTAGAGTCCTAGCACATCCTCTACCACTTGACTTAAGAGTAGATTTGTAAGCAGAAGACAGCAGCCTGCCAGACTGGCAGAGAGTGAGAAGATAGGAATAAGGAACTGACGGGGAGGGGCAATTAGTGCATTTCACATATATTAATTGCATAGATAACCTTAGATTTATAAGTAGCAAATCCCCCAGAGAAGTGCATTCTGAGGCTCACCTGCTGAAACTCTTGCTTCTCTTCTACTTAACTCATTTTTTGCCCTTAAACCCTCCCCATCTACTTTTCCATTCTCTTCTGCCTCAACTAACTTCTGCATCCTGAAACTAACTCATCCTTAGTTGCTTCATTAGTAACAATAATAATACTCCATTAGCATCCTCCACCCCTGATTTTGCCCTATGCTTTTCTTACCCCACTTTTCCCTCTCTCCCCTTGTTTGGCTGCTTCTCTGCCCTGCTGTCCTCTGACCTTCAGGTCTTGATTCTAATGTGTTTTTTTTCACTCCAGACTCATCCTTTCTTTATCCATGTTGCTTCATCAGAGGCAAATTCTCCCTCTATTCTGCTTCTTTCCATCTGAGATTGCTTCTTTCTCCTTGTCCTCTCTGCTCACAGGCAGTCTTTCAGCTCTTGGTCACAGCTGCTCTGAGCAGTTCAGAGCAGACATTATGGGGTTTATCCCACTCAGATGTGGTACCAATGGGTGTGTGAGACTGGAGAGATGGGTATGAGATCAGTACATGGGAGCTGAATAGTGGGTGTTAGCTGTGAGCGAGTGGTGAAGCTGTGAGGATGATCAACGTGTATGGCTTCGCCTGGGAATTTACTGACAAACCCTTAACAGGTATCCAGGGAGAGCAAGAGTGAACAGAAACATTCACCACCCTGCTAAATAACTGTACAGTTTGCTGAAAGGTGGCAGAAAGCACATCCCTTGGAATGAATCGCTACCCTGACATGTTACATCCTTTATTCAAATTATAGCAACTCTAAAGTATTCTCAGAAAACAGTATGTTGGGGGTTTTTAGGTCTATTTTAGTGTAAGTGAAGTATTTTTTTTTTGTGTTATTAAGTTTTGCAAAATGTCTTACTTATTCTTTCTGAAAGTTCCCAAATCTTATGCCTGACGTAGACACTAAACGTAGAAGATTTGGTCCTCAACAGTTATTTTGGCAAAAGTAGAAGCAGCAGAACAGAAAATATTTCAGGGGACAACCTGAATAACTTCAAAAACAGTCTGTTTCTACCTGAACTGTCAGTTACTGAAGTTTAAAAAAAAAAAACCCACAAAAGTTTGTGTGACATTTAAAGTCTCCGAAAATTCTTTGCTTGAAAACGTGACTTATTTTATTGAAAAGAAACACGTGTTTGTAGCTGCTCTCCATTAGGCAAGAAAACAGCGGCTTTGGATGAGGTTTTTCCTCTCCTGTGCCAGGAGTTTTCTGCCTGGACTGGTTTGGAAATGTGTGATTGGTGCCCTTGCCCAGTCATGTCCAGAGAAACATTTCTGGTGTATAGTTTTCTTTTTTTTACAAGCTGTCAGAAATTGCATTCCTGGGTCCAAGATTGAAGTTTTTGAAGACCAAAAATACAGTAGAGGAAAAATACAGTATCTGTAGTGTCAGTGTCATGTTTACGTTAAGTTCACAAGCTAAGAAAAACTAGACTTTATAATGACTAGATTTGATAATGAACCGTATGAAGGGTTGGATGAAAGTGAGGATTAATTCCCGGCGTTTTTCAAAAGGCATGAGTAAGAAATCAGGCAGGGTATAAATCCTAAATGTTAACGTGCTGTGCCTCTGCATCCCTCTTTTGACAGCGATTAGTGCGAAGCTAAAATAGCCTGTGGCAAGGAGCACGGGGAGACAGCTAAGAGACAGAGACAATGTCTTTAACCTGGCGGACAATTCCTACTCAGCTTGGAGTTTGTAAAGTGAACTGCAAGGGACTGGCATGCCTCTTGGTCTTCACGGTGAGCGTCTGTGGCAGCGCCCCGGGGATGTGCCCGACAGCCTGCATCTGTGCCAGTGATATCGTAAGCTGCACCAATAAGAACCTCTCTCGAGTGCCAGGGAATCTTTATAAATGCATGAAAAGGTTGGATCTGAGTTACAACAAAATCGGGTTTTTGGAACCCGAGTGGGTCCCAGTGCTGTTTGAGAAACTGAACACTTTGATAATCAATCATAACAGCATTAGCAGCATTATCACTGGAAGCTTTTCCACAACCCCAAACCTGAAGTACCTAGACCTGTCATCCAACAGCCTGAAGACGCTGGGCAGCCCTGTGTTCCAGGAGCTAAGGGCACTGGAGGTTCTCCTGCTGTACAACAATCAGATAACACAGGTAGATCCTTCAGCCTTTGGAGGACTGTACAAATTACAGAAACTGTACTTAAGCTACAACTTTCTCTCGCATTTCCCGCTGGACTTGTACATTGGAAAACATAAACTGACAGACCTTGTGCTGCTGGATGTTTCCTTTAATCACATCCAGTCGATGCCTATTCAGCGCCTGAGTTCGGTGCCAGCCAAACACCTTAGTGGAATTTATCTTCATGGCAACCCATTTTATTGTGACTGTGTGCTGCACTCCATGCTAATCTTCTGGTATCAGAGGCATTTCAGCTCGGTAGTGGACTTCAAAAATGAGTACACCTGTTCATCACGATCAGACCCAAGAAGTTACAATAAGCTGCCTTTACTGTACAACAACTTCCTGAATTGCTCTGAAAGCACCATCAACAGCTCTTTCCAAGCCTTTGGGTTTATTCACGACGCCCAGGTCGGTGACAGGCTGATTGTGCACTGTGACAGCAGGATCAGTGATGCGGGTACGCACTTCGTTTGGGTTAGTCCAGACAACAGGTTGCTGGAGCCAGACAGGGAGACCGACAACTTTAAGGTGTTTCGTAACGGCAGCCTGGAGATAACAGACGCCCAGTTAGACAACTCAGGACTGTATTCCTGCATTGCAATAAATAAGAAAAGACTATTAAATGAAACCATAGAGGTGAGAATAAATGTTAGCAATTTCACAGTGAACAGGTCCCATGCTCATGAAGCATTTAATACAGCTTTTACCACCCTTGCTGCCTGTGTAGCCAGTATTGTTTTAGTACTGTTGTATCTCTATCTGACCCCCTGTCCGTGCCAGTGTAAAGCAAAAAGGAGGAAGAGGAAGCAGAACCAAAGCAGTGCCCACTCATCCATACTGAACTCTACACCGCCGCAGGAGCTGCCAGCCGATGAAAAGAAGGCTAGCACTGGTAAAAGGGTGGTTTTCCTGGAACCTGTGCATGAACCCAAACACAGTCAGAATGGTAAAGTAAAACTGTTCCCTAATGACAACATCATTGCTGAGAGTATCTTAAAAACGACTCGAACAAAATCCGACTCAGATTCGGTCAACTCGGTGTTCTCAGACACACCTTTCATGCCGTCGACTTAGTTTGCTGCCTGTGTTTGTATTGTGCAGTTGCATTTCTGAATACTTCCTTTGCTTGTAGCAACCATCAGGAAAAACAAATAAAAAGAGAGAAAATGCTTTAACAAAACTACCTATTGTCAGTCATTGAGCTGTGTCTCTCTGTGAGCGCAGAGCCGTGCGGCGGCAGCATCTTGTGTGGGAGAAGCCAACAGCGTAGCGTTAACGTGAACGTCTTCAACACAAACTTAGCTGTGGCTTTTTCTCTCTGATCCACACGCAGCAATGTCTCATGCATGTTTAGAAGTCCTCTTGGTGCATGTAGCTGGCTCTTCAGAGGCTGAGCCCTATAAAACCCTCTCAGTCATGTTGATAACTCTGTGCCTCTGCAGTGAGCACAGAAGCAATCTCAGACTGATAATAAGAAAAATGTCTAGACTTCCTGCAATTCTTTTCACAGGCCTATAAAATGTTTACAGTGAAATCACTTCGGGGAAAAAAGTCATGAGTTTTCTTGAACTGATTGGAAGGCAAAGATTAGATTTGCCACCAGGGTGCCTAGCAGCACTGGGTAAATGTTTATGGCCTTCAACCAAAGATGCATCTGCCAACAATTGCTTGAAAACTTTAAAGGGGACCTTGTACTCATTGAAATCAAAGCTTAGTCAAGGGATTATTCATGGGAATCCTGGTTTCATGTTGGTATTTGTTTCTAAATATCAATGCATAATGACAACACGTAAAAGTTAATAGCTTACCCTTGCAATTGCCTTAGTCAAGGAATGGAAGTTTTCAGTCATGAGGATTCAAGCTAATCAGCAGGAACTCATTAAGTTCAGGTAACTGATTGCAATCAGTTGTCTTCACCTCTGCTGCATACTGCACATTTGGCACCACATGTGGAGAACAAGCCTCCCACCATCACCAGGGCTCCTGCTTCATCTTAGGTGTGGGTGGCTGATCTTCAGAGGTAACTTCATTAAACAGGGAAAATACTTCACAGAATCTCAGAACATTAGGGATTGGAAGGGACCTCTGAAGATCATCCAGTCCAATCTCCCTGCCACAGCAGGATCACCTAGACCAAGTCGCACAGGAACATGTCCAGGTTGGTTTTAAATGTCTCCAGAGAAGGAGACTCCATAACCCTCCTGGGCAGCCTGCTCCAGTGCCCTGTTACCCTCACTGCGAAGAAGTTCCTTCTGGTATTTTTATGGACACTCCTATATTCCAGCTTAAATTAGCTTCTATTAATCCTTTAAGCAGCACATGGTTCCAGTGGATCATAAAATTTGCTTCCTAAAATTTATTCTTAAAACAGTAATTCCAGCATTCAAACAAACTTGTGACAAATGTAGCAGACATTGCTGCTCACTGTGAATTCAGAAAGCAGAGTTTTTCTCTAGACTTGGCCCTTGTTTTGTATGTACTGCCCAAACACATTGTGAAGTTTGTGACCTGGCAAGACTGGCCCGGGCTGGCCATGCCACATAGGCTGCACGTTGTGTTATTCTGATGAGCACACTGTTCAATTTGCAATTTAATTTTCTGGTGTATTTTTAAGCTCATTTACATTGAGACTAATCTGGACATTGCCAATCTTGCTCACATTGATTGCTACCAACTTCAAAGGAGTCGTGAAGGAATTGCAGCCGACCAAAGAAGTAATCGGAGTAGGTTTGTCTGCTTCTAGCCTTGGGAAATGTGCTGGAAGAGTAAGGGATAAACATAATCACAATCAAAGGGCTACATGGTGTGGCAACCGTGTTTTTGAGAGGCTTACTGTCACAGCCACTTGCCATTTTTGTGACTCCTTTTGAGAAGTGTGTCATTGTGCTAAAGCCTGTGCCTGCCTGTGCCTGAGTTATCAACCATTGATTTGCTATGGAGCAACCCTGATGTAGCTGTTTGAAAGCAAACTGTCTGGAGAAGAGATCAGATCAGGAACCAATGTTGCTGTGATGTGCACGAAGCATGGAATTAGGAAATTGCAGTACATATTAGTTCAGATATGCAGGGAAACAGAAAATGGAAATCTTTATCTAGGCAGAGGATAATAAATATTTAGGAGAGAAATATGACCAAGGGTTTAGGTCTTTTACTTGTGCTTTTATCTGTGCAAAATTAAAAATACCTTCCACTTTTAGAACCATAGAATCACTACGGATTGGAAGGGACCTCGAAAGATCATCTAGTCCAATCCACCTGCAACAGCAGGATCACCTAGACCAAGTCACACAGGAGGATCGTGCCCCTTCATAAAGCTTTTATCCTCTTTTTCCTGAATATGAGATTTAACCCAAAATCCATAATTTTACATATAAAGTATGATGGGAAAAAGCAGTGACTGCCTTTGCTGAAATCAGTGATCTAGTTGGGTTGTCCATCAACAAGGCAAAGACTTGGCACTGTCTGCTTCACCGTTGGGTTTTTTCATTTAAAAGGTTGAGCCGCTGCTGCGTCATGTGCGTGGTGGGTGGGTGTCCTCCGTGTTGTGCAAGGAGATGATCAATGGCCTGGGGTCAAAGGGCTGGAAGCAGAATGTGAGAGGGAAAGACAAATCCTCCCACGGGAAGTTGCACAGATCAGTTTACAGCTTTTGGGCAGGCAATATGCTCTGTTGTCATAGATGAGGTTAATTGATCATTTTCGTGTTTACACCAGAGCTCTGACAGTCAGTTCCAAACTGGGCTGAAAAAGAAAACAGGCTGTTGGTGCAGCTGCAAGGCAGATGTGCATAGCTCCTCAGCAGCTACGGCTCATGGACCCTGCTGCTGCTCAGCGCAAGGCAGTGGCACCGCGTACTGAAGTGACCATGCATTGTAAATCTCCATGGATGTAGTCCTAAATGAAAAAGGGAGGGATTCTGTAGCCTGCCTTCTACAGGGCTCCTGCAGCAAGTGTGGGGATTGGTGTGATCAGAGTAGTCTTGTCAAATGACTGGAGAATCTGCCACAGCAGATATTAGGGGGCTGTGACTATTAGGGGGCTGTGTATTCCTGGCTGCTTCAAAGTGCTCACAGTTAACTATGATTATGAACAAGGTGGTTAAACCAGAGCTTTCAAAACAGCTGTTGGCTTGTTTGTTGCCTCTTTATGTTATCGTAATCTCAAGAGTTCAGTAGATGAAACTTCAATAAAGATTTTTAAAGCCTTTGCTGAGTATTTATCATGCAGCACTGAAAACATCAATCCACAGTCCCAGTCCTCTCTGTGGAAGGCTGTGGAAAGCCAGCGTAGCTGTTTCTCCTTTCCACCACTCAAGCCCCTCAAGAGCTGTGAGCACGAAGCCAGCACTGCTGTCCATCTCCACACAACACCTTGGCCTGTCTCACCACTGTGCCATCCCTTTTGCCCTATGTCCTGGATTTCCCATTGCCACTTCCAGCAACTACCAAAGAGTTGAGTTATATTTTTAATACACAGCAAGTTCAACTCTGAAAGACATTGATTACTCTGGCGCCAGTCCAGACACACTCCTAAAATGGGTTTGCAGTAAGACAGGGCTACCAAGCCACTGGTAAGAACTCACCGTCTCTGCAAGATGCCCCATGCTGCTCAGATAACCCTGGGTGAGTTTTGCTTTCCCTTGTCTTCTTATCCCAGTGCCTGACACCATGCTACACAAGGTCATAGGGCTCTAAGCTATAGCTGAATTCTGTGCCCCTTTACACCCAGGTCCTCTGCCACTTTAACTTTGGTGAGCAGCTTTTCTCTTCCTCAAGGGCCTGTTGCATCAGTTCCTGCACCTGTCTCATAGATGAAAATAAGGAGAATGGCTACAGACAGCTCTGTATTTCCAGCTCTGCACACACCTCCAAGGTTTTGTGGAGTGCACAGGAAACTGGTGGTGTATGGCTAGCATAAAGCCTCTCGGGCCAGTCCTGAATATAGCAATTGCAAATGCATGACTGCATTGTCTCACCTGTAGTGACGGATAAGAAGGTCGCTAGTCATCCCTCCTAACCTTGGTGAGGTCAAGTATCTGACTGCAACCACCTCACTAATGATGAACTCATAAAATTGCTGACTGCCCCTTGAGTGCACTGAGTGGCTGGAAGCTGAGGGTGAAGTGCTTTCCGAATAGCAGCCCTTAATGTGCAGTTGGTTATGACATTGGTCAGCACCATGAGCTCAGATGCTCACCCCTATCGTGTTACACAAATGTGCTCTGGGTTACTGATGCATCTATCTCCTCAGCCCTGTTTCTTTAACAAGTTAGATTTCTAAGGACCTCTAATGGCAGTAGCAAAGGACTAAGTTTATACAGATCATTCTTCTGAACAAGCAGTACCCTGGGGTGAAATTGTGATTAAGCCAAAAACTTTCATTTAGGGTAGTGTCAGATTATTTCTTCACACCAGAGTAAATCAACCTCCTTCCAAGTGTTTTTATACCTTGACTGCAGCATATTCCTAATAACCTCTCATCCCTGAACTGGGTGAGAGCAAGGCAGACTTCATGGGCCAAAGCATGCTATTGTAGTTGTCTGTTAAGTAACACAGAAGAGACAGACCCTTGTGGACTGCAGCTGCTGGCCACCCTGCCCAGCACATCCTTCATCAAGGCTGAGCCATAACCACTTGGCCATGGCAGGCACAGGGAGTGTTTCCAACCTCTTCCTTTGTTGTTATCTGTGTCAAGACTGGTTTCCTGAGGACAGCTTCTGGATGTATTGCAAAGTTGCTGGAAGGGATCACTTTAATTGGACGCGCTACTTCCAAATGGCTTCTAAATGAAGAGAGCTGGCATCAGTAAGTAGGAGCTTTTGAGAAGACAGGATACACATTTCATTTGCAGGTTGAGCAATTGAGATTTTACTGGCTTTGTTCTTGCTCCTTCTGGTAAACAACACTTGAACCGTGTTTTTTTTTCCTGTGTTTCTCTCCTGTCTCTCCATTTCTCCAGTAGGTCTTAGATGGGAATAATATTAGAAATTTGAGGTTGATGGTGATAACAGCAAGAAATGATTTTGACCAAAGTTCACTTGATATTTTAAAAGAAGGTTAATTTCTCAGCACTTCCCTGCAGTGAGTGCATGATAAAAATGAGAAGAAGAAGCAGTTTTCACTTAAATACAGATTTCATGGGAACTGTGTTGGGCCTGGGTATTAACAGAGTTCTGACAATAATACAGCTAAGAAACCATCCCTACAAAATCAAAGTGTAAGAACAACAGTATTTGGTTTTGAAGAAGAGACATCCCAAACTGTCTCTGGACATCACACAATACTTAAAAGGACTATATGTCTCTCCCTTACTTATGAGAAAGCTCTGATTTGACTATTATAGAACTGAACAGATGCAGCAGAGAAAACATTTTCTTATGAATTACTGCTTTAGACTCTGATCTGGTTTTTTCTTATGTAAATCTATTCTCTTTTCCTTTGCAGAATAACTGGAATAATGCTTCTCATTTAGTTCTCCTAACAAAACCCAAGTAGGGCTGCATTGGGGGGTCAAGGATTATACAGACAGTTTGATGACATCTAGATATTGGGAAAACTTAGTTCATTGTGGGTTCATCAAACATGGGATTATCCATGCACGGATCTGTAGGTTGTTTTAATGTAACTGAAACTTTCTGTCTTATTTGACTAATTCAAGGTGGCATATTTCAAGCTTTTTACTCTTTTAAAGGACGAAGACTTAATGCCAACTTCTTGCATCAACTTAACTGAATTGATCTAGAAACCATCGTTCATATGGAAAAGTCTGTTAGCATAAAGCCACCCTGACATGCAGAGAGGCTGTCCAATCTATGTGAGTATTTCTGGTGACAGTCCAGGACGAGCTAAACATATTTTCTTGGCGAGCTAGAGCCACATTGCATCATGCAGATCTTTCCTTGACAAGGGGGAAGACATTTTCTTCAATCAGATTAGTTTAATAAACAAACTCAGCTGAAATCCTTTAACTCTTATTCACAGATCACTTTTGTATTCAGTGTCTTTATCTGCACTTTTGAGCAATGCATGGAACCTGCTTGGCTGCTACAGCATATGGCCCTGATAGGAGTGTCAGGAGACAGGAAGAGCTATGGGGCAGGAGCCTAGTATGGTACCTGCCAGTTTCTCCCCTCAAGGGTTAATGGCTCTAAAGCCAAAGTGCTCATCAGGACCAACTAAAACTTAGACACCCTGTCCAGTGGGAGTGGAAGCTCTGATACCTGCTCTTTCCACAGAGGAGTCACAGCAAGTGAAAACCCTGTCCTGCACACCAGGCAAAATGTCTTTTCACAGAAACAGAAGGGTTTCTAGCACGTTCCCTGGTAGCTGAGGTGCTGTCAGCAATAACATACCACAAAATAAATTAGCTCTGATAAGCACTGCTGTTGCCTGGAGCAACTCAATTAGCCTTTTGCACTTGGAGCAGAGGGTTTTATATCACTAGATAGAGCCTCAGACCAGGCTACATCTGACTTTTGTCCTCTTTGCTCTTTTTACCTGACACCAGAATCATTAAAAACCAGTGTTTTGTTATATTTTTTCCCTGAGTATTTAGAACACAGGAAATATCGAGCCTTTCCCCAGGCAGTCCACTGCTGCCTAAATGCTGGTGAAAAGGGGAAAAAAAGGCTTTTCTCTGCAGTTTTAGCACAAGAAATTAGATTCTTTCTGATTTAATCCGTGGAAGGAACAAAGCTGGACTGGTGTTGCTACTGCTACTAATTTGCTCACACACGTCAGTCAAAGCTGGATCCTGCTGAGGATGACGTTTTGCCAAAGAGCAGAGGGTACTTGCTTCTCTGGCCTTGTTTTTTAAAGCAGAAATTAATATACTTGAGCTATTGCCTGAAACACTGCCAAACACTACTTTTACGCTAACATTCATGAGGGCAAGTGAATTAAATTTGTAGTTGCAAAGTAATTTTGTCATTTGGCGATAAACTTTCCCCTGATATTATCTCCTCTCCTTCTCTTTTTTGCCCATATACTGTAAAGGTAGTTGATGTATTTTTCAGTGCATGTGTCTCCCTTCATCTGCCTCTTTTCAGCCATGGATAACCACTGCACACAGTCCAAGTGAAATGATCACGCTGCAGTGAGTGATCTCTGTGATCCATATGTTCTGCAGAGATAAGGCCATTTGTTGGGTCTGCTCTCGAGTCTATCACGTCACATTTTGGGGACGTATTTGGACACGCTGCCATTGTTGTTGCTGCATCTGTGTTACACAATTCTCTCAACATTTCCTTCCCATTACAGGAAAAAAAAGAGTAAAATGTCAGAAATATCTGTATTTACTAAAAACAGTCATTTTCATCCTTTAATGTCTTAATGTTTTTGTGTTCTAGCAGTCCTGCCTACTAATTTGCGCCTAATGCAGAGTCAGGCTGACTTTCAACAGCACCTGCTTAATATCAGCTGTGAAAACAGGCTTCCTCTCTCCGCCCAGTGAGGAAAACATTTCTTTTTATGAGTAACAATACTTTATACCCTGCATCCACAAAGCCTGACATCAAATTCCATCCTAGGTGGAGCATGTGTCTGATCTAAGAAATGTTACGGGTGCGCAGAAGCTACACGCTCACTATTTATTCCCCAGGAGTTTTATTACAGGGTTATTAGTGGGGCTGTTTTCATTATCATTTTGTGTTCAAGAAAATGATTTCTCATCGGGGCTCCATCAGTGAAACTGCAAAGTGCTCTTTGCTGCATTCAGACTGCTTGTGATGAGTTCCCAACACCAACGCACGACTGTCACCTTGTGTAAGCGCCGGAGAGCGAGAAGAATGCACGCGGACAGGTCTCCAGCGCGGCCAGACCCTGCTCCTTTTACACACAGCGAGGAGAAAGTGTTGGAGAGCACACCAGAAGAATCAGTGTGCTTTGTGTTTGGCACATCCATAATTGCTTCATAACAAAGAAATGTGATTGAAGGAACTTTTAAAACTCTCATCATCGTGAAGCATAAAGAGGACATGAAACTACTTTGTCATCACTCGGCCACTTTCCTGTTTCTCAAAGGTGCACCTAAACCTCTCCCCATCCAGTCTTTACAATATTTACACATTAGACCTATACAAGAAGCCAGGCTTTCTGGGAATGACTCAGAGCTGGGGGCAGATTTGCTTGGGAAGGCTTAACCTGCAAAATTTATGGTCGTCTACTACAAAGAATCAGGGGCTACACTAGCTTTCATTACCAGCGCAGATGTGTGCCCTGCTGTGTTATTCAGAATACATTAGTAGTGATGACAAGTATAACAGGGGCTCTTTTTCCTGCCAAAGTGGTGTTCAAAAGGCAGGAGGAGGTCTAGGACTCAAAGCTTTTCCTGCTTGCTTGCCACCCAGAAGCTGTGAGCTTCTCTTGCGGAACGCACAGGCTGCAATGTGTTAAAAATAGAAACGTTGCAGAAGGAAATTTCCGGGAGGAGAAAGATGCTGCCCTTTGAGTTAAAGGTGGGAAAAATAGCACCCAGGAGTCAAATGTCAAAACTGAAAAGTGGTAACAGTACCTCAACCTCAGTAGGCTTTTGGAAATACATTAAATCTTCGTGCTGTCTTAATTATGTCCCCCTGCATCAGGAGAATTTGTCTCGATAATGCAGGTGCAGATCATTCATGCCAGAAATGAGGATGCTTCACTGTGGACACAAAAAAAAGGTACTTTCTGGTTATCTTTATGTGTCATCATGTCACGAGTTCAGGACACTGTGCTCGCAGTAGGTAAGCAACAGTAGTGTTAGTCCATGATCTCCCTAAGATACACTCGATAATTGGACTGTAAGGGTGACACAGGACCAGTGACCCGGGTATTTCCTTGAGGCTTTGTGCTTTTGAGGAGACCTCTTGTTAACTCAGAGCCATCACTTGTAAAAGTAAATAACTTGTGGGAGAGATGTTGAAGTGTTGTTGGTGAGGTAGGTATGTTTTGTTTTAATTCTACAGAAAATCAAGTAACTAACCTTCCTGTGCCCTAAAGACAGAACATAACATTTTCATCTTCAGAGACATCTTCACCAAAACATGACATTGCAGCCGGGCACGTGTGCTGCTGACAGCTCTTGCAATTCACATTGCACCGTTATAGTGAGAGGAGAAGAACTGACACAGTAACGTGGGGAAGGGTATGCAAGTCTCTGGACTAAATATAAAAGATAAGGATTGCTCTCCGTGGTTCCCTAAACAGCTCACGTGGCAAATCCTCTTCCCATGGTGGCCAGAAGAAGCACAGCTCTTCTGGCTGCTGACTGCGCCTGAGCAGACCAGCTGCAGCTGTCACCAGAATGGATGGATGCCACAAATTTCAGGTATTTCAATACACAGATACAAAGCAAAATAGGATTAGCCTTATCTTTCTGATAATGCTTCTCTTTCTTAAAGCTTGAGTGAGGAGTTTGAGCACACTTACAGGACTTACAGAAGGAACTTGATGTAGGAAGCTGTAAGCTATGAATTATGACTGTTGATGATGACCACTGCAGAGATACTGTGCAATGGTGTTTTGGTAACACCTCCCTCTGACCCTGAGTTCCACTCCTTGTGGAACTGGATTCCATGGCTGCAAAACATTCTGATTTCTTGTGACAGGAAGATGATACCAGCCCATGTTACGTTTGGTTGTTCCTACACCATGGATGCTCTTTGAACACCTTTCTGCGGCACAGTAAGCGTGCATTGCCCTTCAAGGAGAAAACACTTTCACAGGTAGGTACTTACCAATACACAAATCTGCATCTTTGTATATATGATGCCTTTACTTGCTATGATCAATTTGAGAAGGAACTTCTTCACAGTGACGGTGACAGAGCACTGGAACAGGCTGCCCAGGTGGTTGTGGAGTCTCCTTCACTGGAGACGTTTAAGACCCACCTGGATGTGTTCCTGTGTGACTTGGTCTAGGTGATCCTGCTGTGTCAGGGGGATTGGACTAGATGATCTTTCGAGGTCCCTTCCAATCCCTGATGATTCTATGATTTTCACACGAGCAGTCCCAGACTCTAACCTGTTGCCATCTGCTTAAGTTGCAGAAGAATATTTCCCTCCAGAGTAAGGTTTAGAGTTTCAAAAGACTTTCCTCTCTGCACTGACCACACAGGGTAACTAGGGAGACTAATGTCATTGAATGTGCATTAGCCTGTGGGAATGCTGCCATAATGGACCATTTGAGTCGAACTCTCTCAACCCTTTCAAAAGGCCACACTCTTAGCAGTGGCAAGTACTTTTCTGTAATGTCTGTGCTGAAAGACTCTCAAAAAACCTATATATAAAGCCAACCCTTGAAGTGAAGCTGCATGCTGCAGCAGCCATAAAGGAGCCTAACTGATCACTGAAGTAGATGCCAGCTGACCTTTCCAGGCTGCCAAAATATGCTGATTTTGGCTGCAAGGATTCAAAACCTCTCATTGCTGAGAAAGAGTTGTCATCACTGCCTGCTCCACGGAGTAGAGCTGGCATATTAGTGACTTTAATATGCTGACACAAATCGAGTTTAGGCTTTGCTTTCTGCCAGCTTTACTTCCTCCTATGAGTAACAGCAGAACCTGAAAGGTTTGTGGGCTTGTTTGGGTTTCTTTAACATCTTGGTTTTATTTAGTTTCTACAGCAATTCATGAATGTAAGTCAGACTTAGCTGCACTGCCCCTGCGCAACCTCTTTTTTATCTCCTCTTCTCCAGAACTTGTGGCCGTTGCTCATGGCCACGCTAAGGTTGTGATGTGCACACAGCAAAATGCCCAAGGACACACAGCAAGAAGTCCAAGGTGGTTCAGAGAGGTCCAAGAAGATGTTTTTATCCCTGAGGAGTCCCTGCAAAGGTGCATAGTTTTGAGATATGTAGGTAAGGTCTGAGAGCATAGGACACACCACCCTCCATCTCTGTCCAAGTCTAAAATTGTCTTTTGATGTTCAAAGCAGGGTTTCTTTGAGTGTTTCAGAAATACTCAGAGACTGTCAGTAACCTTTCCATGAACAATATGTATAAATATACTCTGTCTGTGAGCAATTTGAATTTTGTCAGTTGAAGTACAAAGCCAATGCAGTTTTCTATCATTGTTTCTAATTTAAGAAGATGAGTTATAAAACCCTCCAATTTAGTCACCACAAACCAGCAATCACACCATCAGTGGGACTGTTACAGCTATAACAGAACTCAGCTAAATTTTAGAAGGGACAAAGAGAACAGCCTCTAAATCAGTAAAAAAGTGTGACTTGAGTCTCTGAATTGGACAACCTAAGGGACGGGGCACATCAGAAAAGGTGACAGGAGCTACATCAAATACACAATTATACACTTGCAGGAGATGACTTTAAAACTTGGGAGCAAAGTGTGTTAGAACTGCACCAAGACCTTCCTAAGAAGCTAAAACCAAGAGAAGTCATACAAAAAGTGGAAATAATTAGATATGACTTGAAAAGGCATTGAGAAGGTTCAGATGGTTAAGGTGTTAACATAAGTGAGGAAAGATATGCACGGTACAGCCAGTGCTTCAGAAGTAAAGGGCAAAGTGAAGGTTCATTGCTTAACTGGCAGCGCACAGTGCACTGAAGTGTTCACTGTCTCCACACAAAAAGATTAATTTCAGATCAAATACTTAAGGACATTAAATGTAATGTGAAAATAGGGGCATAACCTGAATAGGGAGAAAATTAAGTTTAAAAATGTCTGTATTAGCTAAGTGTAATTGAAGCCACCAGCGCTTGATGATCCCTTTGCTTGTTCAAAGAGCAGGGAGAAATGTCTGAAATACTCATGGTTCTCTCTGAAAACTCACAGAGCACAGGCAGGCCCCACAAGAAGCAAATAAAACACCTGCATTTTAAAAAATGAACAGGAAATTATCGATTATTCAGCGCAGTACCAAGTGGCTAGATCAAGGAATTAGATAACTCAACTGCTGAGGACAGCTGACTGATTTGACAAGAACAAATTGTGCTGACCCCGTTCACTGCTGACAAGTTAGCCAGCCTTGGCCAGAGAATAGAAGCAGCTTTCTGGCCTTGGCTGAGTAGTAGCAACAGCTTTTTAGCAGAGAAAAACAATGATAGAGAGCATTGACTATTCCTGCTGCATTTGTTCTCTTTTTATTTCTGAAGGATTTTTGAAAACAAGTTAGGTGCACATCTTCTGGACCTGGTGTCGTTATTTTGAGTGCTCTTCAGAGTAGAGTATGCGGCTGGAGATGCTGCAAGGTCTTTTCTAGCTCTCTACTTTTACGTAGACAGTGTTTGTTTAGGTTCCCCAGCCTTGCCCCACAACTTGTGTTGCCTACTTCATGTCCTAGATGCAGGTTTCTGAAGATTGTCTAGGATTACACTTTATTCAAAAGTGATGTGAAATGGGTTCATCTGGGTTTCATTATCCATGGGAAATTTTATCAGAAGCAATTTTCTCAGGAGCCTGTTTGGTTTTGATGCTTAGGTTCATATTTGGAGAATTTCTGATATCTGCCTTATCCCAGCAGTGCCTCTGAAGTGTTTGTCTTACATAAAGTCATGCGTTAATCAGCTGGAGGACAAAGTGTGGTCACCCCACTGCAGCAGCTTTGTCCTGAGGCTGTCCCACACTGCATGTTAGCAGATTGGGAAGCTCTTGTGCTGTGTTATTACTTGTGAAGCAGCTCCACAAACAGTGACATTTAGATTCACTTTCCAAGTATTTCAGAGTCACTGGAGCAAGACCTTGCTGTCGCTGCAAAAGCTGATCACTCAGGACGGATCTTCCCACTTCATAGTTCTTATCAGAGTGGGCAGGTTAAACTTTGCCTTGGGGTACAGAGATGGAAAAACTTCTCAGACGCTGTTGGGACCTTCAGTAAGGTTGAAGTTTGCTTTGCAGTGATAGCAGCCAGGCATGACAGAGAGTGAGCTATGGTTGCTGTGAGCGCTGGCATGGTTTAGTATCACTCAGCGTTGGCTGGACTTCCAGAAATGAAAGGTCTGCTTCCCCACACAAGATGTGGGCCTGTTAGCACACAGTACCCCAAAATGGAATGGAGTTATTCATTCCCCACTAAATCTACGTGACTGAAACAAGTTTTCAAAGGCAATTACTTCTGACAGGCAGGATTGCCTCCACTATGTATAATACATCTCATTTGACTGTCAGCTATTTAGCAGAGAAACTAGTAGCCATTTTTTCAAATATTAAAATACTTCCTCCCCAAGTGGTGGACAATCCTTTCACATTCTGATAGCACTTCCACTAAAAGGATATGTTACTCTGCTGAATCAGCAATACAGTGCCACCTCAGTACAGTTAAATCCTTACCAGTTTTTCTTGCCTCTTTCTGTGGGTTGGAGGGGTTTTGTTGATGCAATCTGTTTAGGAAAAATGGAAGACACTGAAATAGCCTTAACAAGTCACATATACAGGCATTCCAACCTATGGGGAATATGTTTTGCTGACCTCTCTTATGAGGAGAGGCTGAGGGAGCTGGATCTCTTGAGCTTGGAGGAGACTGAGGGGTGACCTCATTAATGTCTATAAATATTTGAAGGGTGGGTGTCAGGAGGATGGAACCAGGCTCTGCTCAGTGGCATCTAGTGATAGGACAAGGGGCAATGGTTGTAAGTTGGAACATAGGAGGTTCCACATCAATATGAGAAGGAACTTCTTCACAGTGAGGGTAACAGAGCACTGGAAGGGGCTGCCCAGGGAGGCTGTGGAGTCTCCTTCACTGGAGACATTTAGAACCCACCTGGATGTGTTCCTGTGTGACTTGGTCTGGGTGATCCTGCTGTGTCAGGGGGATTGGACTTGATGATCTTTCGAGGTCCCTTCCAATCCCTAATGATTCTATGATTCTATGATTATCATTTAACAACAACAGAATTATAGTCTGAACAAGACTATGATGTTAAACACATCTGTCTATCTGCAGTATTTTTTTAAATCATGAGACTTTATTAAAAGCTAATTGTCACATTTCATTTTAAAACAGGAGCTCTTAAGGAAAGCAAGATATATATCAGCCTCACACAAACCTAAGGATTGATTGTTCTCTTTCAGATGGTTTCATCAGAAGAAACTATTAAACATAGTACAGTAACAATAAACTAGATCAAAAAGCAGAATCAGGGGCCACAGTGCAATCAGAACCCTTTTGAGATCCTGACAGAAGCAACAATGAGATGGAGTTTTGCAAAACTAGGAATACACTTCTTTACCCCAGGTATGGACTCTGGCTGAGGAGTGGTGGATTTCCCACAGTATTTATACTCTGTTAGACTGAACTGTTCAGGATACATTCATCCATCAGAAGCATGAGCCTGAGCTCCTAAATAATTTATTTTTTGTAGCTGAAGGAATAAAATTAAAAGGCAAAGAGTTATCAGCATTCAGCTGAACGACGTCTTGTTCTGCAACATGATTCCTTCCATCTTTTACATTACAGACACTTGGTGTTTGTGAGACTGAGACAGCCTTGCAGAAAGCTGCACGGAGAATGGTAGGTGATAAAGTCAGCTCTGCAGAGCACACAGCAGTGACAACTAAATGGACTGTTCTTGCTGCTGGCAGGACTAAAGGAAGTGGTTGCAAGCTCCACCAGGGAAGGTTACAGCTCAGTTTTAGGAAGAATTTCTTTACTGAAATAGTTATTGCACATTGGAGCAGGCTTCCCAGGGCAGTGGTGGAGTAACCATCCCTGAAGATATTTAAACAATGTGTGGACTTGGTGCTTAAGTGGTTTAGTGGTGACCTTGCAGTGCTGAGATGAAAGTTAGACTTGAAGATCTTGAAGGTCTCTTCCAAACAATGATATCTGTGACACTGTATTTTGGTCTATGCTTCTCCTTTGTTCCATACTAGAATTTCAACTGTACTTGAAGCCTTTATCCTGACACTATCCTGTATCTGATTCAATGACTTGGTCTGGGTGATCCTGCTGTGGCAGGGGGATTGGATTATATGATCATTCAAGGTCCCTTCCAATCTCTAATGATTCTATGATTCTATCTTGAGACTATCTGCGTGTCTTCAGGCGAAAGTTACTGAGTTGGCCTCTGCCTTGATTTCCTACAGATAAAATGTGGAAAATGTAAATGACCTCGTTCACAGTGCTGCCATGGGTATGAAAAATTACTCAAGACTGCCAAAAACTTGGGAACGGTGTCTGATCTGGGACCTGCAGCTTGGAAAGTGTACACACACCCTCAGCTTGATCCATCGTGACTCGTCCAGGGCCACAGTGGGACCGAGCCTCGGTGCTTTCCACCAGCCCCTAGATGAGTGTACTCCATGCTGCTTGTCTTCCTAATCCGAGTGTGAAAACAGAGGTCCAGAACAGCTGCTTCCTGATCTCACGTGGTTGGCTTGAAAATTTTGCTGTGGACATTTTTTGGCTTTTCTGTACATTTTGTAAAGAAATAAAGCTATTTTTAAAATAGTTCAGTTTCTAATTTCTCTTGAGAATGTGACACCGTTGCAGAAAGGGGACACATTTTCCCCAGGTAAAAGATGACGACATCTTCAGATCCCATGTGAAGTCAAAGAAATCCATTTCAGGGAATGCCAGTGCAGCAGGTCACACTGCAGCCTTTTGCAAGTGATCCACGTTCCAGCGGTTGAAACGCATCTTTTTGGCAGAGAACTCATCCTGTGAGATATGTTTCAGTTCACTGAGCAGCATTTTAAAAGATATTGCAGCTGGCTTTTGTGTTTTGCAGATGTCATTTCCATTTTAGCATGTGTTTTCCCTACACACTATCCTGAAAGAGTTACGTGAGGAGAGAAATCTCATCAGTAGCTGCCACGATGAAAAACTGCTTGCAATCAATATATAGTGTGCATTGATCAGGTTCCCTGTGGAGTCCTCAACACTATGTCATCTTGCTGAGCACGACATTTAGCCTTTACATCCCTGAAGTAGCCAGGATGTACAAATTACTGTGAGATGACAGTGTCTTCTTAGTTACACAACCAAGGAGTCTCAAGTGGTTAAGCTGTTGCTCTCCAATTCAGTTGTGTTGCACTTGCTAATTGGCAGATATCCACCTGGTTTAAGTACTGGAGTAGTAAAACCAAGGGCAGAGAATGGCTACAGCTTTTGAGTCATAGCATGCCCAAATAATTTTGCTTAAAGTCACCTACTATCATTGTACTTCCTCAAACAAGATGCTTATATAATGAGAAAACATGTTTCAGAGACAGTCCCAGCAGTCTGCTCTGTCTGTGATTGTCAGAGCTCTTGCCTTGAGATGGAAGAGGGTTTCTCTGGATTCCTTCATGAGAAAGAGGACAGCTCGCAGCTCTTCAGCGCCCAGAAAAAGACCATCACAACCCTGAGAGCCATCAGACCAGACCATAAGGAGGAGGGATCAGGAGGAGGTGGAGAGAAAAGTAGGAATGGGGAAAGGGATGAGAACCACAAAGAACTGGAGAATAAAACTACATTGAGACAAGGAGAGTCTTTGAGGCCAACTGAGTTCAGTGAGGGCATTGCTCAGTTCTGACAGGCTGACTCTGGGAAAACCCATTTGAGATGCTTGAAGTCCTGCTGGAACTTGAGTTTTGTTCTGCTGCACTGACTCGCTCATCACGCCAAGGAGGCATTTAAGACCTGCCTGGATGTGTTCCTGTGTGACTTGGTCTGGGTGATCCTGCTGTTGCAGGGGGATGGGACTAGATGACCTTTCGAGATCTGTTCCACTCCCTGATGATTCTATGATTCTATGATATAGCAAACTGAAATTGGGAAATAAACAAACCCAAAATCTGCACCTCTCTACAGCCAGCAGAAAACATTTTGATACTGTCATTATGGTTTTCACATGGGTTTTTTTTTCCTGCTACAATTTATTCAACTTTGGTACATTCTTGGGAAAAACCTGCTCCTTGGAGTATTTCCAAAAGAAAAGCATTGTCTGGAAATTTCTCAACCACCTTTATTAAAGTTGACCCTCTGCAACTGCAATCAAAACTCAAGGACTGAAATAAAGTACGTTCTCAAAGGAGTTAGTCTGTAGCTGTGAGGGATATAGATTAGAAATGAAACACTTAAATGGTTTAATCTAGAAATGAGCTGTTTCCCAAAAAGAGAGGGAAAGCTGAATTCAAGACTCAGGTACGTGAAGAAGAGGCTAGAAGTGAATAAACAGACAATTAGCACAATTGCTTTGGATCAAGCAGATGAGCAATGTGAGCACAAACAGGCTTTACTGAACACAAGCAGCACATGCAAAGGGAGCATCTCCAGGAGTACTAGCATGGAACAGAAATGGGAGCAGGTGCTCTGAGATTGCAAATACAATGTCATGTGTGACGTGTTCTAGCTCTAAGGCTTGACGTTAGCTGGGCATTTCCATGTGAATAGCTGTGACACTTGAGGTTTCTGGGCCTTCTGAAAATAAATGTTGTTTTGAAACACTGGAATGTTTTTCCTCTCAGGACAGGCTGCTTGTCCTTGTACTGCATTTCATACAGTGAAGGCCAGACCTTGTATTTGGAGCACAAGCAACAGTTATGGTGTCATGTAGTGATAGGATGAGGGGCAATGGTTGTGAGCTGGAACATAGAAGGTTCCACATCAATATCAGAAGGAACTTCTTCACAGTGAGGGTGACACAGCACTGGAACAGGCTGCCCAGGGGGGTTGTGGACCCTCCTCTGGAGATGTTTAAGACCCACCTGGGCATGTTCCTGTGTGACTTGGTCTGGGTGATCCTGCTGTGTCAGGGGAATTGGACTAGATGACCTTTTGAGGTCCCTTCCAATCCCTAACGAGTCTGTGGTTCTGTGTAATGGACAACTGACTTCTGGGCTGGAGCTGAAGAACATCAGGGCTACATCTGTCTGCTGCCAGGTACGTCGGCATTCCTCAGCAATACCCATGCACCTTGGGCAAGACAGTCTGGGACAAAGCATGCCCAGTTTGTTTCTCTTACCTTTGTTCAAAAACATTTAACATTTTTTCTAACCTGCTTAGCACATCCCTGAAATGGCAAAACTTTTCAGTGTTCCCTCTGTATTATTTTCTCTCTCTGCAAACAAACTCCCAGGAATCAATACGCTCCATTCATGAAGCTGAATTCAGGATGGGCTGAGTTCCAAGTGTGTAAAGCTAGAGTAACAGCTGCACAGTCAGTGATACTGCTTTAGGTTTGGGCTGCTTCAGCTAAGTCCAGATTCCAGTCAAACTGCTGTCTACAAGCACAGAAGATGTAGGTCTCCTTCCAAAGAGATGTCCTTGCACACAGAAGGAGTGTGTGAACGTGAGGCTAGTTCTCTGGGGTTCCTCTGCAGCACAGAGTGTCTCTCGTTCAAGCAGTTAATTCATGACTGTTTTCTGTGGCTGCTCTGTGACTCATCAGGCAAAAATCGATCATTTTCTTTGAAAATCCAGAGGGTAAAAAATGCCTGTGAGAGATGAGGAGAATTTATATGGTTTGCAAAATTCGGTCTTCTCTCTGAGCCACATCCCCGTGATTTCAACTAAGGTCAAATTTCACAGATGAAGAATTAGCCTTCTGAAAAGTGTCTGCCTTCTTTGCCTTGAGAGCTGGAATTCAAAAATAGATCATCTTAGCTTGGTCCCTCTAAAGAATGTGGGCCATGTGCACAGGATAGAGAGCCATGCTCTGGGATGTGGTTATTCAGAGAGGATTTGAGGGTCAGAGGAGAAAATTACTCATGCTGAGGTCCCAAAGTGAAGTGCTAATGTGGTTCAAATGGGAATCCCTCTTTCACACCCATTCTGTGGCTGACAGCAAGTATCATCACCTCAGGGTGCTTTTACTCCAGCGTAAAATAAACATCCCAAACAGTTGGGACAAATCATTAGCTGTCTCCAGGTGCTACTGATGGAAATGAAATTATTCATTCAGACTGGGCATCTTGTCCTGAAACAAGAGATTAATCCCCACAGGCACTACATGGGAACAAAGCTACGCAAGAGCTCTCTGGAGCAGGCCAGGGTTTAATGAGATCTATCCAGCCAAAAGTTCATTCTAGGCTAATTCAGGCTAGAAATAAAGCCAGGATCTTTAAAAACAGCACACACATAATTAACAGCTGGATCAATTTACTAGGAAACGCAGTGGAACCTTCATGACTGATTATTTCAAAACCAAAACTTGTTGGATTTTTCCATAATATATGATTCAAAATATTCAAAATATGAAATAGTATTCAAAATTTGAGTCAAGATTTCTGGATGTGTTCCTGTGTGACTTGGTCTGGGTGATCCAGCTGTGGCAGAGGGATTGGACTGGATGGTCTTTTGAGGTCCCTTCTAATCCCTAATGATTCTATGATTCCATGATTTACATCTCTGACTAGTTTAGCAGCAGGATTCCACTGTCCTAAGATCTAAAAATACATCTAAGAGTAAGTGTATTACAAGTAAGCTCAGTGCATCAGGCTTAGGTACTTTGTGTACTCAAAAAACAGACCCCTCCAGTGGGTGATACTTCCAATCTTAAAAACAAGGCAGAGAAACTTTGTGGGAGGCACTTCTTTCTTCAGCTGCTTCCGAAGCGCTCACTGGGCAATTCTTATTGACACGGGACATTTAAGCTCTTGCTCTCCTCTCTGAGTGAGATGATTCCCATGCTAGATTGTTTCTCCTGGCCTGAAAACTCATCATGCTCTCAAGAAAGTGATGGGCAATGGTTTCATATCCAGCCCAAGTCTGCACATGTTTATTCTCACTAATGTAGATCTTGACACAAAACTCCAAGTTCATTCAGTTTTCCCTGAGCTTACCAACATCTTCCAGTGTTTTTATATTTATATGATAATTACTAAAATGCAACTCTGTTCAGCAACATGACCATACAGGAGCAGCAGTGTTTTATTAATTTGATTCCAAAGCCCATTCAACATTAACTTTTTTCCACCTATTTTTATGGAAAACTGAAAACCTAAGCTATTCCAAGTTTTCTATTCTAGAAAGGCCAGCGAACAGGGTAAGCAGAACATACTAGTGTATTCTCAGCTGAGGGAGTTCATCTGAAGAACCAGTCATAACAACATAAGGAAAAAATAATGGTGAGATGTTCCCAATCAAAAATGCATTCTGTCCACTTCTATCCTGACCAGTTTGAAAAGACACTTAGAGATGATGTTGTCACTATCGTAGCCTTGTCTTCTACTGTTCAGCCCTTTGTTCAAAGGGAGTCTGAAACTCCATTGCTTAGTTATACCTCACCTTAATGCATGCACACAAAATTAGTCTCTCCACTCCCCATACTTTTAAAAGTTTGTGTCATAGTCATGTTTGAGGCATAAAAATCTCTCAAAATGCTGTCTTGTACCAAAAAAGTGTTGATAGCCACTATTTTGTTCACCTTTGGGCTAATAGCAAGTAGACTCTACCTGGAGTCTTCAAACAGCTCTTCATTATGTCTAAAAGTGTTTTCAGAGCTCTGCCTCTCTCAGGCTTTGATTTCATCCAGTGAATCAGTATCACAGTAATGATAAGGTTGGAAAAGACCTTAAACATCATCCAGTCCAACCTAAATCCAAATAAATCCAGTAATCCTAACATCTAACATCTAGATCATCTAGATCATGCCACTCAGCACCTCATCCAGCCTGAAGATAGATGTGAAATACTGCAAATGCCCCCCTCCATCAGCTCCGTTCCACGATCCTCAGACAGAGGGATTGTGTTTTGCAGGGAGATGCGTGGTCCGTGCAGCAGAACCACATGTATTCCTCTGCCAAAATGCTTTATGCATCTGCAGTGCTGGGGCCAGATTTGCCTCTGCATGCCAACTTTTCAGAAGAAAATCTTGGGCTTTCTAGATTAGTGGTGAAATATGCTTCAGCAAATCAGCCAGACAAGCAGAGCAGATACACTTCCATCTGCACTGGGACTGAACACAAGCCTTATAGAAGTCCTGCTTAACAAAAGCTTTTGTGACAAATTCTACCTTCCCACCACACAACAAGAAGCCCTGAACATGGGGACAGTTGCATAGAGGATGTGTTCCAATGAGCCCTGTCTAAGGTCTAAAAGTACCATAAGAGAGGTCAGTGTCAGCAGATCAACACAAGAGCACAGAGGAAGCAGAGAAGCAGGGGAGCATGTCAACCGTGAGAGCTGGCAGATAACCACAGCTCCCTCTTGAGCTGATGTCTACGTCGCAGCTGCTCATCTAAATTTCCTCTATAGCTCATGAACAGAAGCACTTCTCTGTTAGAGTCTCCTTCTCTGCAGACGTTTAAAACCTGCCTGGATGTGTTCCTGTGTGACTTGGTCTAGGTGATCCTGCTGTGGCAGGGGGATTGGGCTAGATGATCTTTCGAGGTCCCTTCCAATCCCTAATGAGTCTATGATTCTATGATTCTACACATTATGTGCCTTAGATGCTTTGCTGACTACAAAGTGCGTTCTGCCCACGACTGGCTTGGATGTACACACTGTACTGCAGAAATCCATCTTTAAGTGGAACCCATCCCAGAGAAAACATCTGACAGTGCAAGGACACCTGGGGACAAAGCTACCTGTGTGAGAATTATCTGATTCCTCTTTCATCCTTTGTCCAGTGTTATGGCTAAAACAGGCTGAGTGGCCTCCTGACAGATCACAGAATCATTAGGGATTGGAAGGGACCTCGAAAGATCATCTAGTCCAATCCCCCTGACACAGCAGGATCCCCTAGACCAAGTCACACAGGAACACATCCAGGTGGGTCTTGAACATCTCCAGTGAAGGAGACTCCACAACTCCCCTGGGCAGCCTGTTCCAGTGCTCTGTCACCCTCACTGTGAAGAAGTTCTTTCTCAGATTGATGTACAGTCTGCAGGGGTATTAATCCTGCTGCAACAGACACAGTTCCTTGATTTGACATTTGTCCACAGGAACAGATTTTGGCACTATAATTCAATGGGGTACATTCACTGATAGTTGTATAATAGTAGGGGATTCACTCTAAAAACCACAGGCATTCGTCACAAAACATGATTTCATCAGTCAATGTGTTACTGAAGTACTGAGCATCTCAGTTCTGAGCCTCTGTATCTCGGAGCTGCTGAAGGGTTGTCCTGACAGTGAGTGAGCGATCTTCCAGACTGTTGAGCTCTGGAAGCCTGAATTGTTGCCTAAACTCAACGTTTCTGCCACTTCTCTTTGCATTCTTTTTGTTCAAAGCAGGCAGCTGACAACAAAATCCCGACAGTTCCTTTCAGTTCCTGACAGAGTCTGGGGAAATGCACGCTGTGTGGAAACGCTTCTGTGCTCTCTAAACTACAGCAGTAACAACTACAATTTCCTTTTTAGAATTAATTTCTGAAAAAACAGGAAAACTTGTTTTGTTCTGTATCCATCAAGAATAGGATTCAAACTTCCCAGAAGCAAGAAATCTCAGATTTGGATTACCTCCAAGTCAAACACATCTGAACCCATCCTCCAGAGGAATAGAATTAAACTGGGGGGAAGAAAGGGCTTTAGCTTCAAGATCTGTGTTAGATAGTTTTGTTCTGCTCCGGCAGGGGGGTTGGACTCGATGATCTCTTGGGTCCCTTCCAACCCCTAACATCCTATGATCCTATGCTCTTAAGCAAGTGCTGTAAAATGTGGGGTGTCTAACAGGCAGGAAACTCTTTCGTGATTTTAAGTGAAAGTCATGTTCTTTCAGCTTAGTGGACTAACAATCTTGATTATACTTTGGCTTGTGTTCTTTCTCCTACACTCAAATAATAAAATGCTCATCAGTGTTCCACTGTCAACTGGCTAAACTGGCAAAGCAAGTGCCAGAGCGCTGGCTAGCCTCTGCGTAAAGCGCTGCGCACACGCTCCCTGCCGGCACCGGACTTGGCAGAGAAGCAGAACATGCAAAGGTCAGAGCAGGCACATGCTGTAAGACTGCCCTTGTGTCAGTACCCTTGAGTCCCATCTACTTGCATAGGGCACCCTCTCAAGATGCAATCCCTTCTCAGAAGCAAATGGTTCCTGGAACCAAGTCTCTGGGTGTTGTGTTAATTTAAACAGGACTAGGGGCAATGGAGCAAAGCTGGAGATGGGTAGAGTTAGACTGGGTGTGAGGAGGAAGTTCTTCACTGTGAGAGTGGTGAGAGCCTGGAATGGGTTGCCCAGGGAGGTGGTGGAAGCCCCATCCTTGGAGGTGTTTAAGGCCAGGCTGATCTAGGGTGGGGTGTCCCTGCCCATGGGAGGGGAGTTGGAACTGGATGATCCTGTGGTCCCTTCTAACCCAGACTGACTGTGTGACTTGGTCTGGGTCATAGGATCATAGGATCATAGGATGTTAGGGGTTGGAAGGGACCCAAAGAAATCATGGAGTCCAACAGTGATCCTGCTGTGGCAGGGGGATTGGACTAGATGATCTTTCAAGGTCCCTTCCAATCCCTGATGATTCTATGATTCCATGATTCTATAAATATGTGTAGGTCCCATGCCCAAGGCTTCCACGTCAGCAGGGTCCCTGTGGTTCTGTGAGTACTGAAGATGTAGGTACCCTCAATAATGCAAGGAAAAAGCCTGCTAAGAAGAGCTCCTGTAAGATATTACATCATCATTACTACACATAACTAATACTTTCTCCAAGTAATTAGTAAGCATTAATTAGTATAATGTAATATTTCCTTTGTAATGATCAGCTACATTACTAATTAAACTTCACTGCCATTGCTATTTAATGTAAAGTCATACAGGAAAGATTATACAGCTAAAACTTTCATAAATGGATTGTTCAAGCCAGGAGAACTTTACAACTGTCTTGGCTCAAACTAGGCAGAAATACAATTAATTTTTTTTAATTATCATTGCATTCTTTGAAAGGACAGAGCTTGAAGATTAAGGCAAGGCTCAGTCTAGAATATATGGGGTGACTTGACTCTGTCTTTTGTTCAAGACCCTACCCTGGATTATAAATACACAACTCCTGTTGCAAATAGCAGAGTTAAACATGTTCTTTGCTAACTGTGCAGCAGCTGGACTGTGGAAAGGTCAAGCCTGTGTGCAGTGGGTCTTACTGAAAGGTTACAAGAGATGCAAACACAAATCACCTTTGTGTGGCTTGCACCATTCCTTCCTTTGAAAAATGAGCACTAAGTCTTTCTGGACAAACCTCTCTTATCCATCCTGAGTCCAAGGAGAGCAGGATGAGTGGTCAGAGCACTTTCCTCATGGCTTTTCCCACAAGGCAGTGCTCCAAGAGGTGCCTTCTGCCAGGACAGGCTGTGGAGTGTGCAACACAGCTTGGTCATCCTTGATACACAAACGTGTCACAGGAGTAACCAGTGTTTATTACTTAGTCCTTTTTTGGTTGTATTTAGGTATTTCTAATGCTTACTCACGAATGCTCCAAAAGACAAATACCCTCAAGAACATAAATAAGGAATGCTGAGTGTTTTACATTTCTTGTAATTCACCTTATCTTCTGCAGTCCATCATGCATCAAATGAAATTCTGCAAAATCCAACATATGGGGTCAAGAGCAGAAAGAATAATAACTACTATTATTCATATAATAATATATGAATAATAACACACATAACTACTACTTCAGGACTGAGACTTGGCTCATTGCTGGCCACTAACCATATGGTCAATAGCACTCACTAATGCCCCCCAAGCACTGCACATCAGCACATAAATGATAAAAGATTAAATCACAAATATTTTTTTCAAATACTACTATGAATTCCAGGAAATTACATTTTTCTATTAGAGTCCAGTACTATACCTTTAAAATATTTTCATTTCTAACAATTGAGTGCTTTAGGATGGAAATTAGAGTATTGGGTGGACAATATGCTACTGTAGGTAGATCTTTTACTCTATTTAAGCAAAAGTACCTGGAATTAATGGCAAATTACTTGAGGGCAATCAAGCCAAACACTTTATATGGCATAAACATCTGCTGATACAGAGCTGAACCTGGGTGTCTATACAGACCCCATACACCACAGCCCTAGCAGATCCATGGGAATGGCCAAAGGCACTGTCTCTTCCTGGGGATGCTCTCCCCAGGCATCATCCCACAAAAGCTGTGCAGACAGTCATCACCCTCTGCCTCCTTTGGCTAGTGAAAAATCACTCACTGCTCCAAATTCATCAGCACCTCCCCAGGTCTGACAGAGAAGTTCATGTGAAATATGTCTTATTCCAGGCATTTCTGAATCCATTTCTTTGCTCCAGGAGAGGTCTGCCAGACCAAGTCAAATCATCCTTTAGAAATGCTGAAGCTCAGCAAAGCAGAGCAGGGGAAAACCATGCAAATCACACTGCTGGTGGCAGTGGGCAGGTCAGGCATCTGCAGCCCTAAAGGACACATCTGCACTGATGGGAGAGCCCCTTCAAAGAACAGAGTTGGGAAGGGCAATATCTCAGAAAGACTTGTGTTACTGACAGCACTGTTTGCAAAGCATATTTCCTGTTTGTGCTACTGGAAATGCTTGGTGAGAAAACACACCTTTGAAAGCTGGTGATGCTTGTTTAGCACTGCTCATCATTCTCCAAGTCCTCTTTCTACTGAGCCCACTGTTTGTGCACCCTGTTGGAAGATGAAGCTCTCTATGAATCCTTGTGAACTGACTTACTTTTGAAGACAGGAAATAAGAAAATTGGAAAACAATTAAAATAAAATATCTAGAAATGTCTTGCACAACAGCACAAATACAATAAACTAGAATGGTTGCAATGAATCACAGAAAGTTATGGAAACAGTCAACGAACCAGCCTCTGTTAATTAAAGAACACCATCAATAAACCAAGAAGGCAAAAAACTATGTTTGCATAAAATTTCTTTACATTTCAGCAAGCAACAGTGTACTAAAGACAAATCCATCACATTTTCAAATGAATTATTTTCCAAACTAGCTGTTGATCTCTTCTTTAAGGCAGAGTGCTTGAGAGATTGGAAGGAAAAGGATTTTATGTCTGAGAATGTAGGGCAACATTTCTAGACTCCTCCAAGCCCAGAGGTTAGGCAGAAGGCAGCTGAACTGGAGGTGATCCTTTGCCTGTCTCTTCCAGCAATGTCCCAGAGCCAATTGGCTCACTTGGTAGAGCATGGGACTCGGAATTCCTGGGGTCATGGGTTTGAGCCCCATGTAGGACATCTTGAGACAGTATTGTAGGCAGTGGGGGTTGGACTTAGATGACCTTTCAAGGTCCCTTCCAACCTCTAACCTTCTGTGATTCTGTTGTGCTGTTTGTGCCCTGCACCTTCAGGTGCACACACAAGTGGTGGTGAGCACCATGGGTGGACTCCAGTGGCTCTGCATCTCCTCTTCACCAAATTCCCCACCGATGGCAGAAGAGCCATTTGTCATTATAGCCCTCAAACAGGCAGATACCACATCTGACTCATGAGTCAGCCAGGCATGGATTTTAATTTCATTATACTAGTTGGAAGCCCAGGCTAATTCCGAGCTCTTTTCAGCAGCAGCCAGCCACTCAACATTCAATCATACTAGACATGTTTTTTATTGAATAAGGCCATCAGCGACAAACAACTTTGCTATTAGTACAGCAGAATGAAAATAAAATCAATGACAGATGGCTGACAGTGTGTCTTGTTCAGACACTTCAGATAAACATAGGGAATGGCAAAGAGGCACAACAAGCACAAAGCAAAGCCTGGTGGAGATGAAGTGTGGTGGTTACAGACTGCTATGTGAAAGCTGAGGTAGTGGGAGGTTTATCCTTTCCTTCTTCCTCCACTCCACTTCCTCTGCTACTCCATTTTACTCAAATGTGTACAACAACTTATAAAGACTTGAATAAAGCAAAAAAAGTTAATATGAAAGTATAGAAATATGAAATAAAATTGTATCATGGCAGACCACCAGCACAGACAATTATATAGTAGAGAAAAGTCTATTGTTATTGTAAGAGCTTATTATTGTCATTTAAAGCATGAGGGGTGTGTTTTTTGAGTCATGTCCATTGTTTGGGCATCTATTTTGTGCAACAGGCTCAAAAATAGAGTAGAATGGTAAAAATAGTGGTTTTGCAAGCATCTCGTACAGACAAAGTCTCATTCCATTGAAGTGCAGCATCTTTTATAATTTATTTTACATTTCATTCAATAATAAGATCATAAAAATAAGGATATATAAACTAATATTAGGGTTAGGGTCAATATTTATGTGTGTGTGCCTATGCACATGTAAGTGTTGATTTTATTTCATGCTAAAAACGTCCAGGGAAAAAAGAGGGGTACAATTTCTCTCTGGGCAGAGAGACATTTAATGAAGTATAACAAGAGTAAGTGCAGAGTCTTGCACCAGGGCAAGAACAACCCCAGGTACCAGTATAGGTTGGGGACTGACCTGTTGGAGAGAAGTGTAGGAGAAAGGGACCCGAGGGTCCTGGTGGACAGCAGGATGACCATGAGCCAGCAATGTNGCAGGGGGTTGGACTAGATGATCTTTCAAGGTCCCTTCCAATCTCTATGATTCTATGATTTTACCATGTGCTGTCTCTGTATTCCAGCAAGCCATGGTCTACTCAATCAGAAGCCACCTGTGACAGGAATGATGAGGGGTTCCCAGCTAACAGCTTGTTGTGTAAAACACTTTTTTTTTTATTATTTGACTTAATTTAATTCTTTTTCAATTTCACAGTAAATTGACTTGTTCTAATACAGAGTTGAAGTGCTATTCCAGTACCACACATAACATAATTTTGTTAAATCTCTTCTTTAAACTAGATTGGTCCTACTCTTTTCAGAATCTACTACCTTCATTTTCAGCTGTAATTGCTTCTGTCAAACGAGTTTCTAGATATTGCTCAAAGATGTCTTCGAGCAGCCTCTCTTCCTGTAATTCCAGCTATCAGCACTGAGAAGAAAAGCAGATGAGATTTAGGTGTACTGCTACTACATTCCCTTCTTCATCACCTCCTAGCTCTGCAAGGGGGAAAATCCCATTAAAATATCCTAGCTGATCCACTGCCTTGCATTTTTATGAGGACAGGACAAGGCTTCTTTTTCTGCTCCTGCATGGCATGTGTGCAGTGCCACCCACAGGGGTGACACTCCATGGGGATGCTGGCAGCCTAGGACTGTGGCAGGAGACTTCAGAACCCAGCTCTAGCTTCAGACGCCCTACCCATCACAGGAAAGGATGAGGTGAGACAAGGATTTATTGTCAAAAGATGAGCTCTCAATTTGTTTGATTATATGTCAATCATCGAATAGTAAGCTGGAACATAGGAGGTTCCACATCACTCTGAGAAGGAACTTCTTCCCAGTGAGGGTGACAGAGCACTGGAACAGGCTGCCCAGGGAGGTTGTGGAGTCTCCTTCTTTCGAGATGTTTAAAACCTGCCGGGATGTGTTCCTGTGTGACTTGGCCTGGGTGGTCCTGCTGTGTCAGGGGGATTGGACTAGAAGATCTTTTGAGGTCCCTTCCAATCCTTAATGATTCTGTGATTCTATGATCCTGTTGTGTCAGGGTCATTGGACTAGATGATCTTCCAAGGTCCCTTCCAATCCCTAATGTTGTCTGATACCCTTGTACCTTATTACTCCCCACAGCAGCAACCTTTTTGTGATTGTAAATTCTTAAACAAGAATAGACAATACATGTTTGGTTTATTGTCTATAGCTCTATTATCTTCACAGAAGCTACAGATTTCAAGAATGCAAAGTTATCTCTTCTTATTTTTTTAAGCTTCCTGTGTGTAAATACTACTGTCTCTGTGGAAGCAGTGGAATTACTTGTACTGCAGTTAGTGCATTCATGACTCTTTTGGCTTTGTTTTGGAGCAAATACAGAACTAAATGTAGCCTTTCAAAGGTTTTACTGCCTGACCAGGTGGGAAGGAGATAGCAGGGGGAGGGACGAACCTTCTCATGTGATTTTAAATCTACTTTCATTTATTTTTTGCTTCTTTCACTTTCTCCTCATTCTGCACACAACTGGTAGTGGTTGGAGGCAAAAGTTCAGCCAGTGCTCTGAAGTAGCAAAGAAAATGCCTCAAGTGCTTGGCTAGTGCAGTTTTCTCTCTGATCAGAGCTGAGACAGACATGACTTTGGTCTCTTTGGGGTTTACAGTGCTTTGTAGCCTTGGTTCACCTCATTTTATCTTCTGAGCAAGTGCATTTTAGCCATGTCACCTGGTCTGGAGATATTCCCTGAGCTCTAGGAATACGGCTGAGTGCCTGGAGCTGGAGACAGGTCTCCTTGTGCTCATGTTATAACTAAGGCAGGGAGACATGCTCCTCCACATGGGAAGTTGTCAAGGCATCTCAGCTGGCAGCCAAAGTGAACTGCTGTTCCAAGTCTCAGGTATCATCTGATGAAGCAAGAGGCGCAGACACATGAGGGACTGGACACCCACCACAGTCTTGCCTTATGATGAGCACTCTTTGCCATATTAGTATTTTGATCTTTGATACTTTAGTCTTGATATAACATTCCAAAAGCCTCTAAGCAGTTTTGCCAGCTGATTTGCTTCAGTAACCTGCCACATATAATACTAGGGGCTGGTGTTGAGAACTGGAGAGTGCTGGCTAATTCATTTGGTATCACTCAGACTAGGCAGACAACATACAGGCACGTTGTGCTCTTTGGAGGTAAAATCTCCAGTGATTTTGTTTTCTGTGTCTTTAGTGAGAAAACTCTGAAGAAATTCGAAGGGTTGTTCATCCTGGAGAAGACAAGACTGAGGATAGCAGCAGTCTTGCAAATTGTGCAAAACCCTCGAGAGGCCAAAGGAATAAACTGCTCAGCAACCACCGTGGTGAGAACATACCCTGATGGCACTCTAGGGCCAGCCACCACTGAAGTTTCACTTGGCTATGAAGTAAGGATCATTAAGATCTGGAAACATTTCCAGGAACAATTTAGGTACAGTTAACTCTGCCTGGGGACACAAAGACAGACTACACAGCTTCTAAGGATCCCATTTCACCATTCATTCGTTTAGACTAGGCATTACAGCTTTAATGAACAAGCATTCAGACTGGATGGCTGTTCTGTCTGTTCTCGACTTGGCTCTGTTTACTTGTAGAAGTTAAGAACTCTGTTTCTCAGTCTGTAATTCAACACAAAACCTCTTTCAAACATGTCATGCCTGAGCAGAAATTACAGCACCACCAACGCTGCTCAGCTAGACCCTGTCCTCACTCTTGATGAACTGCAGAAAGTGGCAGAAACACAGAAGGGCTGAGACTCGAGATGGTCTAGAGTAAAACTCCTGCTCAAACAGGACCACCTACAACAGGATGCCCAGAACAGTGTCCAGATGGATTTTACAGATCTCAGATACAGAGACTCAACAACTTCTCCAGGTCCCCATGCCAACATTCAACCACCCTCAAGTACAAAGGTGTTCTATTCAGAAGGAACTTCCCATTTTTCAGTTTGAGCCCTCCTGCCAGTGAAGACCACTGAAATCAGTCTGGCTCCTCTCCTTCTTTACAATTACTCATCACATGTTTATCTAAATTTGTAAGATTCCCCTGGAACCATCTTATCTGTAGGGTAGCAGTCTCAGCTTTTTCATCCTTTCCTCCAGTTTCAGATGTTCCCATCCCTTCACGGTCCCTTGACGGGCTTGGCTTCAGTTTATCTCTCTTGTATGTCTCTCTTGAGAATGGTCTCTCTGGTACTTGGGAGCTCAGCACTGGACTCAGCACCAGTGCTGAAGATAGTGACAGAAATAACCAAAACACACGTAAAGTGGATCTGAAGATCAAGGAGAGGCTAATTTGTAAGAGGCTGCCCCAAGTGTCCTGCTTACTGCACATGATCCATCAGCAAGATGTAGCTGTGATGATATCACGTTTCTAAAGGTACCTTTTGCCAGCTCAATCCATTATTAGCTTGAAGGAGAGTCAGATAAGCTTAACTTCTATCTCAGAAACTTTCTCTTTTTCTGAAAATAAATGTGTTTCAATTATTATTTTATTACAATTCCCTGGGGCATTAAAAATTAAAAAAACAATTACCTTAACAGACACACATTACTTCAGAGGAGACCTCACTCCTCATCCAATACTGAATGGACCATACACTAGCCACCAAATTGCAGTGCCTTGCCCAGGGATATTTTATATAATCTCCCACTACAAGAACACCTTCCTCTCCTCCACCCCACTAATGCACAAGATGTCTAAAGAGATTTTTTTAGGAGCTTGTAAACCACTTACAATTGGAATAACAAAATGAGATTTGAAATAATGAGAGCTGGTTGCATAAAAATACTCAGCAGTTTCTAAAAACCAGGAAGAATCTCCCAAAACATAGAACTGTACAAAAAGGTCCTTTAGACAATCCCTTTTTTAAAATTGGTTGGGAATGTTTAATTTTCTTACAAGGAGAAAACATTTTTCATGCTGTCAACCCAGCACATGAGCTATAAAAACAATAGATATTCTGTCATCCTACCTGGCTATGTCCCAAAACACTAGGTTTTTAAGAGGAAAAGTACTTGGAACGAAGCCATATATTTGGTATGAACATCCTTCAGAGCCCACATGTGCTTATGAAAGAAATCCAAAAGGGATTAAGATTCATCTATGAAACAACATCTGCAGGAGGTAATTAACCATGAAAAGAGACAGTGGATTAAACTACTGTCTGAAGAGGGGATAGTGTATTTTAAATTCTTTAGAAAAGCCCTCATTTTCCATCCTTCCATTCTCCTTCTGTGTCACCTTCTTTGCATGCCCTGTGTCCCAGTGCAGGTAGCTGTGTTGAACACAGTCATTATTCCTGGAGGGACATTGAGAAGGTGGAGGTGATGTGGAGAGACTGGGAAGAGACCCAAGAGGGAACCCAGGACACGTGTGTTACTCTCAACCCCAAACCCACTGGTCTGGCTTGGCTACACCTGCCCAGAGTTCACACACAGGTGGTGAAACTCACTGTGACATTGTCATATTTCCATGCCCAAATCTTCAGTCTCCTCCATGGTAGGTGGGTTCCAACAGCACACACCAGCTCCAGCTTTCAGTTGCAGCCCTGAAAGGGCTGCCAACAGTTCAATAGTGGTTTACACCTGTCTGTCTAACTCAGGCTGACCTACAGCACGTAGGGCTAGTTGGGAAAGGGGCTGGCAAGAGACAGTATGAGGAAAAGAACAACAAGTAAAATTTTCTGAAGTTACTCTGCTTCTGAACACCTTCAAAGATCTGCATGTTGCTCTGATATGCGAGGAGACGGAGCACAAAGAAGCGGTCTTCTAGCAGGATGACCAAAGGTTTGGACACATCCACTAACACAGAGCAGTCCAGCGTGCAGTCCTTCTGCATTCAGCTTCACAAGACAAATGAAACACTGCTCTAAAGGACTCTTGGCTTGTTTCTTAATATTTTGATCCTGCCCAAACCTCACTCCCAACAGCAAGGGGAACCAAGCTACCTGACACAATCAGAAGACAAGCTATGGAGGTAACGCTTGGGGTAAGGCTCAGCGTAAAAAATATGTCTTCATAGGGAGTGGTGTGAAATCACAACTATCTTGTGTATCTCACTCACACACAGAGTGAGACTTCTACATGTAGGTCTGACTCTTAAAATAAAACAGACGCCAGGTACTGCTGAGGAGACTCCACCTCCACCAGTCTCCAGAAAGCCATCCACTCCCCTAGGGGCTGAAGGTCACTTGGTGTTGACACCTTTTAAGGTATTTCCACCCCGCATCATTATTTCCTTGTGACTGACTCACCCTACACGTTTCGTCGGTAACAGCAAACACGGGAAAGGCAAGAACTGTGGGAAAGCTTCATTTTTGTTTATAGCCTTTTTAAAACACCTGGTTGCCAACCCAATCTGTTTGGGTGGACTTCAGCGCCCTCTCGTGGCTTGGGTGAGAGAGTGCCGTGAAAGAGGGAGTGACCACTAAATCTTTCAATCAATCAGCGACATTTCCTATATTTTCCAAACCAAAGCAAAAGGTATCAGCAGAGTTCCTCTACCACTTCCAGTAGAATCAAAAGTCTTCACTGGTTCATGTCTCTGCTTTGATCTTCCACTCAACTTTTACTCTGTGAGGTAGGACTGAGCTGGACATTGCACTTTGCCATCATTTTTCCAGAGCCTAAGGATGACAACATAAACCCTGAACTCCTCCCATGCAGTGGAAAAACATTCCCAGGCTGTGACGGCTGTGACAGGCAAGTCTGTAAATGTTATGACCTTTCTGAACAAGAGTGAGACAAATTTGGCTTTAACCTGGTTCTTCTTAAACGCAGTGACTTTTTCACAGGGCGCTCATTTCCATCACATCTTTTCCAGTTTCTGTCTGTTATTTGTTAACCACTTGCTCAGATCCAAGACAAAATTTACCAGTTAATCTAGTTAATGTGCTAATTAGCCGCAACAAAAAGGAAAAACAAGAAATGGTTCAAAAACCATCTCTAAATTGTGGGCAAAAACAAAAATTAATTTGATGTTGGAAAAACAACAAGACACATTTAAATCACACGAAGACTTAGAGAAATCCACCACATGTTCCTACATAATTAGACCCAACTGTTACTTTCACCCCCTCAAAGGGAAGATAAATTCTTCTTGCTTGTGAAAACATGGACTCCATTCAGTCCCTGCATACATCCCTCAGCACAAGTGGGCATTGTAAGGTCCAGTTGCCTGTTTCATGTGCTTCCAAGCCAGTCTCTCATTTCCAGTGTGTCAATTCCCACTGCCATGACCAAGGAAAAGTTTCCTCCCTTTCAGCAAACCTCATTTTCACAGATTAAAGGCAAAACTTTTCTTTGCAGATCTCTGAGGTTTCACTCTCACTCACTCCATTCATCACATTCCCAGGGCAGCACGGCTGCTGTGCCCAGCTGCAGTGCTATATGTCTCCTCCAAACAACAGGTAGAAGTCCAGTAAAGAAGATGGAAACAGGAAGCTCCAGACCAGTCATACCAGTTTGCAGAGTCCACAAAATTTCACAGGTTGCCATAGCAACTTCCCAATGCCTCAGGCAAGAAACCCACTCCAATTCAAACCACTGCACTCTCTTATCCTATGACTGCCCTACCAGGGAACCAGATCACTGGACATTCTGAACATCTTACTGCCATGCACAGGGCTTCACTATAGCCAGAGAGGCATCTCAGCCCTGGAGAGATGCTGCAGCAGATCAGCACTGTGTCCCCTCAAATGTGGCATGGCCTGAAGGCTTTGCAAAAAAGGAGGCAGCTGAAGCACAAAGCCATATTCAGAAGTAACGAATGAGATGACTCAAGTGTTTTCACTTTAGCATGCCGCGCTGCTTTGCGAAGAATTTGGCTGGCTGACTGCATCCAGAAGTTCTGCAAGCCACGCTAAAGATTTCAGAAGTGTCATTAAACACCTGGAACTGCTATAAAACAGTAGGAAGAAGACTAAAAAACTTGGTGAACCAGAGGCAGTTCAACAGAGGCAATTCCAGTATTGCTAGCCCAGTGGGGGTGAATGTCTTCCACAAAATAATCATAAGCTCTTTTTTGTTCAAGATATGACAGTGTAGGAAAGGGGGTATGGGTTCCTTTTTGCCTAATTCTGATCTTCAATCTTCTGTACAGCATTTTCTTCATAAAATGTTTTTTATGTTCCAGCTAGAAACCTGTTTTTATGTAAAAATTGAGATTTCCATAGCCTTCTTAGAGCCCCAAAGAGAGTAGATTCTAAGGCAGGACTCTCAATAAAATCAGAATTGGCATCAGAGGAATTTACTGCTGTTGTCTTACTTATGAAAATCTACCACAGGTAATCATAGATCTTTTTTTAATCAAAGAAAATTTCAAGCCATATTATTGCCCAGTTTCAGAAAAGATTTTAAAGCAGGCACAGGTGAGGAGATAAAAGAAAGGTCATGTTTATACTGCAGCTCAGTTCATGGGCTGCACCTGGGTTGTTTTGAGCAAGTGCATCAGGACCAGAGGGCCAGGTACTTGGGGAGACTTCAAAAACCCTGCTGGAGTTCCTGCAGGGACTGGGCTGACCAGTGCTTTCAGTGATCATTATGGGCTGTTGAGACCCAAAGAGTTGGCAAACATGACTCCATTTAAAGCTGTTTACCTCACTTCTCCTCATGAAAGTCTGATTTCATGACTTGGCAATGCTGCAGAGGGGTCCTGACAAGCAAGTTGCAGATGGCAGCAGGCAGTGCATCCACTCAACACAAGAGTCAAGCAAAGATACCTCCCCCTTGGTAGCCACCAGCCTGCATGAACACAGTTTTGCATCAAACAGCTGTGGGACAGCAATGCTGCCTCTGATAGCACTTACATATAACAATCATGGCATCACACTGGTCCTCGTACTCAAAGTGTGACTCAAAGGCTCAGGTGTCCCAGTCAAATAAAACAACTGCTTCTTTAAATGCGTCTCCCAGTTTTCTTTTTTATCTTGTGGTTCTTTTCAATTCTCTTTACTGATTTCACACCAGTTATAGTCTTCACATAGATGACAGAGCATAAAGACTGTCCAGACTTGAATGTTAATCACAGAATCATTAGGGATTGGAAGGGACCTCGAAAGATCATCTAGTCCAATCCCCCTGACACAGCAGGATCACCTAGACCAAGTCACACAGGAAGACATCCAGGTGGGTCTTAAACGTCTCCAGTGAAGGAGACTCCACAACCACCCAGGGCAGCCCCTTTCAGTGCTCTGTCACCCTCACCGTGAAGAAGTTCCTTCTCAGGTTGATGTGGAACCTTCTATGTTCCAGCTCACACCCACAGTACAGATAACACACTGGATTGACATAGTGAGTTTGGAACATGGGGGACAAGGGCCTTCCATTTCCTTACAGCAGTCCTGGGGCATGAATCAGCCTGGGCTGCTCCCCTGTTGCAGTAATATCTCTGCTGCTGGGATATCTGTTTCCTGCTGTTTCTTACATAAGTGGTTGTTCTCAGCGTGGAGGTAGCTCACCAAAGTGAGCAAGAGGTAAAGCAAGGATAACTAAGAACATCACCTGGGATGAGGGTTTATTCCCCTTTGGTCATCTGTCAATCACTCTAAGACTTAGGCTTGTCCTCCAAACCTTCATAAACAGGTCATGAGCACAGTAAGGTGAAAATTGTGTTGAAAAAGTACTTAGGAACATACACCAGTGATGCTTCAGCTCAGGATCCTCATTCATCTCATCTCTCTATCATATGGTGCTTTCCTGTCTAGGAAGTGTGTGACTTACAACTCCAGAACAGAAAGTCTGAGGATTTAAGAGAAGTGGGAGGTATTACTGAAGACACATGGATTTAAATTTCCCCAGAGTTAAAACCTGAAATACAGACACACACAAACACAATGTAAACTCTTTGAACAAACAGTAACTTTAAAGCTTTGTGCCAGGAACGTAGACTGCAGGAGAGAGATTACAAACTTGACTCTGTGACTAAAATATATGTACAGATGGGAGGGTATTAGAACCCGTGTTTTTTATTTCCGAGCAGATGGAGACTGTGCTGTAGTACAAATAATATTTTGGGAAAACACTAAGCTGTGCAACTCCCAAACTGAAGTGTAAACACAACAAAGCAGGCAGTATTTTTTGTGTCAGTAATCAGATGCTTTTAGAGGCAATATGGCTTTAAAGAAGTTGTTAAAAAAAGCAGCTGAGCTACATAAATAGTTCTGTTGCTTTCTCACAGGTGCTCGAGCTTTGGCAAAACAAGGACCTTAATCACTAGTTCATTCCTTGTAGTTAATATGAGAGCCTAATCTATTTTTGCTTTCACAGCCACAGTCCCCTGACTCAGAGCTTTCCTGTTAGCGTTACAGGATGAGTTTAGGGCTCTCAGGCTGATGTGATCATGTTAAGATGGAAAAAATACTGCAAATAAGGATTTGGCCAAAAGTCAAGAAAAACTCTTCATTGATTGTAAAATGATTCCTCATTGGAATAAATGGGAACAGCATCTCCTGGGACTAATTTGTCCTGAGGCTAAGAGATAAATTATGCAATAGGTTGCTGCTGCTTCTAATTGCTGAGACTTGGCAGTTGCAGTAGGAAGCTGAGCTTCGGCGCAGAGTGCTGCAGAAGTGTTTGAACTCTCCTAAGATTTTCTAACAAGCTCTGAAAGAAGCCAAGCTCCAGCAGAATGAAGAGGACAGATTGGTTTGGGCTTAAACCAGTGTAAAATTCTCTTTGAGCCAAGGCCACAAAGTTAATTTGGCCAATTTCTGGTGTTTGTCACTCAGGAGTAAATAGGTCTCATTCATAGAGGCATTCAGAGTAAGTATCTCGAGTTGCTTGTCTACCTGTCTTATTGGGAGGAGTAACTCAGATTTCCAAACTACTGAGCCACTAAAAATTTAGAAGATATGTCTCAAGTATATCAATTCCCTGCTTTCTGTGCTCCTGCTCTTCTCTCTTCAAGAGGGATCAAGGTACATTGAATATTTTTGTAGTGACTCTGGAGTTTTGATGTCACCATGTAAGCAGCTGGAAGGGCACAAGTGCTGTCAAAGCTTCCAGTACTTTCCTTGTATTCAGTCAGCCCTCGGGCTCAGCCCTTCTGAGCCCAAGCAGCTCAGAAAGATCCTCCAGAGCTGACTGACCATGTTCTTCTGCAAGATGAGAAAGAATGTAAGAAGACAATGACAGACATAATGAAGGAAGTGGAGCACCTCCCTTATGAGGAGAGGCTGAGGGAGCTGGGTCTCTTTAGCTTGGAGAAGAGGAGACTGAGGGGTGACCTCATTAATGTCTATAAATATGTGAAAAATGGGTGTCAGGAGGATGGAGCCAGGCTCTTATCAATCTCTTCTAGTGATGGGGCAAGGGGCAATGGTTGTAAGCTGGAACACAGAAGGTTCCACATCAATATGAGAAGGAACTTCTTCCCAGTGAGGGTGACAGAGCACTGGAACAGGCTGCCCGGGGTGGTTGTGGAGTCTCCTTCACTAGAGATGTTTAAAACCTGCCTGGATGTGTTCCTGTGTGACTTGGTCTAGGTGGTCCTGCTGTGTCAGGGGGATTGGATTAGATGATGGATTTCGGAGTCCCTTCCAATCCCTAATGATTCTATGAGGATAGTCATACCTGAATTTGACAGCTCCCCAGCCATTTTTAACGGCAATAAGATCGTTTATGATGACCAAGTTATATAATAAAGATATTTTTTTCTCTCTTGAAGATTTGGCAAACATACACTAGCTTCCCATTGAACGCACATCCAGTCTTTACCTTTTGTATGGTACATACTTCAAAGGTTATGGCACCTTCTTCTCCATTCAGTTTTTTTTGCCTCTGCACCCTGATAAACTGAAAATGTTGTTAGGTTTGGTTGTTGTGTAGTTAGTGGGACTTCATTTTCTCACTGTGGGTAATACCTGACAGACCAGCCCATGCAAGCCCACTCCATTATCAAATCAATCAACAGGTGTTTAGTACCACAAAGGTGGCTCTATCTGTGCTTGTCTGCCTGTTTCTAGCAGGTGATGGGTGTAGCAGTTCTGGCTGACTGTTCTGCCTTCACCAAATCATAGCTCTTACCACCATAACTTCTGGAGACACTAAGCTTTCACTCACCAAGTGGAAAGCAGATTCCTTCTAAGTATAAAGAGCCCTTTTCTTTCACCTTTTTCAGTTTCAGGGGCATAGACAGCTGTCTGAGACTTCTGTATTAACCAGGGCTAGACAAAAGTCCATCTATTAATCAAATACTCTGCAAAATACATGTGATTCAACAACTGCTGTGCAGCACAGAAGATATTCAGAAGCAAATGAAAAATTCTAGCATTAAAATGGACGATCATAAGGCAAAGGAGAAACAGCCAAGGAAGCATCTTAACTGTAAGTAATCAACACATCAAGTAAAAGCTAACGTGCATGTCAACCTGAAACACTGAAAGCCTCTCTGTTTTACACATACTCTTCAGTTAAATCAAATGTGCCTGTATTGTTGAACATCTTACCATTATTTGCATTATTTTTTAAAGTGTGCTCAAAAATATTAAATATACTTAGTTGGTAGTTTTTCACATATGAGGAATTTTGAAGTGTCAGTATTAATAGGACAGGTTAGTCATGTAGTGAAATACCTTCAAAATTTAATAAATTAAAGTTAAAATGTAGAAAAGCAAATTATATGGATGAAAGATCTTATTTTCTTCTTATAATTTCCACTCAACCATTTTCTATTAGGTAGAATAAACATAAAATAAAACTTACAAAGGCCAGACTTTCACTTGTTACTGTTCCACCCTGTGGGTATGTGTTCTGACTTGCAAATCTCAGAGGCATTTCACCAGGAGTGCTCTAGGCTGCTATTAACAGGTCAATGTAAAAAATAAATATTGCTGGATCAATTTCCAAGGAACCCTCTAAGTCTTTCTAATGGCTTAAAATTAAAACAAATCCAGGACAGGAGACTCAGGTCAGAGCAGTGTAGGAGAAAGGGACCTGGGGGTGCTGGTGGACAGCAGGATGACTATGAGCCAGCAGTGTGCTCTTGTGGCCAAGAGGGCCAACAGCATCATGGGGTGGATCAGAACAGGGGTGGTTAGCAGATCAAGAGAGGTTCTTCTCCCCCTCTACTCTGCCCTGGTGAGACAACATCTGGAGTATTGTGTCCAGTTCTGGGCTCCTCAGTTCAAGAAGGACACGGAGCTGCTGGAGGGAGGCCAGCGTAGAACAATGAGGATGATGAAGGAAATTGAGCACCTCCCTTATGAGGAAAGGCTGAGGGAGCTGGGTCTCTTTAGCTTGGAGGAGACTGAGGGGTGACCTCATTAATGTCTATAAATATTTGAAGGGTGGGTGTCAGGAGGATGGAGCCAGGCCTTTCTCAGTGTCATCTAACAATGGGACAAGGGGCAATGGTTGTAAGCTGGAACACAGGAGGTTCCACATCAATATGAGAATGAACTTCTTCCCAGTGAGGGTGACAGAGCACTGGAACAGGCTGCCCAGGGGGATTGTGGAGTCTCCTTCTTTGGAGATGTTTAAGACCTGCCTGGACATGTTCCTGTGTGACTTGATCTAGGTGATCCTGCTGTGGACTAGATGATCTTTCAAAGTCCCTTCCAATCCCTAATGATTCTATGAATCTATGATTCTATTGACACATTTTCTGCTATTGATTGGACAGGACCCTACACAAATCTATCAATCTCTCTGCTGCTACATCAAGCTCAGGTAAATACCTTGCCAAATCAGAAAATCATATGCTTAGGATGCAAAAGAACTTGAAGATCATCGGTTCCAACCACTAACTTAATTCTACCAAGCCAACCAATAAACTATGTCCTTAAGTTCCATAGCTACACAAGTGGAGCTGTCAAAGCAGAGCTAAGACACATTTCTATATCCCTACACCGAGCCTGCACCTCTTCAAGGAAAGCAAATAGAAACCAAGACTGATTGACTCATTCTCCTTTTAATAAAGTTCTTGATTACTCCGTTGAATACCAGTGCATGTACATTTCTGCATATGTACTATACAAGAAGGAAAGTTTATTGATTCCCACTTGTTGGGAGAGATATTTGTACAGCATACAGCAGCTGCCTTTTCTACCACTTCTTGCTGCCACAAGCTTTTCTAGCTGTGCTTTGTTGGGATTCTTCCCAAAGGGATCCATCTTTGACTTTAAAACCATTTGCATCTTACGAGCACTGTCTTGCCAGCACTGATGGTCCTGCATCTCCATCACAAGCCAAGGCTGTTTTCCCCACACAGCCACGTGCCTTCTTTCTAGGAAAGAATCATATGAGGTTGAAAACTAATTGTTTGAGCCCCATATAATATTTTGAGCAGTGCACTTATCCTAGTGTTTCTTTTTCCTGCAAGGAACCTCCCATGACCCAATAAATTATTTGGACTGACAAGTACTGAAAGGGAGGTTCCTGTCCTACAGCAGGTCAGTTAGGAGGTGATGAGCTTTCCCACAGTAACACTCCTGGCCTTTTGCAGTCTATGGCTCAGTGCATTACCAGACTGCCAAGACCCTGGCACCTCACCTGTGCTATCCAGAGAGGTTTGTGAAATCATGAGGACCAGAAAGTTTTGTGGAGCAGACTGAACAAAGCTCTTGAGGGTTCACTGATCATCCCCTGGAAGTGTGTGCTCACTGAAGGCCCGTTGGCACATAGACAGTGGCATTGGAGGCTCTGTATTCATACTTGTATAAAAATAGATAGGTTTGTTCTCATAGCCTCACAAAAGACCAAGGTGACCACCTAAGGTGGTGAGCAGCTACTGAATCTGCACAGAAGTTCTCCTGGGGAGTAGAGAACTTGTCCAGACCCTAAGCCAGACCCTACTTCTAAGAACCATAGAATCATTAGGGATTGGAAGGGACCTTGAAAGATCATCTAATCCAATCCCCCTGACACAGCAGGATCACCCAGACCAAGTCACACAGGAACACATCCAGGTGGGTCTTAAACGTCTCCAGTGAAGGAGACTCCACAACCCCCCTGGGCAGCCTGTTCCAGTGCTCTGTCACCCTCACTGTGAAGAAGTTCCTTCTCATATTGATGTGGAACCTTCTATGTTCCAGTTTACAACCATTGCCCCTTGTCCTATCACTAGGTGACACTGAGAAGAGCCTGGCTCCATCCTCCTGACACCCATAAGCACAGAGTCTAGGAATTAATGGTGATTGAGTGAAGGGTAATGAACTGCCTTGTGATAATGGACTATTAAAATCAACTAGCAGAAAAAACAGCTTTCATCTGTGTTCTGGAGTCACCCTTCCGCTGAAGCTGTGGAATAGGATGTCAAATGATTCAGTGGACCACTAGATGGCAAACGAGCAATGTGATCGGCTTCGAACCTCTCGCAAACATCTCTGTTGGGTTTGTTGTAAAAACTGGAGACACAGAGGCTTGATGTGGTTCGTGCTGATAGAGAGCAAAAATACTTACTCTTTCATATTTCAGATTGAGAATCTGTGATGTTTTGAGGCTGGACAATGCTGGTCTTGTTGGAATCACAAAAGATTCCCAAATCTTTTGGGAAATATTTCACATGGCTTTTGCTTTTCGTTTTGATTGCCCACAGCCCGGCACTTGCAGCTCCCTTGCCTGGGGCTGAGCAGAGTTGAACATCAAGACAATGCTGTAGTGGCTTTGTCTGGCATTAAGTTGGGGAATTTGAACAAGACTATCACATGGCTCTTGAAGAAGGTCTGTGACACTGGACTGAGATGTGTGGAAGAGCTCGGGGAGAGCAGTCAGCCTTTCTCATAGAGTCACAGAACATTAGGGACTGGAAGGGACCTCGAAAGATCATCTAGCCCATAGTGCTACCATTTTGTAGGTGCCTCACTGTTAATAGAACACAAAATTCATCTAGCAACCAGCACAGGACTCTGTCAGAATAAGCTTTCATCCTTTACATAACATTATGAATGTACAAATCTTTATTTCAAATCCAACAGCCCTGGGAGCAGTGAAACTGCCAGGAAAGCTTGCATTTTCCTGCAAGGGAAAATCCATTATTTAACATTTTATTTCCTCTGTACCATGCAATAGTGAATATTTGTAACCAAAGCTGCTGGAGAGTCATTTAAATTGGCCTTTTCATCTCCACAAAGGACATTGTTACAGCACATCCAAGAAAACCTCTTCTCTGTCCCTCTGGCTAAGACCACAGCACGGCAGGGACAGAGGGCCAGCCGCCCCTAATGCCTTTGGGAGCAGGAACAGCTACGGGGACAATCATGGAAGGTTTCAAGAGCTGCTGCCTTTAAAGCAGCAGCTTTCCTGGGGAGGTCTGCAGGGGCAGAGCAATTAGAGAAAGTCTGCTAAAGAGAGAGGAAAAGCACAAAATAGTCTCCCAAGAGCTGTATGACTTGGTCTGGGTGATCCTGCTGTGGCAGGGGGATTGGACTGGATGATCTTTCGAGGTCCCTTCCAATCCCTAACGATTCTGTGATTCTAAGAGCTCCCAGTCCATTTTCCCTGTAGATAAAATGAAAACAGTTAAGGGTGTAATTGCTAACAATTGGTTTTCCAACTCAAAAAAACTTTGATAATCCCAGAATAAGCTCTGGAAATGCTCCATAATGCTACTACAATTAATGGGAAATAGGGAAGAGGGATTGTGCTCAGTCAAGCCCATAGTGGCTCAAGGACCAAGCAGAAGTCGATGCTGGAAGCAAAACAAGGCAGTTGAGTTGTTCACACATATTTAGTCCCTTGCATTTGGTTCGTATCAGAAGGAAAAGAAGATGATGAAAGCAGACTTTTCCTTGGACACAGAGGAGGATGTGCAAAGTATGAGCAGAGCAGCTTTGTTTTCCTGTGCACCAGAGTCAAAACCCAGAGAACACTCCTGTTCCCCACAGCTCCCAGTTTGCCTTTTCATACCCAGCAGGCACAAACCCTTCCTGATGTCTCTCAGGGCCATAGCTATGAACAAAAGTCTTTTGGGTGCTCTGATTGAAGCCAGTTTGCAGACACAACAGCTAACCCTCAACTCCTGCAGGAACCCAAATGCCCACATCCTGGCGTCTGTCTGGGCTTCTGTAAAATGCTGGCTTTAGGGACTAATTGACATCATTTCAGTTGTCACCAAGCACACATCCAATCAAGACCTCCTTCTGCAGAACAGGCTTCCTGTTCAGCTTGGAGAAGCAAACACCTATCTCCTGCACTTGGAGGTCACCCTGTGGCCTCTTCATAATTCAAGATTATAAAATATTAATTTTGTTTTTATTACTAGTCTTGGAAGTGCACATTTCTGTTTTCTTTTTATTCACATCTGGGGGACCAAGGCAGAAGCAATAGACATGTACATGAGGTGTTGGGTATGTACCTTGTGTTTTAATGTATTGCTCTACCCGGACCCCAAGAAAACTGCTCGGATGTTAGCCACAGCATTTGCTTGTGATGCATTATCTAGTGCTTAGACTGTGCATTTAGACCTAATTCATCAAGACTAGGTCTTATGCCTCAGAATAAATGCTTTTTCCTTAACTAGGGGAAAAGCTTTTCCCTTAACTACAGGGGTATTGTGTCTAATAGGGACCTAAAAAGTTGAATTAGGCAGATGTTAAAGGCTGTTGGATGATTCTTCACTGCCTATTTTACCTAATTCAAGCTATGGGGCAATGGGCAGAAGTTAGGGAGACAGTGCCATGGTCCACCTGCACCTCCAGCCAGCAGAAGCAGTGGCTGTGGCAATCTTTGCTCTGTTTTGCACCTGTTCTCAGCCTTCCATTTTGCTCCTGTCCACCTCAGTAACAAAAGCCCTGCCAGGCTCCCATCCTTCATTTTTCAGGCAGTTAAATGTCTTTGTGTTTCTCAGAGGGCACTCAGGCTTGACTGGAGTTGCCACACACACACATAAATAGCTGCTACAATAACTGAGCTTCAGCTGCATTTCTGAAAACAAAGTGATTCTAACAGCTTTAAAAGATAGGACAGTCCATAACCAGCAGAAAGCTTTTCCTGCTAATTACACCACCCTTTAGCTGAGTGTCGCTCAGCACTTTGTGATGTTCACTTCTGTGGTCCCCTACCCTCTGCAGGACTGCAGACCTGCTGTGGCGCATGGAAAATTCCACATCCTCGCATCAATGATACAAGTGCCTGCTTTGGTCCAGTGTCACCCAGTGCTGGGCCTGGTGAAGCTCTGAAAACAATAGCCTCAGTGGCTGAAGCCAGCCCCACTGGTAGCGTTTTCAGCCATTCTTTCCCTGTGCAATGAATGAAGAATGGAAAGTACAGCTATTCACAGAAGCAGCTCTGTCAGATACTAGTGACCCAAGTACTCGTGCAGCACAGTTTGTCACAGGGTATGTTGTCTGTATCCTTACTTTGGATAGAGTTTGTTTGTCTTGATGTTTTCCAAACACAGAAACATACATAATGCTCGGCAGAGCTCTAGGCATGTGCAGAGGAAGCAGGAGCCACAGCAAAAGCAGAAAAGAATTTATGCTGGATGCAAATACTCCTCATAAAAATCCAGCGATGATTTTAGCTGCACAAATATACAGAAGTTCATGAGAGCTAGGCTGGCACCACTGGTTTTGCCTTTACTCATTTAGACTGACTAAGTTCATTCCATGTAGCTGTAGTCTGTGGTGCAGCATCACACAACCACATGTTACAGGTTGGAAGGGACCTCAAAAGATCATCTAAGTCCAGCCCTGCTGCTGGAGCAGGGTAAGCCTGCAGCACCTGCTGTACCCAGGCTGTCTGTCCTCCAAGTACAAACCAGGCCTGGCCCTGCTTAGCTGATACCAATATTCCTCCTCCACATCTCTTCACCCACTCATTTAGCTTAGTTCAAGTACTACTGAAAATTTCTTGAGTACACTTATGACTCCAGAATAAGACCTCAGAAATAAACTGAGCCTTTAAGGCACCATAAAAGCTATTTTTATTAAAAATGTAGTATAAGAAATAAAACAACTTTGCCTAGTTTTCTTTCAGAATTCTTAACATTGTGATCCAAATGAAGATCTCTAACAGAAATAAGTATCAGTTTGAAAAAGTCCTGTAAGCCACTACTAGTGGTAGTAACCTTAGCAACTCAGGTCACCAAGCTTTGAAGCTGACTTATCTTGGCCTTGGTTCCCTACCAGCTAGATGGGAGTACTTCTTCCTTTTCCCCAGCCTATCTTTATGTTCAGACCAAAATATTCTTGGGGCAGCTGGCTAGTTTGCTACAGACCTCTGGACTGGGGACTCAGCAGGACTTCAGGTGCCACCCTGTGATAACTTTGTCAAAGTAAAAATAGAGTTTTAGCATGTGTACCACATGTACCAGCATCAGCATTGCTGTTTCCTCTTTAAACGTGGTCCTGCTTCAAGCTCAGGTGGCCCAGTCCAGGCATCCAGAGCCCAGTGTACATGTTCAAATGCTGCCAAGAGAGGGAGAATGTGCCACTGCCCACCAAATCGGGGTTCCTCTGAAAAATAGGATATGGGGCTCTGCAAAGAGATGCACCTGGTCACTTACCTGCTTCGTGTCTCAGCACAGCCAGAGGACCTCTGTCACACAGTCACTTGCTCCAGGAATACAGATACCATCATCAAAGATCTCAGAAGTGATCAGATTCCTTCTCTACTGATTTTTCTTTCTCCCTGTACTCATTCTTTGCCACACATCAACTTTTTCTTCAGCTGAGCAGATACTTGAATTATATTTCTCTGTTTTAAGGACATTCTTCATCTATTTTTCACACTGAAATGAGAAACCTTCCTGGATGAGTTTGCAGTGTAAGTCATTCCTATTTCATACACTCAGTGGTTAGCACCTTTCAAAGTGCCAGAAATATGGAAATAATCTCCTGTGGCAAAATGTGCTGAAGTTAAAAAAGAATCTGATGACTTCTGAGTGGGAATGACATCATCCAATACCAGACCTTAGAGCAAGGTGTCTAAATTAGTGTCATACTTACTGTAGAGACCTGGGTGTTTCTGGAGGATGACAGCTCTCCTGTATTGAACCTCTACACTGAAATGACATTAGCTGTGTCCTAGAAGTACTTACACGTGTTTGAATGACTATTAATGGAGTCTGGATGAGTAGTTCAATGACAGGCATCTTCAGCATGGGCATTAGCATGAATCTGGTGCTGAATGTCCTAACTTAGAGAAATTTCAAGATGATCTTTCGAGGTCCCTTCCAATCCCTAATGCCCAGTGATTCTGTGATACTCCTGATGTGTGTGAAGATGTATAATTCCACACTCAAATCTCAGGATATTCAGCAGCTTTTGTCATTATTAACAAGTCACAAACTCATAGTGCTCTGCTGCAACCTTACGATGAGTTTAACACTCCAAAGCTTCAGTAGAGCTGTTCTCTTTCCTCCTGTATAATCACTCTGTGAGATGGAAAGGACCTCATTCTGGCTCTTTTAGACAAAACATAAAAGGGCTGTTCTGTGCTGTGACAAATACCTTGTACAGGAGTGGAAAGCTGTGGAGATCTCCCAGGCTGTGGTATGCCTGAGGCAGGAGCTGACAGCTTACATCTAGGACCATTTCTTACAGCCTGTCTTTCTGCAAAATGGCTGTGTTCTCCTCCAGACTGGATATGCACAGGGGTGTTCTCTGAAGTTCATTTTAGCTCGAGAGGAAGCTCCTTCCTGAACTGGCAGAAGAAGGAGGGAAACTTCTACAGAGCCCAAGCCCAAATGTCTAAATTAGGGTTCTTTCTGGATCCCAAAACCGGGCTTGCCCTGGCCACAGGCGAAGGGTGAAGATTGGCTTCATGAGGCTGAACTTCATCTCTCAGCTCTGTGGGAAAAGGTCTTTGAAACAGAAATCTCCACTCAATCCGTTAGGTCACAGAGCCCCACACTTCTGTAGCCGTGAGCTCAGCTGTTGTTTAGGGCAAAAGAGCATCAGAGTGAGCTGTCATCAACAGCTGTGAGCAGAATAAGTATGAGCAGTAAAGTCATCTCCATTGAGATGCCTTCCATTGCTAGAGAAATGATGAATCACAGGGGAACTCTTGCATTTCCAGATGTCTGCACCATTTTGGAAGGGTTTTAGCAAATGCTCCGTATTTCTCATGATTGTGATGAATCAAATCCTTTTTAAAGTTTAAGAAGACCCCAAATCATCTGAAGATTAGGTAAGATAACTTCATAAAGTATCCTCATTTCTCATGAATTCTTTCTCAGAAGGAAAACAGACTTGAGTCCACAGCACTTAGATTAAAACCTGGAAACTTCCAAATCAAACACTAGTTTGTGGTGCAGATGATCTTCCATGAGACAGCTGGCTGCCCCAGATTATCTGTTTGATGTTCTTACAGAGCTCAGTAGAGCTGTTTGTCTTCAGTTTCTATTTTTATATGCCAATAGTAAATTCTCACCCAAAGCTGCCTCATTGAGGACCTCTAAAAGACCATGGTGTTTGCAGAATTCCTGGACAGTACTGCAGGACATACACTGTTGCATTGACATCCATGGCTGGAGAGACATGATGTTGTTATGTCTTTTACTTTTCATTGCTGCAAAGTTTTATTGTAACTGTAAAGAGCACTGGACTTCATGGTTTATACAAAATATCACGTGTAAATAAAATCAAGACTGGAAAAGGGCAGCTATGGGACAAATTTGAGCTTGACAGGACAAAAGTAATGTTTGTATTAGTATCAGTGACTGATACTAATAAATCTTCACATAAGGTTTGTATAAAGCCTTTTCTTGTCTTTCATCTCCTTTATAAGCCAGAAAATACCTTCTAACTCCTCTAACAATTAGTCGAGTGAACAGAGTTGTAGCATAAGTGCCCAGATCTTTTTCATGCTCAATTTCTGCTTTTCTTTAAAATTTAGAATTATTTCTAAGGAGTCCCACAGCACCACAGCTTCACTTAAAGCAGTTTATGTTTTAAAAAAACCCCATTTTAGTCAGTTTATCACTTAGGAAATTTACATGAAGATAATAAACTAAGTGTATGACAAACACAAGGATATAAACTTCATCTTCTCCAAATATGTTTTTCTTGTGGCAATGTTTTCTCATAGTTCCTAGTTGTTCAGGACATGCCAGGGAGCATTAAAATCTTACAGCTTTGCTATGACAATCTTCAAAATCTAATCACTATCTGGTGTATTCCTGCAAAGGACACAGTGGAAGCAAATTTTTGCAAACCTTCTATCAGACTAAAGGGGCTAAATTTGTGTAGCCAAAATATGGAGCTTCACCACCAAAATAGATCCTGGAAACTCCTGCTGCCTGTGAAAAGAAAAGTTTATTTGATTATCAATAGATTTTTAAGCAGTTACTGGCATCATCCTCTTTAACACATCACCCAGCTGTCATATGCATGCAGTGGCTCTCCACCTTCTTGTTTGGTGCTGTTCTCCATCTGCAAAGAGACACACCTGCCTCTTTGCATTTGAGGAAGAGCCAGCTCAGATAACTCTGTGTCATCTCCTCGTCCAGCTCCGAGGTCAAAGTCCCAGCACCAAGCTGCCTACTTCCCTTAGAGCACAAAGAAGCCAAACCCACGACTGTATGTGTCTTCTCACACCAGTGTAGCTGTGGCCTCATCTCTAGCAGGACTTTCAAAGACAAATAACTATGAAAAATATGTGTATCCAAAAATAATCTGTAAAAAGCAAAACCTGAGTGATTGTTTTCCCAGTGTGTATCTTATTCAATGGTCACTAAAGCTAAAGACTAAATGTGCCTCGCTAGGTATTTGGTGTTAGTACCTTTCTCAATAACACAATTTTTCAGCAAAGTCAAACCTTATCACTGAAAAAGATTATTAGATCGTTCTCATTCTATTTTTACACTTCTAAGATAGAAAAGGGGTTTTTTATGAATAGAATAAAAATCATAATTGTGGTGATCTTCATTAAAGAGCAATGAAAATGCAGAAAACAGAGCAAATAATGAGCAGGGGTTGACTTTGAATGTCCTTAGGTAGCACTAAGGTATTAGTTAAAGCAGTCATTTTCCTGTTTCATACTGGATCTTATTTACAGACTGGCCCTTTCTAGGAAATACCAAAGTTCTCCCACTTCTGTCCAGTTTTGCTTCCAATCCCACATTTGTGTGTGTGGTCGTTCTTGCCACACCACATGCACACCTCCTGACACACTACAGAAGCAGGAAAGAGTAATCAGGACCTCAGAGGCAGCAGAGCAAGAAGTGTGGCCATGGGAAGAAGGGCTGCAGAGCTTCTGTGTAGACTCCCAGTGCTGAAAACATCACCAGAGCAGCTGCCAGGTTGTAGCTGCCCACACAAGCACATGCTAAATGGATCCTTATCTCTCCATTCTACCATGAACAATCATTTGTTTTCTTTTTATCTGTATTTTTATCTCCACCCTAGGACTCATTCAGCTCTTTTACAAAGACAGTCCTTGGATGGGATTCAGATGATACTTCTCTTCCTTTTTTTTTTCCTCCAGACAAAGCCTTTTTATAGTTGTGTAGGCATTACACAAAATTCCTCTTTATTCCACATTTTTTACTCCAGTCAAACCTCTTTGTATTGTACAATTGTACAGTGTGCACTTGTGGCCCAGAAGGCAAACCGGATCCTGGGCTGCATCAGGAGAAGTGTGGCCAGCAGGTCCAGGGAGGTGATTCTCCCCCTCTACTCCGCTCCGGTGAGACCCCACCTGGAGGACTGTGTCCAGTTCTGGAGCCCTTATTACAAGAAGGATGTGGATGTGCTGGAGTGAGTGCAGAGGAGGGCCACGAGGATGNTTTGAGGTCCCTTCCAATCCCTAATGATTCTATGGTTCTATCTGCACTTCAAACATGCCCTATGAGTATCACTCCCAAGCACCCAAAATTGAAAGTGCTTTCCTACCACTGCTTAAGGGGAATCAGATCAGAATTCACAGTATCACAGTATTATCAAGGTTGGAAGAGACCTCATAGATCATCAAGTCCAACCTGTCACCACAGAGCAATTGTACCTTGGATCTTGAATGCAGCACTATCACATAATACCAAAACCCCAAGACAATCAGACTCATTTCCTTTCAAGGTGTCATTAGACTTTGCCCTCTTTAGAATTAGAGATTATTCATAGTAGTTGGAAATGTCTCTTAAAAATGCATACTACGTTGTAGACAACGCAACAGCTTCCCCACTAATTAAAATAATGAAGTGCGAAGTCTCTGAGCATGACAGCATGTAAACTTTTGGCAGGTTGGAGGAAACAGCTGTTGAACTGTGTGTAGTCACTTGGCTGACCTTCTTTTGGTCCTACACACCCACTAGAACCTTAAGGACTTGCCTGTTGTGTAAGAAGACATCTGATGCGCAGGTCTCCAGAGCATGTCCGTATTTGTTCTAAGTTAACATTTGCCCCACTGCTGGAAGTCTTCTTGTCTGGCATGGAAGTACAGAAAGCAAATTTTTCTTTGCAGTAGTCATAAAGCCCTCTGAATCCTAAGGTGCTGTGATACCATGGATCTGCAGCACTGGTCTGGGGGAAGTAAGACAGCAGAAACACCCACCAGTCCACGTTATTGTGCAAGGCTGCCAACACATGGCATGGTTTCGGCTGGGATACAGTTAATTTCTTCTCTGGTAGCCTGTAGGGTGTCATGTTTTGGATTTAGGATGAGAATAATGTTGATAGCACACTGAAGTTTTAGTTGTTGCTAAGCAGTGCCTGTAATAAATCAAGGACTGTTCAACTTCTCGTAGCACTCCACCAGCAAGTAGGTCTGGTGGTGCAAAACACTGTGATGAGATGCAGCCGGGACAGCTGACCCAAACTGGCCAAAGGGATATGCCATAACTTGTGACATTATGCTCATTCCATGGATTTCACTTTTTCCCCCCAATTTTCTCCCCCATCCAACATTGGAGCTGGGGGAGTGAGCAAGCAGCCGTGACGTTTAGCTGCGCTAAACCACGAGAGCCCCAGAAGCTCCGTGCAGGTTCAAAATCTGCCTGTATGCTGCACAGCTTTGATTTTCCCACATGTAAGGCTGCACACTGGTAGGGAAAAAAAGAAGGCAATGGTTTTCTGTTCCATGAATTGACTGAGGGGTGACCTCATTAATGTCTATAAATAAATAATGTCCATAAATATTTGAAGGGTGGGTGTCAGGCGGATGGAGCTGGGCTCTTCTCAATGTCATCTAGTGATGGGACGAGGGGCAGTGTGTGTCAGCTGGAACACAGGAGGTTCCACATCAATATGAGAAGGAACTTCTTCCCAGTGAGGGTGACGGAGCACTGGAACAGGCTGCTCAGGGTGGTTGTGGAGTTTCCTTCATTGGAGATGTTTAAGACCCACCTGGATGGTTCCTGTGTGACTTGGTCTAGGTGATCCTGCTGTGGCGGGGGATTGGATTAGATGATCTTTCGAGGTCCCTTCCGATCCCTAATGATTCTGTGATCCTGTAATTCTCCTTAGTTTCACCCAGAGGATATAAAAAAGTATAAATCAGAAAATTTCTCTTTACTGTTTTAAGGAGCCACACTTCCATGTGAGTTTTCTTTTCCTGGCGTTTCGCTCAGCACCCCAGAAGCCTGTGCTCTGCACTGGCCATGGCACGGGGCATTATTTTTGTGTGTTCCTGGACTTTTGCCAAGTTCTTGTGTTTTGTTCTTCTGTGGCTTGTAAAAATTGACTGTCCCTTTGTGATACTGGTAGGAGGGAGGGACATTCAAAGTTAGGCTTTAGGTCTTAGGTGGTTCTTGTGACCGTAACTGTGGAGCTTTGTCCAGATTATCAGATACAGCAGTTATGTGAATAAAATGTCCCAGATCTGCACTTAATCTGCATTTTACAAAAACTGTGAATTCTGAATGTCATGGTGAGAATCTGTGTGATCCAGGGAAGATGCTGCCTCCTACCTGTCCTACCTCCTTACTTGTTCTACGTGTTTTGCCATGTGTTGTAGGCACTCTGCAAGCCTGAAAAGTAAATCCAGTATGAAGCAACATCTAATGGCTTTCAAAAGGAGTCTGAGTAATGGCAAAGACCTGTGGTGTCTCTTCTGTGTTGTCCACTAAGATTGCTGCAAAACCTCTCTCTCATATTCTGACAATACTGATGGGGTAGATGAGAGTTAAGACTTTAAGCAACCCCGCAAAAACTCTTCAATAAACAAGTCAAGCAATGAAAAAGTGTTTCTCATCCACTAGAAGAAAGTCAGCAAAATAGTTCCAGATGCTGTAGCCTTTGGCACTAGAAAATGAGGAAATCCTGAAGTAGCCCATCAGAAATACAAAAGGAGAACTGAGACATCCCATTCTTGTTTCTGTTTTAATGAGCTTTTTGTATTTTAGATCTTATCTAGAAGTCCAACCTATTAATAACTGGCATTTGGCAAATATGTGCTCTGCTTCACTCCACCATGAAAATTCTCTTCCTATTTCAATTTATTTACTATTTACTATTTACTATTTATTTACTATTTACTATTTATGGGCAAACTATTGATTTTGGGATTGTGTAGAGTTTGGGTTTTCTTTTTCTTGGGGTGTGGAGTGTGGAAGGGTTGGATGGCTGGAGGGCATGCCCAAAGTACTCACTCTTTCTTCTGCTGTTATTTGCCTTGTGGTGTCAGGTCTCCCTGATTTTAGTATCATGTTTACTCTGCTTAAGGGGACCTCTGGATTTTTTGCCTTAATGTTTCATCTCTTTTAGAAAATATGAGGTAAAGCTTTCCTTCATCCTCCTTTATTTGACTCTGATTGCTGTATGTTCTGCAATTAAACAAATCGTATTCAACAGCTGTACCAGTCGATGCATTTTCTCAGGACTTTGAACCTTCTCCAATGGTTTGATTTTTATGAGAGAATTTCTTCAAACTATCTCCCACCAGATTCTTAACTACTCACATAACAGAAAGAATTGGACAAGGTGATTTCTTGGAAATATTTGAGATCCACTCCACTTGATAACAATCTTACAAGTATTTCTACATCCCTCAAGTTGTGCTGGATGTATTCTCAATGCTTTTCTAAGCAGTCACAAGGGGAGTTGTACAGTGATGGTTTATGATGTGACCAACAAGGCATGGCTGTTGCAGGTAATGCAGCAGAAAAAAACCCCTTTGATTAAAAGGAAAAAAATTCACCCAATTCCCCCTTTCAAGAAGGAACCTCATTTTAATGCTCTAGAAGGTAAAGAAACTCCTCAGATGTCAAGTCCTTAAAAGCTTCTTAACATACTCTACATTTTTTTCGCAGCGATTAATTTCTTAAGATAAGAGAACAGAGCAGTAAAAACGTTGGCCGTGTCCAAAATCATTAGTGTGGTAATTTGCCCTGGCCCAGTTACAAATTGCATTTATAAGCAGGAGAGGAGCAAAACCACAGAAAAGTGGGTGAGGCCATGCTGCATCAGCTCGATCAGCCCTGGCACCCTGAGAGGAGGGACGGCGTGTTGAAGGCTAGGAAGTCCTCTCTTACTGGAAATACACAGTGCCAGGAGGATGTGGGCAGTGGTGAAGAAGTGGCCTTGCTGTGCTGCTTGGGATCTCAGTGTCAGAAGTCAGCAGGAGAAGCTGTGTCTTCCAGAAGAGAGCAAAGCATTTATGTATGTAGTACTCAAGAAGCATGAAAAGAAATTGAAACCACGGTTTGGGGATGCTCCAAGTTTAAAAAGCCAAATTTACCATTTGGAAGGAGAGTAAATCCCAACAATAAAACCTTCAGGGTCTGAAAAAAATAACATCTGGACTGGTCTCATTTGCCATCCAAGAGAACATGAAAACAGACCCAAAAAAAAGCCAAAATAAAAAGGAGGGGGGGTAAAAGATATCTCTGTCTCAAAATCAGAGTCCACAAGAGCAGATGTTCCATTTAAATAGCAAGTGCAGTCTGTGACTCAAGACAAAGATGTGCTGGAACATGATGCAAGAGAATGCAGATACCATTGCAAAACGCAGGGCAAGGAGAAGAGGACAGGAACAATAAAACTGTGGAGGTCTCCCTAAGATCAGAGCCTAATGAACAAGGGCTGAAAGCAGAACTAGCAGAGGAATGTGTCGGTGCACTGCCACCAAATGAATCATGTAGTCACTTCACATGTCCAAGGCAGCACAGCACAAGGACCAGTCGTTGTAACGCTGACAGGTCAGCAAAGCTCTCAGATCTTAAGAAGTGTGATTCATTGGAATGCCATGGAAAATGAAAACACCCTGTAATCAGCTTAGAATGGATCAGAAGGTCTCAGTTCCTCCAAAGACAAGAACTGGAGAGCAAGAGGGGACTAACCAGGCTAAGAAATTCTAATCTCTTCTAGAGGGCAGTGAATCTCTTACTAAGGTAGATCTGGAAAAGACTGACTATGACTGCAAGAAAATGCCTCACACTTTGAATCTACCTGACAAGCTGCAGAGAAAAGGGAGGTGTGAACTGTCATAAGTGAATTGCCAATCAAAAGCAGACCCTTCACTGACCAAATTAAAAACATAAGGCCCCTGAGTACCCTTCTTTAGAGTTAAGGTAGCTACATCATCTCAAGAAGTTGAATGCCCACAGTATGTCTCCTCATCCTCCAGGCTCTTTTGATGACATGGCCAAGTTAAAAGATGGCATCTACCACTTCATGAGGCATTTAGCACATTCTTGACAAATTCCTTTCCTGCATTTTGCAAATCACAGCAGGACTGAGCATGTCAAAATGATAGTCAGAGGAACCAGTGCGTTGTGGCTCCTGAATGAGCTTTAATTTGACTTAATGTCAAATTGTCCAGACCACCAGACCGTTCGGGAAGCAGATTCAGCAATGTGCAAAGAGATGTTTAAGACCCACCTGGGTGTGTCCCTGTGTGACTGGTCTAGGTGTTCCTGCTGTGGCAGGGGGATTGGACTAGATGATCTTTCAAGGTCCCTTCCAATCCCTAATGATTCTAGGATTCTATGATTATTCTAGGCTGTCCAGACAAAAAGTGAGGTGCTCTTGGAAATTCCTCACCCCAAGGATTCAGGCAGCAGCTGTGCAGCAGCATCACAAAGTTTGGACAGGAACACCTAAACTCAGCCGAGTCAATTCCTGCTATTAGCCCTGATCTAATAGACAAAAAGGTCACATTTTCAACTATCAACAAAGACAGAAATGCCAGGATAGATGATCAACATCCATTGTTTTTCCATGCTGATGCATCTGAAAGGGTCTGACAGGTGGGTTAAGAAAATAATAGACCACACTTGTTTACAGTCAGCACCTCCTTTGGGAGACACTGTCTGCATCTAAAATAGCAAGTGCAGTCTGTGGAAATTCCTGAGCCCTGTATCTGTTTCTGTGTTGTTAAGACAAGACCTGTGAGAAACCAGGCTAGGAAGGTGGAGAGGAAAATGTTGACTTTCCTGCCCTCAGGTTAGAACAAAGCTGGTAAGTGCACTCAGACCAAAAGTCTTCAAATATCTCTCACATCCAGTTGTTTCAACATAGCCACTGTGTCTGAGGCCATGATGCAAGTTGATTTAGCTTCAGGATTTTCACCCAAAACCACAAGATTTCTCTGCATTTATATTTTAAACAGCTCAATGTGTTAAAGTTTACACAGATGATGTTTAGATCTGACTATGTATTTATACAGCAGAAAGCATGACAGATGGCTCAGCACAACTTGGGAGAAAGGCCAGCTTGATGGGTTAATGCTAAATAAACAAGACAAGAAGTTAAGGTTAGACAGATGGAAAAAGGGAGGAAAAGTTAATACAGGAAGATATGAAAAGAGGGGTTGCCTTTCCCAGGAGCACTTGAAGGAAAAATATGCCCTTGGAATGGTAAAGAAACAAAACAACACCTAAATATGCTGCCTCACTCCACAGCAACCCACAAGCATTACCAGACAAAAAACATCCCAAGAGTAGGGGGTGGAAGTGGTGGCCAAACACCAGAGACACACTGCAGACACCAACAAGAGCTGAAGATCCCCACAGGAAATGAGAGTCTGCTTTAGTCAGGCCGTGTGTATTATGAGAAGCCCAATCACAAGACAGGCTTAGGATACCCGTAAGAATCACACAGCTTTCAGTCTGGAGCTGGCTCATATCTTGCTCCTCCAGCACTTGAGCACGCTGCACTGGCAGCATCCTGCAGCACAGCACTCAGATGTAGTAGGCAATGCCAGTATTCCTTTTTAAGCAGAACAGACCTACAGCTCATAGCAAGATGATGCTGCTAAAATATTGTCCTCGTTTTGAGCACGGGCTGTAGATGTCAGTGTGCTATAGAAAGACACGCAGCAGCGTAATTATCCAATGCAGTAACAGCAGGACAGCAATCTATACAACCCATGCACCTGAATTTCCAGGCTAGATTTTCCAAGGCAGACTGCAGAGGGGCTTTCTCTATTATTCCTGTACAATTCAGACCACTGCCCAGCTGAGATTGCAAAAGCAGCAAAGCCAGCGAGAGGCTGAAGCAGACAGAATCAGATTTCTCACACGTTGCAGGGACTGGGAGACCAGCTTCCCCTTGGCAGCTGTTTAGGGATGCTGCTGTTTAATATCAAAAGCTCTCAGCTAAGACAGGTTGCTGCTGGGTGCTTAAGAAGAAGATATATACTGTAAACACTGCTCTTCTGGATGTCTCAAAGAATTTACTGTCCATATAGTATGATTTTTTCTGACTGACACCAAAAAGATCAGGAAAGGAAAGATGCGTTTGCAATCTGAATCTTGGGCAAATTTAGGGTGATTCTCTGCAGTCAGACTGATATGTGACTGCAGCACAAACAGAACCTTCTCATCCGTTCTGGTGCCAGCAGCAATGCCACTACTAGCCAGGCTTGGTGTGCTGTCTATGCATAATGCATCCTGCAAGATTTCCAGTCTGGACTGGAGCTTATGGGCCAGCACTTCTGTTGCTTTCAGTACCAAAATGAAGGTTGACCCAAGTGTGCCTACAGTCCCTGCTGGCTCATTTGGAGTTGTATATTGAGTTTTACCTGGGATATTTGACATGGACATGCCTGAGAAACGGAAAGGCAGCACAGCTGCTACATGTAGGAGCCAACAAATGATGACAGTAAGAAAACAGCGCACGTAGACTGGGGTGACATGCAATCATACAGAGCAGGGAGGGACCCTTTCAGGCCATCACCACTGTCATCCTCATGCAGTAAAGCTCTGGTGTTTCCAGCAGCTGTGGGAGAGTTTGTGGTGTTTTGAAACCTGTACGCATGTCTGACACATTCTGCTGCTGCACTATTCTTCCGAAGGGATCATTTGGCAACACAGAGTGACCAGCCTATGCGTATTTTGGCATGCGTTTTTTACCCCATGCTGGCACAGGGACCCCACCCTCATTTTCCTCTCGAGTTGTGCTGTGGTGGAAAAAATCACTGTAGTGGAACTTTTCCTGGAACTTGTGCCATCAGAGAATTTTTGAATGCCCTTTTCTTCTCCCTCATCTATGTAGATTGGAGACGCTTCATTCCCTGATATTCTTAATCTCACAGAGTACCTCCAGGGCAATTCCTATAACAGCTGGACCACTTCTGCATCCTCTAGTAACAGCTGAGATCATCTGACAGTATTTACTTTATGACAGGGAAACACATCAAGATGGAGAGTGGACAGGGTGGGTGGTGGTGCTGTGTCAGATGTACACTACACTGCGGTCCTTGGACAGAGAGTCCCAAGGGTTGAACTGTGAAGAGATGAAAGGATAAGAGAGAGCAATGGTATTTGATGCTGGGTTTGATTTCCACTGGAAATTGTTTCAGCTGCCTGGAGAACTCTTGTTCAAGAGCAGAGTGTAATGAGGTTTGGAAAAACCATATCTTTATTTCCACTGGTACCAGTGTGAAAAGACAATAAGACAGAGGTCAGAATCTCACTTGCCTGTCTCATCAGCACTGCTGATACATCAATCTTGATACACACTGGCTTTTAGCTGCCCCAGCTCCTGGTCATAGTGCCAGCTCAATTGCAGCAGACCAACATTCAGAGGAAAGCACCACAACATAAACTGGCTCAACAAGCCCTATCAGCCTGCTATTGCTACTCAATCTAGTTCAAACTAGCACTATATCTATGCTAGATGCAGTATTAGTGCCTTCTGAAGTCATCACCATCATGTTAGGAACGGTATCAACCTCCATTTATGGTCCTTGTGTTTGATGCTGGAGTCTAATGTGGAAACGTGTAGATGTTTGTAGTATAGATTTTGTCTGGAACATGGGGGAGAAGGGGTGCAAAGGGACATTTATATAGTAATAATAAATAATAAAGGGACATTGATATAGTTTTGGATGATATTCTTCAGACCATTTTACATGTAGTTTTCAACTCTTTTTTAATGGCACTGTAGTGACTGGTGCTGATCTTGACTTGTTCATTACCACAGTTTTCTGTCCTGCTGTTGACCTGCTGCAGTGTAATTAGAGCAGTGCATGTGTGGTCTCCAGAGAATCCCTCTGCAGGGAAACAAAAAAATCACAGAAGCATCTCCCATCCATCTTGATTGTAACTGTGAGCAGAAGGCTATGCTAAGTCACACAGTCTGGGTTTGTTTCCACTGACTCACGGTTGCCTCTGGGAACCCTGAGTAAATGCAGCTGCTGAGCAGTCTTTTAAGCTGCTTGGTTGCAGGTTGATCGTAATTGCTACCAGAGAGCCAAGGGACACAGAGCTTTAGTGCAGAGTTCATGTACAATATGCTTAGCAGCCCCCGGGGAAGATTGCTGCCCAGAGATTTTCTCTGCACATCTGCTCATTTACGTTTCTGTCGTGGCTGTCGCACACCTATTGCTACCATCAGGTCTTATTTCCTCTTAAAAAGGAGCAAATAGGGAATTCCAGCTATGCTGCAAACCAGCTCGCTCTTTAACTCAGTGTCACTCAAGGAGGGAGGAAAGAGAAGAAACAAAGCCTTGTGTGTTTGCTTAGTTGTACCTGAGAGTGAAAGGCAGAGTCATTGCTGATCCTGCATTGAGCAGCATCATGAGAGCAGGTAGCTCCACACTGATAACGCTGTTCGGTGGGGCAGGGCTGTTAATTTCTGAAGCCTCAGGTAGTGTCAGACACACCTCCACCCTTCTGGGACAGAACAGGAATCTAAGGGGTTGCTCCTCTAACACAGCATCTGTGACTTTGCCCTTGGTAAGGTTTTGCTGTGAAACACCAGTGGAAACCGATACACAATGGGGTGTCAGGAGGGACATCTCTCAGCACTGTCACTTTTCTTTCTTGGGTTATCACAGTATCACAGTATCACAGTATTATCAAGGTTGGAAGGGTTATTACACAGTTCACTTAGTTTCTTTAATTTTTACTAGATTTTTAATTGAACACTATGCATATAACACACAAATATGTTACCCACGTTATTCTAGTGCTGGCTTCATTTTTAAAAGAAAACTCGTGTGTGTGAACCTGCAATCACAGTGACATTTAATTGATATATAATTAAAGTGTTGCCTCTTGGTCATATGTTGTAATTATGTAATGGTTGAAACACACAACATACAGGACCAGACTGAAAGGCTTTTTTCTGAATTACTTTATGGCCACATCCCTTTCCCCCTGCATTATGTATGAATAACAGTACAGACCTGCGGAACAATCTGAGGTTTATTAGCAATGGCTACCATAACTTATTTCTGTGGCCATAAACACAGATTAATTTCTCTGTACGTACAGACATGTGCCTTCATAGTAGCCCTCACTTCCATTAAAGCAAAGGGTAAGCAATGCAGCTGGTGTGCCAGAGTGTGTGGTTTTCCCTTTTCTCACACCTAACAAATGCACCAGCAGCAGAAGAGTCCCTCAGCCTTGCAAAGGTGAGTCAGGAAGAGCCCTTCTCCAGGACTTTGTCACTGCAGTCTGATTTTCTCTGTAGAGAATAATAGAGGTTTAAAGAAATTGAAGACTACTTTCCACTGCTTCTTACTAGCCCCTACAAGTTCTGCTCAAATCCTCATTATGTTTTTCCAGGTGTGTACTATATACCCCTTCATAGAATAGCACTTTCAGGCACCACTTTCTGGAGGGTAGTGGTCTCATCTGACATGAGGTCACTCTTTTTGCCTGGACAAATGAGAACAAAAGCCAGTGACCAAACTTTTGGATAATGCTAATGAAACCCAGTCCCCCATGCATATCACCAAAACCATGACATGGACAAAGGTGTCTCTTCAGCCAGTCCTGCCTGGAATCACTTGGAAGCAGATGCCAGACCCTGCTAGCAAGAATATCTTGGATGACACTTGGAAAAGGGTAAGTTATTACCTGAGAAGAAGGACAAATATTTAAAATTCTACTCAGAGTGAGTTTCTGTCTAGTCTGGTATCTTGTATGAGAGATGTCAGCTCAGGCAAAGGTAATTAAAAGCAAATATTTCTTTCTCAAGAAGTTCCTTTGTAGCAGTGTGGTAGTTTGGCCCTGGCTGGGGGCCAGGTGCCCACCAAAGCTGCACTAACACTCGCCTTTCTTGGATGGACAGGGAAGAGAAAAATATAACACGAGCCAAGCAGGTGGAGACAGCAATGGTTCAATAAAACAGAAGCAAAAGCCACACACAGAAACAAAGGCAAATACTACCTCCTGTCAGCAGATGATGACAGCCACAGCTGGAGGAAGCAGAGCTCAGATACGCGGAGTTGTTGCTCCAGAGGACAAAACATCATCAACAATGACTGTGTGACTTGGTCTGGGTGATCCTGCTGTGTCAGGGGGATTGGACTAGGTGATCTTTCGAGGTCCCTTCCTATCCCTAATGATTCTAAGATTCTAACGAATGCCCTCCTTCTTCCTTCTTTCTTCTCCCTTTCATATCTGCATTGACTTCATACAGGAAGAAATATCCCTTCGATCAGTCTGGGTGAGTTGGTCTATCCCACCCCTCAGGTGGGGAGACACTGTTAGGGAGAGTGTTAGGAAAGAAAAAACAACCCATAGCCTTAGTGCTGTGTGAGTGCTGCTCAGCAGCAGTCAAAACAGTGGTGAGTTATCATCACCCTTCCAGCTACCACCACAAACTCAGCACTGTGAGAGGTGTCGTGGGGAGGATCAACTCCATCAGAGACAAACAAAATGTAAGAAGTTTTGAGTTTAGGAACATGTTCAGCTCGAGTTTACATCTAGGACAAGACACATAACAAGCCCTGATGACCCTGTTCGTCACTAATCTGTCATTATTAAGTCATTTGTATTTGTGCTTTCTGTTCCTTACTATTGGAATCAGTTCCACAATTTAACTAGGGGAGGAAATACCCACCCACAACCTTACTGCAGAAACTCACTCTCTTCAGTAAAATGCAAATAAAACTTCTCCTTAAAAGAGAAGCACCAGCTTATGCTGCAATATAATATTAGCAATATTTTCCTCCTTTTTACCCTGTGGATAACTGTGTTTTGTAAAGCCAAATGTGGAAACAGAGACAGTGAGAGAGCAATTTCTGCCAGGGAGCTCTTTTTTGTGTCTTTCTAGTTAGAAATCATCCTTTATGAGAGGCATCCAGATGGAAGAGGGGCTTGTAGTCAAACCCATCAGTGGCTGTGGGCATCAAGGACCAAGAAGAGACTTGTTGCAAAGGCAACAGAGACTCCAGCAGGTCATCACCCACTGCAGACACAGTCCCAAGGTGAAGCTGCTGAATTGTTTCTACGAATGGAGTAACATGCAAAACCCACCAGCTTTCTTTACATATCTGGCTCAAAAGCGATGTGGTTGCTTTTAAGTCCCACAGACCCTGGTAAACATCCTACAGAACCTCAGCCAGATCCCACCTCACTGGCTTATCAATGAACTCTCACCAGTTCTTTATCCATTTCCACGCCAAGCAGTTGACCTGCCTGGGACATCCCAGTGCCAGGTGATTCAGAGCACAGTGGGAATATCCACATGATCCTACCCCTGTGACTTCTGTCACACAGGGCTGGCCATGGCAGGGAACCTTCATAGGCTGTGGCATGGGGCACCACCATGCAGAGACACCCCACAGCTCTGGACAAGCTGCTGCTGCCTGCTGCAGAGCAGTGCCCACGATGCCCCATCTGGGCTGGGTCCTTAGAAAACACTCAAGCATTTCCTCACACACACAGAGGGTGGATTTGTTTGCTTTAAGCAAGAGATTCCATTCCCCATGCATCAGGTAGCTCCAGTCCAAAAGGTCATGCTCAAACCATTTGAAAAGAGCTAGAGACAGAAATTTTAACCTTAGCACCTTGGCCTTCTGCCACTGACTTTGGACGTGGGCTTTGGCTTGCTCAGGAGACCTCAACTGCACCTGAAGGATTGATGTGAATAATATATGCTTCAGAAATGGGAAGCCTCTAAATGGCCATTTTTGGCAGGTTTTATGCCGTGTGCACAAGAGTGTGTCGCCTCATTTTTTCCTACTTTGTGACAGTGAAAACATCTCTTTGGAAAAGCTATGATTTGCTCAGAGTAAGCACAATACCAGTTTAAAAGACACGCTGATGGAACAGAAGAACCAGTTTTAGTTCAGACACTGTGAAAATTCTTCAATCTCACTCGATCCAGGCTGCAGACAGAACCTCTAGTGTGCTGAGCTTTGCTTTTTTCTGGTTGCGCCGTGTGTGCTTCATTGTTATTTCGAGTGGGTTTTGTTCAATATTGAGAATACTGAGGCAGAATTTTCTTCCCACTGGAACATGAGAAATACCAGTTAAATCTGCTTAAAAGACTCTGCACACACTGCAATCAATCAAAATGAGCCAAGTGACTGAAGCGGGGTGGGTGCAAAATACACAAAATATTCATGAACTTTTACACTAATTAAATTATGGCACTAATTAGAACGAAAAGCGAGCCAAGAACCAGTCAGAGGAATAGTGGTTGGTTACCATTATCCTTCTATTAAACATTCACATGAAAAGAATGATCATCACTTCATAAAATCATAGAATCATCAAGTTTGGAACAGACCATCAAGGTCACTGGGTCCACTCATGCACCCTACAACCCCTCACCCCTACACCACCTTCCAAAACACCACGTCTACCTGTTTTGCCTCCACCATCTGCCTGGGCAATGTGCCAATGCCTCACCACTCTTTCTGTAAAGAAGTTTCTCCTAATATCCAATCTGAACCTCCTGTGGCACAACTTGACCCCATTTCCTCTTATCCTATCGCTAGCCACTAGGGAGAAGAGACCGACTATTTTTGTATGAGACCCCAAACTCTCACATCCATGAAGAAAACCTGTTGATTTTCTTAAGAATGGACCAAAAGAACTAAGTGCACTGATGGTCACTGACTTGGTCTAGGTGATCCTGGCTGTGGCAGGGGGATTGGACTGGATGATCTTTCGAGGTCCCTTCCAATCCCTAATAACTCTATGATTCTATGAAATCTGTAATTCTCCATTCAGCTGGTATTAAAAACATATTTCCTCCCTGTAATGGCTATACTCCAGTCTGAAGGATAAAGTCTACTGATGGATAAAGTGTACTGATAGTTTTCAAATACGTGACTGTAGTGGTCACAGTCTTGATTTTGAGAAGTATACAGGAATCCTACCACCATCCCACAAGTAATCAGAGTACTCTTCACATCCCTGTGCATAGCAACAGGTTTTTCTTTATAGCAGCACCTTTCGTGGGTCCTGGACAAAAGAAAGCTACAGATTGTTCTTACATCTTTGCTCTGAACTTAGATCATTGGGACATTACTCATACAACTGCTTGTGAATGGTACCTCTCCTCACGTGGCCAAAACACTTCTATTAGAAGCCATGCTGAGAATCACAGTGATTTTGCAAATCACATTTTTATTTTGGAGCCAAAAAAGAAAGTTATAACCCATTTTGTTGTTCAAGGCTGAGCAGACAAAGTGGTCAAATGTTTTGTTATCTGAATCACTACCAATAAATTTCCATTTGGCAGCATTTACTTTTTCAGTATTTCAATGTGAAGAAGAAACAATCTCCATTTCGGGCAGTTCTGGATGAGTTGGCTTGTTTCATTTTCTACGTGCCGTGTAGATTTGAATCTCTCATTGCATTAATGTAAGTGTTTGTCATCCTTTTCTTAAGTTGACAGGACTACTTACCTCTCTAGGCTCTAGCCAACCATATGTGCTAGTCTTTTTGCTCACATTAATGCACTGTATATGATTAACCTTTCCAAAGAAATACTTGTAATTCAATCGGCATAATACAAAACTGAGTGTAAGAACAATCGTATCATTAGGGATTGGAAGGGACCTCCAAAGATCATCTAGTCCAATCCCCCTGCCACAGCAGGATCACCTAGACCAAGTCACAAGAACTTGGTAAAGTGCCCACTTTAGTATAGTGATCCTCTGAAGTGAGTTGATAAGGGGATATAACTGGATTTGAAAGATTGTAGAGACTTGTCTTGGAAGGACATGAAGGTTAGTTCCATACAGAGAACCAGTATTTGAACTTCTAGCTGTACTCTTTCTGTAACCTTCTTCTGTGAGGAAAAGGGTGCCAATATGTAAAAATAAATAAAAATAGATGATGACTTATTTCCATTAGTTTTGGATGCTGAAATTGATTCACATGGTCCCAAAGTGTATTAACTCAGAAGCTTATGTGTCAGGGCCCGATGGATCGAGTGACCTACGTGCTGTGAGATCACGTTCACACTGCTCAATGTTAACTGGTTTTATTTTATCTGCAGACTATAGACAGAGGAACGTGGCAAAATTAAATCGAGGCAAGCAGTGAGAGCTGCCTTGTTGATCATTTCACAGATTTTGCAGAGATTGTTTCTACCTGTTCCAAGTGCAAGACAGCCAGCACTTGGATGGTTCAAAACGTAAGGGACCGGCCGCAGAAGGAAACAAGTAACAGCAAACCAGACAAAAACCACCCTGATGTAATCAGCAGCCTTCCCAGGCCATCCAGTGTGCTTGATGGATGATTAAGCCCTCTTTGCAGCTTCTAATGAATGCTTCATATTTACTATTCATAAATCAAGTGTCTTGGCAAATTCAGAAGCATCTGCAATGCTAAGAACAACACTTTCTACGTTTGTTTTGAGCCACACTGTTAGGACAGACTGCGTGCGCTCAGTTACAAGCATCTTGCCATCATGCCATGACCGCAGCTCTACGTGCCTGCTGTTTTCCCTCTGTGGCACACAAGTTAAACGTGTCTATAATAAGCCCAAAGCAATGCAGGGAAGTGAGGAGTCAGAACTACGTTCAGATGTATTGGTGAGATGGATCAAACCTTTTCTAGTCAAAGGTTTGGGGATAAAAATTGTGGAAAGCCATCAAGGCTCTTGCTGTCCAGAGGCTTCCTAAGGTAAGGATTTTTTTATTTACTTTTCTAACCTGAGCAAGTTGAGAAAACCTGGATACTAATGTTTGTTTTGAGGCCTTCTGAGGGCAAATGGCTGGAAGGACACCTCCAACAGAAGCTGGATGCTATTCAAAGAAAGCTTCACGCTCTGCACAGTACAAAAGGAAAATGGTGCTTCCCTTTTACTGTCAAAATCCAGTTAGCATGGCAAGAATCAGCAGTGCATCTGGAAACTAAAAGCAACTTACTGAGATTGCTTTTAAGACACTGCTATCCTGCAGAAAAATCACAGTATCACAGTATTACCAAGGTTGGAAGAGACCTCATAGATCATCAAGTCCAACCTGTCACCACAGAGCTCAAGGCTAGACCCTGGCACCAAGTGCCACGTCCAATCCTGCCTTGAACATCTCCAGAGTTGGCGACTCCACCACCTCCCTGGGCAGGCCAATCCAGTGGCCAATGACTCTCTCCATGAAGAACTTTCTCCTCACCTCAAGCCTAAATTTCCCCTGGCGCAGCTTGAGGCTGTGTCCTCTTGTTCTGGTGCTGGCTGCCTGAGAGAAGAGAGCAACCTCCTCCTGGCCACAACCACCCCTCAGGTAGTTGTAGACAGCAAGAAGGTCTCCCCTGAGCCTCCTCTTCTCCAGGCTAAACAATCCCAGCTCCCTCAGCCTCTCCTCATAGGGCTTGTGCTCAAGGCCCCTCACCAGCCTCGTTGCCCTTCTCTGGACACGCTCAAGCACCTCAATGTCCTCCCTAAATTGAGGGGCCCAGAACTGGACACAGTACTCAAGGTGCGGCCTAACCAGTGCAGAGTACAGGGGCAGAATGACCTCCCTGCTCCTGCTGGCCACACCATGTCTGATGCAGGCCAGGATGCCATTGGCCCTCTTGGCCACCTGGGCACACTGCTGGCTCATGTTCAGGCGGGTATCGATCAGCACCCCCAGGTCCCTTTCTGTTTGGCTGCTCTCCAGCCACTCTGACCCCAGCCTGTAGCTCTGCATGGGATTGTTGTGGCCAAAGTGCAGCATCTGGCACTGGCTTTCCTGTCCTTCACTTTCTCCTGCTCCTCCTTGCCTCTAATTAGAACCCTGCTCCACTAGGTATCACCCAGCAGCAACATCTCCTTCTAATGTTGGCTGGCAATTCAGTAAATTAGGCTGTCAAGGGCAGAGAAGGGAAGAGTCAGGAGCTGCTGGATAATCACTCTCTTCCCCCTTTTAGATGCTGCATAATGCTTCTGCCCCGTTCTCTTGCCAGACAGATGAGTCAGGTGTGCACGGGAAGGAGAACAAATCTGAACTAAAGCAGTCAACAGCCTGAGGTGCGGAGGTGTGGAAAGAAGCCCCTGCAGCAGCTTTATTTTCCTTCCAGAAGCCTCAGAGAGCTCTGGCTCCTCCTGCTAGTCCCGTGTCCTGGCATGACCTTTCGCAGGGCTCACCACTGTCACACAGGCGGATTCCCACCAAGCAAACTGGGGCAAGCTTGGCTTGTTAGCCACCTTTTCTCTACCCAGCTGACTAGACCCAAAACAAATTAGACTGGAGGGAATGTGTATTTGTACACACTAGCATGAGCTGCACCGGGGGAGTGAATCAGGCAGTCCCTTGTCCTACCTGTGGCAAAGGGGCTGTAAACCCCCACAAGAAAGGAAAAATGTGGCCAACGGAACAGTAATGTTCTAAAAGTTCTTTGCCAGACCTGCCAGTATTGTCTTACAACAAGCTTTCAGGTCTCCACAAAATACATTCAGTCACCAAGGGTTGCAGGCATATTTCAGCTGGGGCTTTGATCCTGGGTGTCACCTCTGCACAGACCTCCTTGAGGTTTCCCTAGATGAGGCATGGCCAAACTTCTGGATGGGACAAACTACTGAGCCACCAGGGAGCGAAGGACAGGGCTAGGGCAAAAGGCAGAGCAAAAGGTCTCTCAGTTTCCTTTCAGCTGCTAGCACAGACAAGTTGCAAGGTTAATGTATTTCACTACTTTTCTCTAATATGTACTGTATTTACAAAAGAAAGGCCACAAGAAGGTGACCTACAAATGGGGTTTAATGATCCTCAATTTGATCCTGGACTATCATAATAAATCTTAAAACAGATTAATACATCTGCTGTTCAAAATGGAGCACAGCTGTAGAAAAAGGTACAAAATATTTTATTCATAAGACCAGCGAGGCTGGGAACTCAATCCAATTGTCTGCACTGACCTAGTTTTCATGAGCACCTGAGCTCACACTGGGGCTGACTGCTCTGGTTGTCTTCAAACTGATGGTACCACAGGTGAACAAGCCTTCCCGGCCACCGTAGGGCAGTGAGTTAGAGCGTGATTTGTGTCTCCAGAGTTTTCTACTTTGTGTTTTATTGTAAGTAATTGCAGTGATGGTAAGATTTGTCCTTTATTTTAGTATCTGGTTTTGGTCAGACTTGCTTAGGAACTTGCTCAACGTAAAAGACCTCTAGCATGAAGCATTCAAATAACCTTGCTGCCGTTCTTGCAACCTGCAACTGCAGGTAGACTAGAATCCCTACTAATAATTCATAACACACACCTGCTTGTAGACTGTGTTATAAAACTACATCCTGCTCAGGATATACTTTTTCTGCGGTGGATTTGATCCATTGCAATTCAACGTCCTGAAGTGGAAATTTCCAACCTTGTTAATTTTAATTTATGGGCACTCAAATTACTGTCACTTATTTGAAACCTCTTGCAAAATGGCCTTTGATGTTCTACAGGTCTTTGTGCAACAGATGAAACTGAATTTGGCTTTCCTGCCCATATTTCATTTGCTTCTTCTAAGTAATAGCCTTTGCTCCGTATGTTTATTGCTCACGGCTGAAGCGCAGCGCTCTGGTTTTTCTGCAGGAGCAGCGTGCTGCGTGCTGCTTGCGCTAATGAATTGCCGTCCGTGCAGCAGCCTGTATACCGTCTCTAAGACGACTGCTGTGAAAATGCCTGAGCTGCTGCTCTCTCTAAATAGAGCACAATTACGACATACGGTTGGAGTGCTTTTATCTGGGCTGCCACGGCTGGAAATTTAACTGTGTGTGTGACCTGAATATTTAGAGCTCAGTGGAAAATTCCATAAATGTGGCGTCGCTTCGCAGCACCTAACAGCTGTTACAAGCATCACACCCGTTACACGCCACTGCCAAATCGTGCATATGAAGCCCCTTGCCCACCCTGGGTGTATTGTGGCCACGTGTATTGGTGCAGTGTTTTAAAAGTCCCTATCAAAAACACAATTGCTCTAGGTGCATAACGATTCAGTGCTAGTTTTTCCTGTCCCTATGTTCATACTCCCTCCTGCATGAGTTCTGTTAGTGCTCAGACCTGAAAAGGCAGGAAGAAGCTGCATCACATGCAGAGCACAGGTACCGTGTGTTTTTGTTTGCTTAGTTTCATACACATGCTAAAAGCCACCACCTAGATTAGCAAGCACAAAATCAGCAGGAGCCGCTCTTCGCACTCTTTGAACGCTTCTTATTATAGTGGAATGAAGCAGAGCATCCATGGATCCTCCCTTTCACTCTGACTTACTGCAGGATTACTCTCACATCCCACAAAGCATTTGTGAAGCATTTGGTTCTAAAAGCACCGGAATTTAACCAAGACTACACAAGCTGCAGTCTGGCTTCCTGACTAATAAGTCCTACTTACAGTTTAGTTCCTCTTGCTTTTATGCCTTTGGAACCACGTTAAAAGATTCTCTGCAGCACAGAGGATAAATGCTAACAGTGGTGCACCCAGCTGCCACTGACAACCTGCTGCTAAAGCATCACTGGGCTGCTTAAAGGGACAAGGAAGCAGACAAAGTGTTAGTTGACATCCACGTGGGTGACATCCCACCTCATGAGAACCAGGTCCATCTCAGTAACACAGACTATCAAAGTTCACACAGAAGTAATGGCAGTTTACTTACCTAAAACCAAGTTCTCTGTGGCAAATTAAGTTCTCTAGTGATAGGATGAGGGGCAATGGTTGTGAGCTGGAACACAGGACGTTCCACATAAATATGAGAAAGAACTTCTTCCCAGTGAGGGTGACAGAGCACTGGAACAGGCTGCCTAGGGTGGCTGTGGAGTCTCCTTCACTGGAGAAGTTTACAATCCGCCCGGATGTGTTTCTGTGTGACTTGGTCTGGGTGATCCTGCTGTGGCAGTGGGATTGGACTAGAAGATCTTTTGAGGTCCCTTCCAATCCCTAATGATTCTATGATTCTCAGTGGGAAGGACCCTTAAAAGGTTACCATTTCCAACCTTTTGACTACAGCTGAACAGGACCAACAACTGTCCAAGTAAATTCTTGTCTAGCTTGGTTTCACAGTCTTTCATAGGTGCCACCATCTCTCAAGGCCATCTCCTCCTGCACTCCCCTCTCGAAGTGGGAGTGCACTTACAAAGTGGGGTTTTTTATGTCTAACATCTAAACTGAATCTTCCTTGCTGCAATAAACGTCCATCAACAGTTCTCCTGAAGCTACAGAAACAGAGAACAGGTTGCTCCTTTCCTCACTGCCATACTTCCTCAGCATGGTGCTCCTCACAGGAACCCCTCATTAGTATTAATATGAATCATCTCCTTGATTGGTGCAATGGCAGGAAGAGGAGACTGCATATGAGGTTCTGTCAGTAAAGAATGTCAGACAGAGACAAGAACTATCTAACTATCTAAATTGGGGTAATGGAAATGTGACCCTAACAAATGACACAGCAGTCACTGTACTAGGACATGCAGAAGTAGAACTAAGATTAATCCTTATTCCCATAAAGATGTTGCAACTCATGAAAATTCCCACAGGGAAACAGTCCTTGAGAACTCCTCAGCATCAGGAGCGCTGTTGTAGGAGACCCTTCTGAGGCTCAGCCCTAGGAAAAGTGTTTTTAAAGGCTGGATTTGTTCAAGAACTTGCAAGGGAACACTTTAGGAAGATGTTTGTCAGTCAAACCCTGCTAAACTAATTGGAGTTTAAAATAAATTAATGTTTAACACAAGCAATGGAAATAGTTGTATTTGTTGAGTTCAGTACTGCAGCCACCTCAGAGCACCGTATGATTGCATCAGATAATCACATCACTGAAGTCTCTGCTCTATTTTCTCTATCCCTGGCTTCTTTTAAATAATGCAAAGGCATCACAGCAAGCTAATGTAATTGACTATCTCTGCTCTTGTAGTACTTTGCATCCAATCCAGGTCTCCACCAAATCCTCCAGCTGACCACAAATGTCAAGCCCCGTTTCAAGGAGCAGTCACAACAAAGGTAGCACTTAGAGGACACTGTGCCCTTCAGCCGTGGCAAAAAATGCAGTCACACCCAAGCACCTTGTGGAGGGCTGGTCATTTAGACAAAGGTCAATTTGACCTCAGAAATGCTAACTGGCAGAAGAGATAAATTTTTCAGTTCTAAATGAGAACAATGCTTTGGGACATGGCAGGGGATGTCCCATTAAAATGACTGTTTTTTCAATATAGGAAAGACTCTGCGGCTCCAAAGATCCACAATATCCCTGACCCCTAAGTGTGACTGGCAGTTGCCCTCATGCTATCAGTAGGTTTCTCAGTTCTGTGAATTACAGTTCAGTTTTTTTAAACTTAAAGCAACTCATGAAATTTGCTGAAGCTGCACGTAATTAAAATGCAATGGAAATGCTTTCATGCAAGAATTTATTGTCCTCCCCCCCTTCAGGGGAGAACAGTGTGTTCAGGTACTGACAGAGAAGCAACCAGCTCCAGTGCACAGGGAGTGCTGCTGCGAGAATGGGGACTGAGAGGAAGGCAAGTTTCTGCTTCTTCCCATCACTCACACCAGGCTGGGATGCCACTAGAGAAGAGCTTGAGTCCCCCACAGTCATGTGCACCCAGAGAAGCCTTCAGCTGCACCACCAAAGCTGATAGCTTTGTGCCCAGTGGCTCACTGGGTACATACAAACTTCTCAAGATGAGTGATGGGTGTCCAGAAATCTGTCCAACTTTCCGATGGTCCAGGTCAGGTCCCAATGTGGGGTTGGGAAGGAGGCGTTGTGCCAGCCCCAGCTTTGAGTTGATGAACAACTCCATCACTTCTGGGATAATATTTGCACTCTCTGGGATTGTCATTTAAAGGACCAGATCTCTTCCAGTTCAAAACAGTTGGCATCATTTGTCACCTACTTATTTCCAATTTACGGTCGCAAAGTCACCCCTCGTAAGATTTGAGATTTCTAAATTTTGTGGTTACTAATAATAAACATTGAGACTGACTGTACTTCTTAGCTGTATTCATGTGCATAAAAAGTTAAATATTTCCAATACTTAACTTCAATTTAACTTTTTCAGGGATATTATTTTTTATCACACTGTGTTAGCAGCTACAATGATAAGAAATTGACTACAAATACTACTCATATAGTGCAAAGCACATAAAAATTCAGTCTTCCTGGGATTAATACTTTGGCTTTACCTAGCATTTATAAGCTAAATCTTTCTCAGTGTTGTACCCTGCTGGTATCCTTTCTTCTGAGGGAACACTGTTGGCATCACCCACAGTCACTGCAAGTCACTGAAGAATCATAGAATTGAAGAAAAGTTTGAGTATGAAGTTACCTGGTCCATAGGCAGAGACGTAGAATCATAGAGTCATAGAGTCATCAGGGATTGGAAGGGACCTCGAAAGATCATCTAGTCCAATCCCTCTGACACAGCAGGATCACCCAGACCAAGTCACACAGGAACCCTTCCAGTCAGGTCTTGAACATCTCCAGTGAAGGAGACTCCACAACCTCCCTGGGCAGCCTGTTCCAGTGCCCTGTCACCCTCTTTCACTTGATCAGGTTGCTAAAAACCCCACCCAAACTGACCCTGAACACTGCCAGGAATGGAATATTCACAAATTCTCTGTGCAACCTGTTCCAGTGTCTCATTACCCTCACAGTGGCTGTTGCCTTCCTTATATCTCACACAAATCTAGTCTCATTTAAAACCCCTGTAGAATCAAAACCAGACACTACAGAAACCTGACCCTCAGCAGTAACGCCACTAGTCAGCATCACCCCTCAGGAAGGCTGGGGCACTGTCTTGCCCGTTGTTCCAGTTTCATTGCAAACCTCTTCATACCCCAGACTGTGGATTTGTAGGACTGCAAATGACGAATTTTTCAAGAAAAAAAAAGTCACAAGGTTAATGGTTACGCTGGAAAATTTGAAAATGGCAAAGTCACGTGTGCAAATACTGCAACGAGGGGTGAAATGATGCAAATGTTGTTTTAAAGCCTCTCTGATTTTACAAGCACCATGGAAACTTTGCATCCCTGACTCATGACACATAACATAAGTAATAAATCCTAAAACTGGGAACATTTGTGTGCTTAACTCCCGTGGCTTGTAAAGGAAATGTTATTGACATCTGCCACGGTTCTGTACGGATCAGTACATGTGGCCAACTCATTTTAGTGAAGCACTTGCTTTCATCTGAGAGCAGGAACATGAAGTGCTGTCATGTGCTGTGATCATGAGATAAACCTGAGATCTTCATAGAGCCTCCCACGTTTATCTTGATCTTCATGTCTATCATGATCAGCACAGAGAAAATCTTGTTATCTGAAAGTGTTTTATCCCACACACTTAATTTGCAGTGAGGGTAGAAGAGAGGATGTCTGGCAAGAGCAGGAAGAGACAAGGCACCCTGGCAATAAGAAGCACATTTCACACTGTCCATCCAGCCCAGTCCAGGAATGACTACACGGCCATGACAGCTCTTTAACAGCCTACATGAAAACAGCTGGTGTCTCCCAGCATGTCCCAGTGATATTGAGTGGTGGCACCTGCCCAGGTAACTCACTAACACTCCTGCTTATGGCCATGACAAGCTGGCAGCTGGCACTCCTTGGACTGCTGCTGCTGGGTCCAGCTCAGGGCACGCAGAGCACATGGTGTTCTTGCACGGAGGCCAGAACACCTGCAGTAGCAGCCAGCTGTGCCATCTGTGGATGAGGACCCAAACATTTTATGGACTACTCCAGGAGCAGAAAGCAACCCCTACACTATGGAACTTCCAGGCTAAATATCCACCTTGCACATAGACAGTTTCATTTGTTAGGCCAGACTTCTCAAGCACTTTCCCCACTTGAAAGAATCAACAGTCATTCAAAAGGATAGAATCTCAGCTTCATCGTTGTTGGCTCCTTCCTTCATGCCCAACACCCAATATGGATAGCTACTGACCCACGGAGGTTTACAGCCTCTTTTGAGTTCTATAAATGTGTCCTAAGACAGCAAAGAGCACGCAGGCAGCAATTCCCTGCCTTGTGTTTCATGACTAAACAGCAGATGTCAGCATTAATCCAGAACTTGAAATGTTCACATGAAATTAAATCAGACCCCACCCTCCTGTCCTCACAATGCGCATGCTTGGGCTGGGAAGAGACCCATCAAAACCTCCGCTTAGAAACACAAATCTGTGTCTATTTCAAGAACAACATGATTTAAGTATGACTTCCACATGAGTACTGCTAGCTGGCAAGGGAGCATGTACCTATGGGAAGGTGTTCAATCTTATCCTTGTACTACAAGATCATCAAATACAAGCACTTCTTTAAAATGAGGATTGTTTTTATAAACCAGCTTCAGAAGATAGATCAGTTTGGAAAAGAGCAAGTTCAAGAGACACCCCAGAGCAACAAGTAGGCATGAAGCTGAAGAATAGACAACTAGAGGTTCTGTTAACAGATGAATGACCTCGAGTTGCACCAAAGGAGGCTTAGACTGGATGTTAAAAAGAAGTTCTTTACTGAGAGAGTGGCTGGACACTGGAACAGGCTGCCCAGGGATGTGAGGGAGTCACCGCTCCTGGAGGTGTTTAAAAACTGAGCAGCTAAAGCACTTGAGGCCATGGTCTAAGAGTTAGGGAGGTGTTGGGGTGATGGCTGAACTTGATGATTCTGGAGGTCCTTCCAAGCCATGATGGGCCAAGACATTCTATGAGGTCTGTGGTTCAACCTTGCTCTGGGGTAAAACAGGATGAAGCAAATTGGTAAAATGTCTTCTGCAGGCATGTTCTTCAGCAGTAGGCTCCATATCTGCCAAAGAAGTTCTGCAAACCACCTGGAAATAAAGCAAAATTTGGCATGCTGAACTGCATGAGTAGGTGAAAACAGAAGAACAGAACCCCCCCCGCCTGGTCAGCACCACTTTGGAGCCAGTGGATGCTGTACTCCTTCTTGAGGTTTTGCAGCGTGTATTAACACACTGTGTCCCAAGCCCTGGAACCTTTTTCTTCTCTTGAGAAAGCATCCCAGACACTAAATCTTTCAAATGGCCACAGATCGCAGGGACATTTCCTGTCAGGACAAAGCACAGGCAAATTCCTCAGGGGGTTTGGCCGCTGTCACAGTTACTAGATTGTTTTTTCCATTATCTCTTGTGGGATCTCTCAAATCCTACAGCAATTTGTTGTCTGCAGCAATTCATCTCTGACAGTGCTGCTCCAAACTGGAACCTTTCAGCCCAGATTTCTCTCGAAATAAGAGTAATTTGAGCACATAGGAATATGCAGTTTTATTCTGGTGGGATACATTTACATTTTCCAAAGCATTTTCCATCACAAAAAAAAAATAAAAATGCAGTCTTAATGGCTTTATTATCTAGGACTATAGCTTGGTCTCCAAGGATCCCTGACATTGAATGGAAGAGGACAAGCATACCCAGGGTCAATTATAAAAGTAAAAATAGCTTGGCTATTTTAAATCGTATTAGTTCTGGTTACTAAACCAAGCCGACATCCGTTTACATTAGGAACTTAACAGACTCAGATAGTTCCTCCCGAGCCGAGAGCTAAGTCCCAGCCTGAGCAAACTGGCAACGAGCCCAGAGCCACCTTCAGTTTTAGCAGAAATCACCACCAGTGGCCTCCCCAGTTATTCCACGATCTTTGCTCCCTGGACTCCTTTGCTCTGTGCTATTTTTGCAGAAGATAAGTAGGCTGGTTTTATTAACTAGCAAAACAATTTACTTTGATTCATCTTTTCTGACCAGAAGAACGTAAGAGGTCATTAATCTTAACTTCTCTGTCAGCACAGCGATGTCAGACCAGAATTAAGTGGTGGAAAAACTGTTGAGGGAGACAGTAAAAAAAAAACAAGACAAACAGAATGAAAGATAGTGAATCCTAGTTCTCAAAAGAGGGGAAAGAAATAGTGCTGAGCTGCTTTGCTGCTGCTAGGTGACACTCTGTCACAGTAGAAACTTCAGAATCAGAGGTATTAAGGTACCTGAGAAGAGCTCCAGGTTTCTCACGAATTCAGAGGAAAGTTAGAAAAATAAACAAATTCTCCTGTGAATTCAAAGTGCTTTGATCTCCACTGTTGTAACAACAAAGAAAATTGCCCTTTGCACCAAACACCTGAAATTAGTTGCGTCATCTTCTCTTTTGCAGGATACTCCAGTGTGGGATTACAGTCCTTTCCTGCTTTCACCTATGAACCTCTCTCCCGAAGTGTCTTCTCTCATCCTAGATGGTGACTGGCTTTTTTTTAAAGCTGAAACACAGAAAACTGAATTTTCTACCCACTTCAACACTTTCTTCATACACAACAGATGCTTTTATGCAAACCCCCAAGGGATTGGATGAGCTCTACATCTCACTCTGAGGATGAGGGAATTCTGGTGTCTCCACAAGTGAAACCACACAACCTGTCTACATAAATGTACCATGTCTAGACTTCAGATATCAACAATACAGAATCATAGAATCATTAGGGATTGGAAGGGACCTCGAAAGATCATCTAGTCCAATCCCCCTGCAACAGCAGGATCACCCAGACCAAGTCACACAGGAACACATCCAGGTGGGCCTTAAACATCTCCACTCTATTAATAACAGAATGAGAGCTGGAAGGATGATCCAGGCAGCTGCAGGCCTGTGACCCTTACCTCGGTACCAGGGAGGATTATGGAACGATTCATCTTGAGCACTCTCACCCAGCAGGTGCAGGACAGCCAGTGTATCTGGGCTAGTCAGCATGGATTTATGAAAGGCAGGTCTTGCTTGATCAACCTGGTCAACCTATGAGTAAGCGTCCCACCTAGTGGATGAAGGGAAGGTTGTGAATGTTGGTTACTCAGACATTAGTGAAGCATTTGACAGTCTTACACAACATTCTCCTAGAGAACCTGGTGGCTCATGGCTTAGACAGGTGGATCTGTCTAAGTTTATCTGGGTGCATGGCCAAGCCCAAATAGTTAAATCAATTTAGTGGCCAGTCACAAGAAGTGTTCCCTAAGGCTCATTATTGCGGCCAGTCTTGTTGAACATCTTTATCAAGTATCTCAACGAGGGGATTAAGTGCACTCTCAGTGACTTTGCAGATTACACCAAATCGGGTGGGTGTGTTTATCTAGGGAGGGGAATTAGCTCAAATGGTAGAGCGCTTGCTTAGCATCTGAGACGTGGTGAGATTGATGCCTGCATTCTCCAGCTTTCAAGAAAGACACTGAACTACTGGAAAGAATCCAGCATAGAACCACAAAGATTATGAAGGCAGTAGAACACCTCCCTTATGAGGAAAAGTTGAGGGAGCTGGGTCTCTTCAGCTTGGAGAAGAGGAGACTGAGAGGTGACCTCATTAATGTTTATAAATATGTGAAGGGTGGGTGTCAGGAGGATGGAGCCAGGCTCTGCTCAATGTCATCTAGTGATAGGACAAGGGGCAATGGGTGTAAGCAGGAACAAAGGGGGTTCCACATAAATATCAGCAGGAACTTCTTCCCAGTGAGGGTGACAGAGCACTGGAATTGGCTGCCCAGGGGAGTTGTGGAGTCTCCTTCTCTGGAGATGTTTAAAACCAATCTGGATTTGCTCCTTTGTGACTTGGTCTAAGTGATCCTGCTGTGTTGGGGGATTGGACTAGATGATCTTTCAAGGTCCCTTCCAATCCCTAATGTTCTGTGATCTGCTTGAGAGTAGGAAAGCTCTGCAGAAGGACCTGGATAGACTGAAGAGATGGAGGACTCTCTCTTATCCCAAGTCACTAGTGGTAGGAGGACAGGAAATTACCTCAAGTTGTGCCAGGAGATGTTTAGATTGGAAGTTAGGAAAAATGTCTTCACTGAGGGAGTGGTCAAGTATTGGAACAGGCTGTCCAGGGAGGTGGTGTAGTTACTGTCACTAGAGGTGTACAAAAAACTTATAGATGTGGCATTTGGAGACATGGTTTAGTGGGCAAGGCGGTGCTGAGTTTACAGTTGGACTTGATGATCTTGGAGGTGCCTTCCAATTTTAATGACAATTTTCATCTGTAATTCTATCATTTTAAGTTTATTTGCTCTATAAACAGGTCAGTCCTCTAGTCTTTGAAATCCTCCCCAGCCAGAAAAATCTTTCAGTAGCTGGTGGGTAACCTTTCACTTAGCTCAACAGCAGACGCAGTTAGCTCCAAACTCAACACAGCGTAACAGTCTGACACACACACACAAAGGTGTTGGACTGAAGATTTTCTAAATACTAAAAGGAGAATAAAGAGGACTTTGAAAGATCATCAAGTCCAATCTCCCTGCCACAGCAGGATCACCTAGATCCAGTCACACAGGAACCTGTCCAGGTGGGTTTTAAAAGTCTCCAGAGAAGGAGACTCCACAACATTCCTGGGCAGCCCATTCCAGTGCTCTGTCACCCTCAAAGTGAAGAAGTTCCTTCTCATATTGATGTGGAACCTCCTATGTTCCAGCTTACACTTGTTGCCCCTTGCCCTATGTACGTAGAAGGTACTGTCTCACAGCACTTCTTGACATCTAAAGCCCTTTTCTTCCTCATCTGTCACAACCTTTTTTATTGTATCTGGACACAACTTCAGACAAGCTCTTTTTGTCAGAGGTTTACCTCATTCAGATACTAGGGGATGAAATAAGTGATGTCATCCATCTATTTGAGCCAGGATAGGTGGGGAGCATTAAAAAGGAGTCAGAGCTAGTTTTATAGAGATGAGACTTTGCATCCCAAGTCAGTTTTGTCCCTCCAATCAATTCACACAAGGGCAAGAGGCAGCCAGGATGTAGTCCCTGCACAGCTCTTCCTCCCAACGCTCTCTCCTTAGAGACCTCCCAGGGAGGAGAGATGTTTTAGGTAACCAGTTCCCACTGGGACCTCAAAATGAAGGGACTCCAAAGTCTATCTGGCAGCAGACAGCTGCTGACAACTGTCAATGAATGAATATAAATCCATATAAATTTGCCAATAAAACTGTTTTCCCAGTGGAACAGTATAAAATAATCACTCAACTTACTGAAAGCAGAATTTTATCAGAAGCAAATTTCTTGCTTGCTTACTGAAATTGTTTTGAGCCACAACAAATTACTGGTGTACAGCAAGCACAGATATGTGTTCTGGGTAACACAGAATCATACAGTCACAGAGTGCATTGGATTGGAAGGGACATTTATCGTCTAGTCCAACTGCTTGCAATGAGCAGGGACATCTTCAACTCGATCAGGTTGCTCAGAGACTCATCCAGACTAACTTTGAATGTTCCAAGGGGTGGGGCCTCCACCACCTTTCTGGGCAACCTCTTTCAGTGTTCCACCAGCCACATTGCAAAAATCTTGCTTGTATCTAATCTAAATCTCCTTTCTTTTAGTTTAAAGCCATTACCCCTTGTCCTGTCACAAGAGGCCTTGCTGAAGGGTCCCTCCCCATCTTTATTATAGACTATCTTTCACCTGCAACAAGGTCTCTTTGGAGGCACTTTTTCTCCAGTTTGAACTACACCAACTCTTGCAGCCTGTGTGTACAGGGCATGTGTTCCAGCCCTCCGATAGTTTTTGTGGTTCCTCTCTGGACCTGCTTCAAGAGGTTAACAACACAGTACTACAGTTGGGGTCTCATCAGAGCGAAGGAGAGGGGGAGAATCACCTCCCTCAACATGCTGGCCACACGTCTTTTGATGCAGCCCGGGATGTGGTTGGCCTTCTGGACTGTGAGCTCATGTCCAGCTTTTTGTCAAGCAGTATGCCCAAGTACCGAAGTAAGAAGGCTTCACCAGTTGGTTCGTCTTGATCAGACAACTTGTAGTAGTTGCCAGTCACAAGGTTCCCTTGGTTGCTTTGGTCTCTGGCTCCTACCCAGGAGCCTTCATCCTGCTTGTGGCTATTCTTCATGGCTATATCCTCACACTACTCATTTCTCAACACAGAGGGCAGCATTCAGATGTCCCTATCTGTCCCATCCCTCTCTGTCCCTCCTGAAGATCCTGTAGGCACTCCCTAAAGGGAAATTTAAAGAAACTCAGTGACTGTGGAGCTGCAATTTCTGTGCAAACAAGTGAGACTGGTCACAAATGTTCACTTCATAAACAAGGCAATTCAGGGCATGTTGAGTAAACTGGAAGAGGGTATTTCCATCAGTTACACTGGAATAACCTCTCTTAAAAGGAGGTTCTAACTATTTGATAACTTATTTGTGTGTCTTTTATTCTTCCCTGTGATCCTATCTGTCACAAGACATCCCCCATCCTTAAATACTATCTCTTATCTGACCACTGCAGTCTAGGAGTAGATAAAATATCCGTGTGTCACACAAATATATTCCACATGGCAGAGTGAGATGAATATGAGAACACAAGTTGATCAGAAGAACACATTGGCAGGATCGTGCCAACCAGCCTTTTCTGGATAAGAACACAGACATATTCTGGGATTTTCAGGACGTCTGGTTTTAAATACAAAAGACAGAACATATTCTAGCAGAGAAGTCCTTAAACAGCCATCTCGAAAAAGCAGAGTTTAGCTCAGCCATCCATTCAGACACATGAAGTGCTAAGGAGAGTAAGATTTTCTGTCTCACAGACTTTTATCATATCATACACTTGGTCATGTTATTATCCCTTCATACTTCTCTTTAATAACAGATTGCTGTAAAACTATAAGCAGTTCTTTAATGCTTTGTTTTATCTTTCCAAGCTACCCTCTTACTCAGTGCCTTATCTAAAGACAGATAGCTTCATTTCCTCCCAACTACAGCTATGGAAAACTCAGAACAGTAGCTGAGATCTACACACACATTCAATAAATGGCTTTCACATCCTCCTGGATATGTTCCTGCGTAACTTGGTCTAGGTCCAATCCCTTTGAGGGTCCCTTCCAATCCCTAATGTTCAGTGATTCTGTGAGGAGGCAGCTATTATTGTTCCTATCTTTGTACTTGGAGAATTAATGCATTGAAGGAAGGAATGAAATCAGATTTAGTCTAAATGCCTGTTTGGTTGCCTATTTTAAGGAAATGAGGGTGTGAACATTTACAGCTCCTGATCTAAGCACTGCTTTTACAATAATCCCAAGTTAAGCATTTGAGATACAGATTCCAGGTCCTTCTTGTGTCTACTCTGTTTAGTCCTCTTCCTCTGAGCCTTTGAAAAGATGACATTTATTGCAACACATCACTGCTTCAACAAATCTCCTAGAATCATTTATGCTGGAAAAGACCTTTAAAATCATTAATCTTAAATCTTACTCATTTCCTATCTGCTCTTCCACTCCTTTTGCAATGATTTATATGCAGTCATCAGACAGATAGCCTTTGGGCAGTGGGCTATTGGGGTTGGAACTGGTCACAGCTTAGTAGACAGCCAGCTAAGTGGGTATATGAACTTAAACATCTCACTCCTGACAAAGTCATTGTAGCAAATAAAGTAATCATCAGATCTGTCAATACTTACTAATTTTGAAAGAAGCTTGGTTTTGTCAGGCAGGGTAAGATTGAGAAGCTATTTAAGTAGTGTTGCACTTCATTTCTGGATTCCAGATACTCTCAGAAAGGGGTAAGTGCTAAATTACTCTGCAAAGAAAATTATGGGCATGGCCAGCAAAGGACTATTCTCATCCAGAGATCCAAACCACACAGGAGAGTTCTGTTGACGCTGAGCATCCTTAAGGTTGGGTGAAGACTCTGAGACCATGTTCTGCATGTAGACTGAGTCCCACTTTCTTCTCTTATAGCCTGGTTTGGACTTAATCATACAGTATGAAACATATTCATGGTGCTTTAATTTATGTTCCTTCTAGATTTCAAAATGTCTATTTAAGATATTTGAAAGTATTTAAACATATCCTCCTCGTCTTTCTTTTAGCAGCTATTACCTTGAACTTTAAGAGCATCTTCAATGCAAGTGACATGTGAATGGAAAATACAGAATCTGTCTCATGGGAAATTACAGAACTATTTGTGTTCTAAAGGAAAACAAGCTCCATTTTATTATTAAAAATAAACATTCATTCAGTTCATAAACAGCAAAAGGGTCATTGGATTGATTCAGAAATTAATAATCAAATTTTATCAACAATGATCTTGGTAATTGTATTTTGAAAACTTGATGGTCCCTTTTCCTGGCCAGTCTGTAAGTTTTGCAGTTCTCATGCAGTCATTTCACTCCTATGGTGCTCTGCACAGCTTTGGAGAGCAGAGCATCTCCCACTTCAAAAGAGAAAAGGAGATGAACTTAAGATCAGCAGTTTGAACTGCAGCTGTCACACACCACTCAACATCATCAGAGGAAATTCTTTAGGTTACTTTTCTCTTCAGTGAGAAAAATAAAAGCAGTGGGAAAAGAGTACATTTTGCTAAAAAATTATTCTGACAAAAAACCCCAGACATTTTAAATTATGAACATTAGTGAACTCCATGTAAGTCAAAAGTTTTGTGATCAGAGAGAGAATATTATACTCATCATCTAGACTTCTGACACAAGAACAAATTATCCAGTGATTCCTGTCCTGATACCAGGAATTTGTAGGTATCTGGAGTGAGTGGTTTAGGAAACCCACAGCACTGTTTTGAACGTGTGATGTCCTTAGTCCAACCCCATTTTCATCAATTACCTACCCTGAGCTCCTGCTTTGCACCCAAAGGTGGTCTGTGAGTGACCTTAGATCATAGAATCATAGAATCATTAGGGATTGGAAGGGACCACAAAAGATCACCTGGTCCAGTCCCCTGTCACAGCAGGATCACCTAGACCAAGTCACACAGGAACACATCCAGCCAGGTCTTAAATGTGAAACCCTTAGTGAAAATATCTGCTTTATTGACCTCAGAAAAAGCCCTTGGACACCAACTTTCACATCTCAGTTGAGCAATCAGTTAGGAGTAGTAAATCTGAGGGCGAGGGAATATGTCACACACTTAGCAATTTCTTATGGTCTTAGTAGCCACTACGCAAGCACCTATAATACTTCTATTTTCCATCAAGAGAAACTGATAAGAGATATGTGATAAGAGTCGTGTAATAAATCAGGATTAGACTGGAGAACATTGCTCCGGAGATTAACTGTCTTCCTTTTGTCTAAGTATTTCAAATGTACTTCCTAACGTGCACGTCTCAAAGTGCTATTATTTGCCTCCTGTGTATCCTGTGTCAGATCCTTCTTTCACAGAGGAATTAGTGTCCTCCATAAAGTTCAGTTTGAAGCCACAGGTGGTGCTCTGACAACAGATCTCAGAGACAATCAGCTGCAGTAGCTGCAGCCTTAGATGCATCTCAAGATGACCCCAGGGATTCAGAGTCCCATGCTCTCCCAATGGAGCCAACCAGGTGCATTTTGTCTAAGAAGCAGGAAACAAACTGTGAAGACCTATGAGAGGGGGTGTTGCCTCCAGTTCTCCTTTGCTTGCTGACCAAGATGAGAAATGGTGTGTGGCTGAGAGCTCTCCACCACTCCTGCCCTGCAGCCAGCTCAGTCCATGCACAAGCTTGATCTCACCATGCCCCTAAGTGTGGGCTTAGACTGACCCTCACAAAGGTGGAGATGGGCTCACAGATCTCAACTCACTGCTGTTTCCCTTCCTTGGAGGAAGACAGTTCTCACGGGACAGCCATACCACCAAACCTGGGTGTTTATAATTGCCAGCACAGTGACTTGCTGTTTTGCTATTCTTTTACTCATGATGGCCTGTCAGTATTAGTCTGTAGCCTCAGAAATGTTATTAGATGTTACAACTTAATTATCATGTTACTCCTGAAGTTACTTCTGATTCTTCTATCATATTCTACTGAAGCAGGCAAAACTACTTCTCAGTTAACGCTGCAGCAGGAATCAATCCTGTGTCAATAACGTCGCTAGTATTTGAATGCTTTCGTACAGAGGACATTAGATATCATGGAAGTCTTTTTTTTTCAGTCTTAAAAAGACTAAAAAGCAAGAATACTGGCCTAGAAATTCTTGGAAAGAGCTCAGCTGTGCCATGTAGAAAGGAACAGCTTTGATGCGTTTGAGGAAGTAAACCTGCTGAGCTGGCATTTTGCAGTTTGTTTCTGTCCAAACCCAACTGCTCGAGCTGATTCATTAGCCAAGGAAGCGTCTGGCCCTTGCTGGATTCCAGTTGCCTATGCCAAGCGGCTTTAGCCAGCTCCGCCAGTTCCTGTGAATGGCATGTGCATCACCTCTTCGGCGTGGTCACGAATTCAATCCAGCTGCAAAATAAATTGTGAATCTTTTTGACCTGAGTGTATGGAAATATTTGCTAGATTTGTACCAAATGCCAGAGATTTTCGCTGAAGAAAACTTCAGTTTTGATTACAAACATGCTTCAAAAGCCTAATTTGGATTAAGCAACACAAAAATACCCATTTCTTCATCAAATATGCAACGTGTTTTGGTCAGATGCAGAGCTGCCTCTGTGCTAAATGGGGACTGTAACGTGAAACTCTTGGCTCTGTTGTTCTCCAACGCATCTGACTGCCATCCTCCTTCTTTATTTTGTTCACCAGTGGCAACTGCCCACTGATTACAAGCTCTCTACTTCCTAATTTAAGACCTTCCACCTCTTCTTTAACCTTTGGCTTTGCAAAAGAGGGAGAACCTCTTAACACACACGAGGTTCTCCTTCTTTTGTGAAAGGTCATCCTTGTGCTATAGACCAACAAGGTGATAAACAGCATCTCCACCTAGCAAACGTGCTTCTCATTATTAAATTTTCCCATGTCAGTGGTACCCATTAGTGGGTCTGAATTTCCCACTAATTCTGCTGCTGACTACAGGAGATTTTTCATTATCTAAAATATTAGCTTATTTTCAAATAGCAGTGCAATGGTTTTAATGTTTTTTTAAAAACGGGATGTGAAGGAGAGGGAACATGCTCCACCAGAGAACACCACTGACTGTACAGATAAACTACACAATGTCTTGCTCTTCAAAAGCTGTATCTTGCAGGAAGCAAAAACGAGAGTAGGATGGTCAGTGAGAGCAGTGAGGAACCTGCAGAGAGACACAGCATACCTTCTGAGTGAGTCAGAGCCCCAGAGCTGAGCTGGGCAGGTTTCTGTTGGGCTTCTCTCTGCAGCACGGGGCTGCCTTCCCACTGCAGTAACTGATCCTGAGTATGCATCCGTCCTCTGTCTTGATGCCTTTGAGTAGTTTTAAAACCTTTTACTTCATCACTGGGTAGAGTGGGATCACAGCACTTTGGAGGAAAAAGATGAGAGCTGAACATAATGTAGATGATCCTCGAGATCCCTTCCAACGTGGTTACTCTAACTGCCTTTGATAGTTTTAACTGTGAAGTGTTAGAGCATATTTGATAAAAAAGCACGGTGGGAACACTGGGCATCCAAATTGATCTACACCATCTGCAGAGACCTGGCTTTTCACAGAATCAGAGAATCATTAAGGATTGGAAGGGACCTCAAAAGACCATCTAGTCCAATCCCCCTGCCACAGCAGGATCACCTAGACCAAGTCATACAGAAACACATCCAGGCAGGTTTTAAACATCTCCAGTGAAGGAGGCTCCACAACTCCTCTGGGCAGCCTGTTCCAGTGCTCCATCACCCTCACTGTGAAGAAGTTCCTTCTCATGTTTTTGCTTTTTATATGGTTTACCCAGGAGGCTCTCATTAAATCACCAAGGTTCACTACATATCTCTTTTGCTCCTCTGGAGTGATGACAGTTCTGGATAAGCAAGCCAGATGAGGCTGCGTATGAGATAGTGCAGAGGTTCACGTTTGGTTTCTTCCTAGATCGCAGAAAAACACATTGGAATAAGGCAGACATCTGAAATTAATGTTCTGTCTGTTCCCCAAGAAATAAAGAGCTTTTCTTGGTCTGATGTTAGTTCACAAATGTTAAATGTGTGCACAGGAGAGATGCTCGCTTCAGTATCTTGGTGATACAGGTCTGCCTTAACAGGGACAAGGTGATACTGGCAAAGCATTACAGACATGTGAAGAGCTGATGCCTCCCTCTAAACCTGTGATTTACCATGGCAAACAAGGACACACCTCTATTGAGTTCAGTACTTAGTGTGACAGGAGCAGGCTTTTCCTGCCTCTTCTGTTTCCCAGCACCATTCATGCATTGTGCCATCATCAGCTAAACGAAGGGAAAAACTGAGACAGGGGAAGAAAGCTTGAGACAGGTGGGTCCTCTTCTCTCCCCTAGGGCAGGGAACCTCTCCTGTGTATCTTTGCTCTCTCCTCTGCTTTCTGGGAAGCAAACTAGTGAGAGACCAAGAGAAGGATTAGCTGTCAACACTCTCCCCATATGATGACACGGAGGGCCTTTACACCTGATTTCATTTGCCAAGGTATGGATGGTTGAGGTTTTCCAAAAACTGAGATTTGCTTTAACAAGCTAGAATTCAAGGCAAAAGCAGCCACCTTTCAGGACAATCCATCTGTGAATGTCCCCAGCACGCGTGTAAAGACACTACTGTGTTTCATAGCTGCCTCAAGCGACAACACACAACGCAGTACTGTGCTGTATCTTCAATTAATTACTTACCACGAAGACAGATTCAAGATAATATCCTCAGCAATATTTGCAAGGTGTTCTGGAGTCAGACCTCAGTCTGCTCTTTGCATGTGTTGAATTAAATGAAAGCAATATGGGTGCTTTTAATGGATGTCACCCGAGATTGATAGTCTATTAGCTGGGGCCACACAGTTCCTGCTGGACTCGTGGCGTGAGCAGAGCTGGGAAACATCTGCCTGAAGACCATTTAGACCTTTGGACTTTCACATTTATTTCTTTGACTGTGTAGGAGTAATTGGGTCCAGAACTTACATTACTAGAAACTTTTAAAACATGTCATTTGTATGGACAAGGGAAGCTCTACAATGTAACCTGTCTAGAAGGTTAAATATACTCACTGAGTTATCTTCTCCATCAGGTTATGCTGATTTTAACAACATATCCACTGCAAACTGTGGAAGTTTGAGGATTTATCTGAGCCACTAAAGGTACTGGATTTAACCAGATAAGGAAACAGGAGGTGTCATGAAAGACAGCACTGCCAAAGAGCATAACCCTTTTTGATGAATACAAACAGAGAATTTGAAATAGCTGATATAATTTAAAAGGAGGTGAAACACAAAGGTTTGAAATATTTGACTCTTTCTACCTCATAACTCCAAAGTGCTGGCAAACTGGCAAAATAGAAGACAGCCAAACTAAAAAAGACTTTTTGTTCTTGCTTTCTCCTTTTATATATGGATATACACATATATATATACAGAAAGAGAGAGAGATGATACACTGATGAGCCTCTTAGTCATGAACAGTCATCATCTAACCCCAGCCAGCAACTGAGCACCACCCACACAGCCACTTACTCTTTCTCTCCCCCTCCTCCACTAGATGTGGAAGAGAATTGAAAACATGCAATTCATGGGTTTTAAAAAAAGCAGTTTAATAATATCAATAAACAGTGCTAATAGTTTTAATGATGGTAATAATGAAAAGGAAGATAACAAAAAGAGAGCAAAATACAACCTGAGAAAGACAAGTCATGAATAATGCAGTCACTCATCACTTCTGAATGATGCCCAGCCAGTACCCAAGAAGTGATAGGCTTCTGCTGCTGGCAAGCTCCCTCCATTCTACACACCAGGTACAATGTCTTATGCTATGGAATATTCCTTTGGCCAGTTTGGGTCAGCTGTCCTAGGTGTGTTCTGTCTCTGTTTGTTGTGCTCCTCCAGTTTTCTCACTGGCAGGGCGTGACAAGCTGAAAAATCCTTGATTTAATGTAAGTGCTACTTATCAACAACTAAAATCTTCAGTGTGTTATCAACATTATTCTCATACTAAATCCAAAATGCTGCACTGCACCAGCTACCAAGAAGAAAATTAATGGCATCCCAGCCAAAATGGGGGCAATCCTTCAGAACAGAGTTTGATTAATGAATCACCAGGCATTTACTTTCTATTTCACTCTCTAAGGACCTCAATTCTTCTAAAAAGTAAGACAGCTCTGTTCTTTTTGCTTGAAGTGTCAATTTTTATTAGCCATAAATATAATAGAAATTAAGACTTAATTATGGTTTATAACTGATGGTTTAAATACTACATAGCTCTTACTACTTACTGATTAGGAAGCAGGATGTAGATGAGATGTTTTTTAAGTACCCAAATGCAAGCAACTACTCAAATCACGACACCGTTTGCTGAAGCTCATTTTCCTCTTCCTGTGGGCATCCCAGTGCTCGCTGCCTTTATATCAAGGCACAGGTTCCAAAATATAAAAGCAAATTAAACTAAAGCTCATTCTTGGATCTGCTAGTGGACATGCAGGAATATTTGAAAAGAAAGATGCACTTAACTTTTTCTCAGCAGAAAATATACATGGCACTTTCAAACCCAAAACATCAATCTATTACACGTGCACAGAAATAAGTACATTTCTCTTTCATACAACTTTTAAATACGTGGCCTTATGACACATAAATATGAGAAGGAACTTCTTCACAGTGAGGGTGATGGAGCACTGGAAGGGGCTGCCCAAGGGGGTTGTGGAGTCTCCTTCACTGGAGATGTTCAAGTCCTGCCTGGATGTTCCTGTGTGACTTGGTCTGGGTGATCCTGCTGTGGCAGGGGGATTGGACTGGATGATCTTTCGAGGTCCCTTCCAGTCCCTGATGACTCTATGATTCTACATGCCAATGTTTTGCAGCATTCAAGTCACAGCCACTCATTCCTTGTGGAACTAGCCTATCAGATCTCCATCTTGATTTTTATGAAGCCTTCATACTTCTAATTTTTGACAATTTACAACACTGGATCTTGAAATGGTACCTGTGGTGCCTTATCTGCTGAGAAGCTGATAGCTTGTATTTTCTCAGGTTTTTTCCCTTTTGCAACAAGATCAGGTGGCTAGAACATCAGGTCTTATAAAGGTCCCTTCCAACCAACCTATGGTTCTATGACTTATTTATGGCAATAGCCAAGTGGAGAAGATTTTGGACATGATGTATGGGAAGGAATTTTATGTGGAGCACTATAGAAGTCAAATCTCTTTAGTCAAGATTAGAAATCTGATCTCACTTAGCTGAAATGTCTTTGAAGTCACAGCATTTGGTTATTTTCTCTGCAATTCCAGATGCCAGCATGACACAATTTTCCAAAGAATCACTGATAAAGGAGGATCTTCAAAACAGTGGGGAAGAAATCATGTTTAATCAACATAGCAATTTATAGAAAACCCATAAACTGCAAATAAACTCAGTTCATCAAATGCACTGCAGGCAATAAAGAGTTTGAAGAATTCTACAAAGAAATAAATCTGCCTTGGGTAAAAATTTGTACATGTAGGATCAGGTTATAGATAATGTTTTCTTAAGCAAGATGTAATGCAACACTTGAAGTATACAATGAGAAACTGGAACTTCCTTGAAATCTCCTTAGTTCCTTTGATGTCTGCTTTTGAGAAAGAGCATTTGAATGTATTTTTGTGGCTGATAATATTTGTACTGTAGCCTTGATTCAAGAAAGTGGTGATCAAGGGTGTGTTTAGACTCTTATCAGAGGGATGGAGCACCTCTTCTATGAGGCCAGACTGAGAGAGTTGGGGCTGCCCATGGCAGGGGAGGTGGAACTGGATGACCTGTGGTCCCTTCTAACCCTGACTGACTCTATGACTTGGTCTGGGTGATCCTGCTGTTGGCAGGGGGATTGGACTAGATGATCTTTTGAGGTCCCTTCCAATCCCTAATGATAGTATGATTATTACCCAGGGAGAGATTTTTGAACTGCAAACAAAAATCTGAATTCCAAACTCAGTAACAGAATGGGCCTTTTCAGCTCCAAAATCCTGAAGATTTGTTTAACTGAAATAATTAGGAATCCTTATAGCTTTACTAGTTTAAATTCCTTCCTACTCTGAATATCATTATTTAAATATCCATGAGTAAAAGTGTCATCTCATAGTTCATGATAAAATAAAGGCTGAATAACCATAGTGAAGGCAGTTGTAGCTGATGAATTTAACAGATCTGTCTCTGGATTTTAAAATTCACTATCAATCATTAATTGCAACAAAATGAATGATGAATTCAGAAGAAGCATAACTGAAACCAGTATGAAATTATCATTAAATACATCCCTTTGTTTCCCTGCCTCCTGGTTATGTGACTTTAACTTATTAGTAGTTTTGGCTCAGTGAAGTCTGGGATAATTTAGCCAGGCTAGATGTTTGGCTTGTGTTGTATCATTTCATTCTGAGGTTATTTAACCCTTCCTTGATGCTGCTGTAACACTTCAGCCAACTTTAAAACAAAGTGTTTCAAAGTAAACAGATGTGGTATTTTGCTTTTGAAATTTTAGACTCTAAATGTTTGCCAAACCAGACCTCATCTCATGTGCTATTTCTGATCTTGCTGGATCAAATATTGATCCGTCTGTGGTCTCGGAGAAGGACTACAAGAACCTTAGGAGATATAGGCTCCTCCTCAGAAGTTAAAGCATGTGACACCAGTAGCTACATCTAGCCTTTCCATCTGTTGTGCCTTATCCTTTGTGTCGTATTTCCAGAGCAGTCCATGACAGGGAAAAATACAGACACACCACGCTCCTGCAGATTCAGTTTTAAAAAGGAAGCAAGCTAAAAGATGACCAAACCACATGAGTTTGTGCTCTCCATTTTTTGGATGCCTCACAGATTGCCCTGTAGAAAGAACTGGTCAGTTCCGACCCCCATCAACATCAGGCCATCCAATACCTACCACTGTTGACCTGCTGTGGCAGGAGGGTAGGTCTGGATGATCTTTCGAGGTCCCTTCCAATCCCTAATGTTCTGTGATTCTGTGTTTTAAGTGTCCTATAATATCATCCACTTTTATTTGGGCTGGATTACTCCATGATGGATTACATGACACACCCTTTGTATGCCTATAGACAATTTTCATGCTTCAGCTGCTGTTGAGTGATGGATATTAAGTGCAAACATTACTTCTGGCAAAGCTTTTCATGTATTGAAATACAATCTTAAACTTTGGGAGTGGCCTCCTTAAGATGGAGGAACTGCATTCCAGATCTGGCCAAACAAAAGCTCTGTGAAAAATCCTAGTCAGCACAGCAAGAGAGAACTGGGATCGATGAGTACAGACTATGCATACTGGTAAAAGGGACGTGCCCTAAGAATTCCTGATTCCAGCAGTTCTAGCCCTCCAAGTGCTTGAATTCACAGCCTTAATATCCTGTCAACGGAGACCTGCATTTGTGTTTTAGTATTAATTATAACATCATCTTTAAAGAGGGATTGGAATTGTAAGGCTGCAACATTAACTTGCAAAGTGCCAACAGTCGGTGAATTATATAAAACATGGGTAAAAGAAGCAAGGTAGTTCTGCTCATTTAATCAACTTCTTTTAGGAGAAGATTAACTGTGAACTAGGCTGAGCAAAACAACCATTTCATTCATTTTGCAAGCTTCTCACTAGCAATTAGCATTAAACATTTACTAAATAATACAGTAAAATACGGTTCCTGGGAAGGAAGTTGTTTCTGTTGAGTCCAGCCATCAATTAGCCCAAAAATATACAACACACAACAGGTAATTTCACTTTTGATCATGGACTCCTGCAGAGACTCCTTGCCAGAGCATTCCCATCTTGTTTGCAAAGTGCATATAACTTTTTGAAGCTTGGACAGGGGCTAGGTACTTGAATTTGGTGTTTGAGCCATTATAAAATATTGGCCATTTGTCCAAAACAGATCACTATGATTTCCCTCCCTTGATTTGTGACATCAATAACTTTGTTCTTTGTCTTATGATTTTCCACCTAATTTCAAGTGACCATCAGTGATACAAACTTTAACAAAGACCTTAAGAGAGGTCTTTCCACACCAGGGTCCCTCAGCATCTCACTCAGTCGCTCTCACGTCTCCTATGAACAAAAAAGTGCATTGCAAAGGCCACAAAACTTACCTTGAAAGACTAAAAATCCTTCTGAGTGCTACAGCTCAAACCACTTTCGGTGCTTGGCCCAGTCTTCTGGTAATATATGAGGGGCAGTTTGCTGACTGTGGACCTTTGATGAGGGCTGCCTGAGACATTCAGGAGCCTGAACGTCGACAGAGCATGGGGGGTTTTGCTCACCTGTTAACATATCTGTCCTTCAATAATATTTAGTATTATTTCTTAAATGAGTCTTAAGTGCAGGACAGGTCACATCTTGTTTAATACACAGAGAAACACAGATACTTCTTCCTCTATTCTAGACTAAGATCTGCTTTTAAAACATAGCCATCAGTCTTTTGATGTGATAGTGTTCCACACCATTTAATCTGTACAGTTCCTTCAGAAAACAATATTTCTGAAGGCTTAACAAAACATTCCTGCATCAAGATGTCATTCCACATTTCACCCTTCCAGCTTGGAAATCAACAGAGCTTGTTGCTGGAGGATTGTATTTTTCTTGGCTCATTGTCTCTCTCAGTTTAGAGATCAGAAAGTTAATTTGTGTTGTAAAAATAAGCCCTGTGTGTTGAAAGGAAGGAAAGGGGAAAGGATAGGGAACATTTCCTCATATATGGGTTGTATCTAACAGCTTTATTAACAGTCTGCCTCAGATGCTTTACATTAAAACTTAATGTAAAGAATGCTGAAAGAGTGCCAGAATCAACTGCGTTCTTGGGTAAATGGTATCGCTGCAGCCAAGCTGTGATTTATTCTCACATAAACTTGCTTGACTACAATTAAAAGTTCATTATCCTACCCTAAGACATAAGCAAACACTGATCATAAGGACTTAAATTATCATAATGATTTGTATAAATTCTATGATCAATTTTTATTCTCCTAGTCTTCTGCTTCTAACAGCCATTACCTAGTCATATTAATATTGATAATTGCCACAGTCATACATTAAATACTCTATTTTTGTCTCATCCTCGTATCAGCCTGAACTTACGTACAGCTTGACTGTCTTCCACATTCAGCACCACCATTTTCTTATTGTCTGGTTTTCTTCTTGCATTTACCCATCTCTCTTCTATTGTCTCCTAAGTCACATTACCTTCTCACTTGTCTTGTAGCTCACATTCATTTTTACAATGAAAACCACAAGTGGATAGAATGGAAGAACTGAAGAAGGAAAGAAGAGAGAGACAAGAGACCCCTGATAAAAAACCTACACTGATTTTCAAGTGCAGGGATGATCGTGTAGGATGTTGGAACACCATGGCTCAGAACACTGCAACAATTTCTTATCTACTTCCACTTTGTTACCACACATCAGTAACCTCAAAAATCTTTCCTATTTCTAGAAATTTCCATCTGGGCTGTGACTGAAGGTGAAATGTTTTGGGAGGTTTGAGCAATAGAAAATAGTAGTTTTTATGTGCAGAGTGCAAAGAAGACATTCTTACCTTAAAATGAATTAATTTTAAAGTGCCCAAAGACTTCTTCCTGTTGACATGTTTTTCTGTAATTCTGTATTTTTAAAGATAGAAATAAGCTCAAAAACGAACCTGGAAATAAACACACCTTAATCAACCAAGTAAAGTATAATCGTTATTTACCCAATTAAGAAATCAAGAGGCAGAAAATGCCAAAGGTGCAAACATAACCTGAATTCACAAATCTTTATTCCAATCACAGTTATTGGTTGTTGGTCAAAATAAACGATGATGTTCCCTACCCCATGTTTATGAGCTAACTGCACAGCTCAAGCAGATGCCACATGGGACATCTGAGGACTGTCCCCTCTCTTTGCAATGCCTTGAGCAACAACCCGGCTTTGTCTCTGGCACAGGGCAGCATTTTATGTGTGATCATGCCAGTGACACTAACTGTTGCTATAGCAACAGAATACAAGTCTTCATGGAATTTTATATATACACACACGCATATAGGACACAGAACTGAATGTAGAGTGTTGGACTTTACCTACTCTTTGTTAACCGTTAACCATCACAATGTGTTTGCTGGTAGAGATTGTCCCAATGTCCACACTTGAGGGTGCTGTCCTTGCTCAAACTGTTCTTCAGCATGCAGAGACCCTCCACACATCTCAGCACTTTTTGGACTCCGTTTTCTATGTGCAATGTCTTTATACTGATTCAAGACACTTACTTTCTATAGGTTACACATCCATGAAATAAAGAGCAGCAACTAAGTGTGTGTCACCTGTTTTCCCAAAGAGTGATGGACATTGCATTTTGTGAACTTAAGAGCTAAGAAGTCAAGTGGTGCCATCACTGATTTGTCCATTTGTCCTATCTGTGGTCTTTTTCATGTTCTCAGGTGTGTAACAGGATGTGTTATTTAATTAAATTAGCATATACACATAGAGTCATTAGGGATTGGAAGGGACTTTCCTCAGGAAAAACCTTTGTAAATAACAAATGCAAAGATAAGGAGACTGAGGGGTGACCTCATTAATGTCTATAAATATTTGAAGGGTGGGTGTCAGGAGGATGGAGCCAGGCTCTTCTCGGTGTCATCTAGTGATAGGACAAAAGGCAATGGGTGTGAGCTGGAACATAGGAGGTTCCACTTCAATATGAGAAGGAACTTCTTCACAGTGAGGGTAACAGAGCACTGGAACAGGCTGCCCAGGGTGGTTGTGGAGTCTCCTTCTCTGCAGGCATTTAAAACCCACCTGGATGTGTTCCTGTGTGACTTGGTCTGGGTGATCCTGCTGTGGCAGGGGGATTGGACTAGATGATCTTCTGAGGTCCCTTCTAATCCCTAATGTTCTGTGATTCTGTATAAAAAACTCTTATGCAGAATCTAGGTAACTTTCTTTTCATATTGATCATTTCTTTAACATTTGCCTAGTTTATTACACTAATCCAGTAGAATTACTATGTCTTATCTCTGATGTTAAAAACAGCAAGGTCCTCATGTTGAAAGATGCTTCTCATTTTTACTATTGTCTTTGAGAATGTAGGAGGCTTGTACTAGACTACAACTGAGTATTTGTGAGTCTTGGTTCATCGGTCTTGTCTGTGGCCTTGGGGGGAGAAACAGATTTAATGAAATGATTTAACAGTATCTAATCGAGAATGAAGTAACCATGCTCATGTGATGCTTACGAGCACTTCAGTCAACCTCAGAGAGACTGCTCTTCTGAATCAAACAAACAGGATTAAGCCTTTTGATTTCTGGCTAGTTACTGTGCTATCAAATTGGATGCCCATGTGGTCTGAATATTAAATTGAGCCAGGAACAGAAGTTTGATTCTGAGGATCACTCTTCTGATCTAACTGGCTGACAACTCATAAAATGCAGAAGTTGTTTCTGATGATGTAATCTAGCAGTTCAACCATTAATTGGAGAAAAAGATAGTAGGAATTGAATCAACTGAAGCAGTAAGATCTGGGACGGGGCTAGAGCAGAATTCACTGAACACTGAAAATTCAAAACCAAAATGGGACTTTGTCCTTTATTCATCAGGCACCACAAGTTCTTGCAACAGATCTTACATAACTTGCAGCAGATGCCGTAATGTATAAACAAACTGTATTGAGCTAGAATGAAAAAAGTGCTGATATCTTAACTGTGACTGCTTTTATTTCCATGCATTTGCTCTTAGTGCTGAAAAGGAATTACCTTTCTGGTGATGGCTGGTGTGAAGGCAGAGCTTTACAGGGGTTCCTTGTGGCAGACACATTTCCTGCCACATGCGGTTGTTTACCCCTCAGGCAGAAACAAGTGCATATTCAAATTACTGTGATTACTAAAATGAAGCATCAACCATGTATTTGCAGAAGGAGTTTACAAAATTGAATTTAAAAAAATAATAATTAAGTGCATCAACCCAGCCAAATCAAGCACAAGACTTTCTCCTAGAAACAATTCTACATAAATCTCTGGTTTGCTTGGAAACTATTTTTATCTGCTTTTGTAATTATCCTTCTTTTAGTCTACAAGTCAGTGCACAGGATGAATTACAAGGTCAAAATCAGGTTCTGCTAACTTTCTGTTTCCTTATAACCCAGAGGATGGTGCAGAGAATTGCATTTCACAAGGGGCATGCCACACCACACCACCACCCATGGTTCAGCCTTTGTTTTCCTGTTAAACCTGTCCTGTTAGAAAGTGCAAATAATTATTCAGCTTTGCTCCTTGAGGCTCATTACAATCTCCAGAAGGATTGCTGTAGCACTGGGTGATGAGCTCACCATTCTGAGAAACCAGTGACACATGGGCTCGCAGGGAGAGGAGGACAGTGCTGGGCATTTGAGAAAAAAGACAACAGCAGCTCACCATAACCTTTATTACTCCATCACTTTCCTGCCACCTACACTTTTCCCAAAGAGCCAACAGAACCTCAGCCATGTATTTCCCAGAGACTGAGTTTTGGATTTTGTGGTCCACAGCCTGACAGAGCTCCGGGGGCAGCAGTCTTTGTCGTGCATCGTTGCCTTTTCTCCATACTGAGAAAATGACTGAGAAATAAACCACAGTGAATTGGATTATTAAGTAGATGAACATGAGTTCTGCCAAGAGTGCTGAGACACAGCAGGAGGGGGTTCATGTGCGCCTTTGGATGCAATCCTGGCTTCACCTCTTACTGTTTTCCTAAGTATCTCGCACCCATCAAGTGCCCCAGCACTCCTGGTTGGCAGCAGGAATAATTGTAGCTTCTGAAAATTGCTGGAGCAGTCCCTGTTTGCATCTCCTTTTGACAGCTGTCAGGCAGCATGCCCTCTTTGCTCTGCCCACATTTCTCCATCCTGTGTAATCTCCTGCGCTTGCAAAGAGGGAGCCCTTCTCCCATGATGGGCTCCGTGGCAGGAGAGGGCTAGATCCCCTTGTTTAGGTGCATATTGGTGCCCCACAGAGAATTCCAGTTCCCAAAGTCTCAACACCAGAGTTAAAACTTCATGCTTGGCCCCAAAGGATTGTGTCTGCATCAGGCTTGGTCCCAAAGGATTGTGACTCCATCAGGCTTTGTCCCAGAGGATTGTGTCTCCATCAGGCTTTGTCCCAGAGGATTGTGACTCCATCAGGCTTTGTCCCAGAGGATTGTACCTCCATCAGACTGTCCCTGTAACAGTACATTTGACAACTGTATGGAAAACTGACTTTCAAAGCTACAAATTTTGAAAGGTTTTATAGCTAAGTGGGAAAAAAGATGGCTAAATGTTCATGTTTGACAGAAAAAGGGTGAATATATGTCTCTGGCAGCACAACTGCTTTTAGAGATGTGTTTGGACGTGTCTCCAAAGACGTGAGCTTGGGGATCTCCACAAAACTCCACTCCACCCATTGCAGAGAGCAGATGCAGTAGCAGCAAAAGCATGGGTGTGCAAACAGTTAGAAGAGGGCAGAAACAACAGAGTCTGGCACCACCACTGAGGAAAAAAAAGGCTGTGAACCACAGCTATAAGTACCTCAGCTTGATTGATCTGAGAGAGGAGCTGGAAAGACCAAAGGGAAGAAGTGAAGCAGAGGAACTTCAAGCAATGAGACATTTCACCCCAGATCTGTTGCGAGGGTTTGTTTCAAGCAACAGCTGTTTTCTATAAAGCTGACTTGAAAATGGGTTTCTTCCTACTTCTGAGAGAATTTGCTCACTTTGTCTTTGTACTGGCAAAAACACTGTTATTGCTCTCATTCCTGCCAGACCTGCAGAGCCACCTCAGCCTAGGGAGGTGAACCAGCGTCTATTTTGGCATGAAGCAGAAAGAACACAGCTTGATTTCAGATCCCAGGGTGAATTTTCAGTGCTGGCAATCAAGAAAGTCAGGGTTTTATTTGTGAATTAAAAGAGAGGTCAACAGAAAAGTCATTGGGAAAAAAAAAGGAAAAAAGCAAATATGGAACCCTACCATGCCATTTATAGTCTCTTTATAGATGAGAGCACTGCTTATGTAATGTAATTTGAGCTATAAATAATATTAGTGTTCATTTCAGCCAAAAAGTTGTAGCTCATTTAATTAAGAGAATGGAATTGTTTGTTTACTTATTTGTAGAGTATATCTTTAATGACAGTCTATGGCAAAGTTACTGCAGTGCCAGGGAAAGGACAGCAGTTGAACAAAAAATTTCTGACAAGAAATAAAACTGATGATTATTGTATGTTCTTTTAAATCAAATAGCTGAAAAATCCACACATTGTAAAGAAGTAAGGGAAAAATATGAATAGACAGATGTGACGTTGGAGCATGTTGTTAGTACGAGACCCTTTGTACCAATTAGCCTGGGGGAGAAGCTTAGTCATTCCCTAAAGCTGCTCACACTCAGGGTGTCCCATTCCCTTGGCTGGTGTGTGGTGCATACCCAGCAGCAAGCCACACAATGTTGTATCAAGCTTTACTGCTCCATTTCTTCAAGCACCATTGGTGAAGAGCTGTTATGTGACACCAAACAGAAATGTTCACTGCAAAACAAAGAGGAGCATGCTTTTCAAAAAGTGTAAATAAAAACACATGCAGAAAAAAGGTGTCACACTGGACAGAAACCTGAGGTGGCATCAGCAAATTTGTGGGAGCCCTCTGAACGAGGTGGATGCTGGCGTTTAATTTTTACAAAGGTGATGCAAACTTGTTGGGTTTTATTTTTTCAGAAAGAAAATAAGGAATGAACATTAAGCACTATGAAAAATAATTTATAAAGTCCAGTTGCAATAAATGGAACAGGATTTTTTTCTGTCAGGGATAAGGCAGGTGGGAGAAATGTAAAGAAGAAATACCTTTTTGTGAAGCAAAACCTATTAGACAAGGTAATATGATTTGACTTTTAATGAGTGGATCCACCCGTTGAATATGTACAGCAACACAGCCAGCAGGATGTCATGAGCTATTCCTATGGCTCCCTAATGCTAATGCCATTTATAGAATCACTCTGGTTGGAAAAGACCCCTGGGTTCATGGAGTCCAACCATCCACCCTACCTTACAAGTTCACCCTTAAACCATATGATTCTATGATTCTATATCCCTCCACACCTCGTCCAAATGAACTTCAAACACATCCAGGGATGGTGACTCAACCACCTCCCTGGGAAGCCCATTCCAGTGCCTGACCACCCTTTCTGTGGAAAAACCTTTTCCTAATATCATGTCTAAACCTGCCCTAATTTCATGCAGGGAAGAGGCAAGGGCAGGAGGAGACTGGCAGGGCTTTGCCCTTCAGATGCAGACCAAAGTCCAAGCTCTGGTCTGTACTGGTGCCAAAGGCCCTTTTCAGTTTAAAAACAGCGACAAGTAGAAGACCCTCTGTTGAAGCCAAGGGCTCAAATGCATTTGAATATGATTTGGGTCACATCACACCTCTGACTCGCCCATTGCATAAAATGATGTACTTTGGTCATGCTTGTTTGCAGAGCCACAAACTGCCACCAAGGGGTCACCATCTACATTATCCCTACACTGAGCATAGGGGCAGTCAAAACTGAGCACAGCAAGAAGCTTCTGAATGCTGTTGATGGTGTAAATTGTCACACAACTTCTGAGGCAGGCACTCTTCAGCGAAGTTTCACCAGTGCCAGCTGAACCATTCCTTCTCAGCAGAGCAGCAGCACATTTTCATCAACACAGTCATGGCAATAAAATAATAAGTAAAATAAAAAAATAAATAAAAATCAGAGATAAAATACAGCTCCTGACAGAGCATTTCAGGGAGTGAAGATGCCTGTCTTGGTGGGTATTTGCATTGAACCCCACCTCAGATGCTTGGGGCAGTCAATCTCAGCCTACCAGGAAGAGGACACCCATCCTGGGGGTCTTCAGAGGCAGGGTTGGGTCCTAACACCACAGCTCTCAGTCCTCAAGGCAGGGGAAAGGTGTCCCCATGAGCCTCACCATAGATGGGGTTAGCCGTGCGTCATCGGTATCCCGAATATAAATGATCTTCTATGAAAGTGAAGAAATAGAAAGCCACTGGGTATGTGGTGCTTTAATAAAAATAAATCACATCCAAGGTGGATGTACCTCTCCATTAGATTTCTTTATCAGATTTTTAAGTGTATTCAGTGAAAAAACATCTTATTCTGCAAGAGAAAACCCACTTTGTTCTGATGAAATGGAGACATGCTGATTGACAAAGAGGGTTTGGGGCTTATTAAAATACTTTGAGGCTTTAAATGAATTTCTGTCTCCGCTATAAAAGATATTCACTAAACATTTGAGGGGTTTGCATTTCTGCACCACAGAGAAAAGACCTTGAACCATATAATTTTGGAATGGCATGAATTCTCGAGACTGATGGAGTACGCCAAGATAATAAATCGTTCACTGCTTAGCAAAGAGGAAGAGTTTGGGGGCTCCAGCATGGCCACAGAGAGTTTATAGAGTACAGCAGGAGTTTTAACCTTTTGACTTGATTGGAGATGATGATTTTTGAGATCCTCTGAGAATCACCTAAGAAAAACAAGACTTTTATCAGCAGGATCAAAATCACCGCAAATAACCCGTACTTGTTCAATATTGATTAGAAGATTGTAAATTGAAAGCAGTTGAAAGGTGTTGGTTCTGTCAGACAATGATAAATGTGACCAGATCAGGTAAAGGAGAAGAAATAAACTTCACTCACGTAACTTCTAGAGGAAACAGAGTCGTTCAAAACAAAAAAAATCAAAACATAACATAAAGTTTACTACAGTAGTAGGGATATTCAACATAAATATGTTGTTTATCTAAAAGTTGCTCTTTATTTCTGCTACAAAACCTCACTTGTCCTGAAAGACGAATGCAAAACTTATGTATGTGATGCTTCTTTGATCTGTTCTAATTGATCTTTTGATCCTAATTGATCAGCATCTCAGTTGCTTAGATTTCACAGTCATTCTAAACATAAAATTATCTGTTGTTGTAGTTCTGATTTGTCTTAGCCTGAGGGGTTGGGAGTTCCTATGGCAATTTGTGATAAGCAGCTTGGGATTCCAAGCTCAATAAGAGCCTCTGGGAACTGAAAAAGGAATTAGTATCCTGTTTCCTGTTTTGTGTTGGGAGCTTCTTGCCTTTGTTTGGAGAAGCACACACATCACTGGAATGAACTGTGCACAGCCGCTATCTTGTGCCTTGGAAGTGTGATGATAGAGGAGAGTGTGGGAGTTTGGAACCACAGAGATCAGAGGAGGAGAGGGTCTGTCTGAAATCCATTGCTTGCTGAAATGGAGGAAGAGAGCTTGGAGCATGGAACTAATCCTCAAAGGAAGGGTTGGCACTGAGAACGTAGGACAGTGTAATCAGGAACATGGTGCTAGTGTCACTCATGCTAAATCCCTTCACCTCAACTTTGACACACACAGGCCATAAAGAGTCTTTTCTACTTCTGAAGAATTTTAGCAGTGTGCTTAGGTGGAGAAGGTGGTCAATGACATCCTGGCTTTTATCAGAAAGAGCGCAGCCAGGAGGAGTAGGGAAGTGATTGTCCCCCTGTACTCGACACTGGTGAGGCCACACCTCAAATACTGTGTTCGGTTTTGGGCACCTCAATACAAGAAAGATATTGTGGTGCTGGAGCAGGTCCAAAGAAGGTCAATAAAGTTAGTGAAGACTCTGGAAAACCAGGCAAGGAGAAAGCAGTAACCAGGAGAAGTGCAGGACACTGGCTCTGGGATGAAAGAGGAGATTCAGCCCTCACATATGCCATTTGTATTGCCATGGAGAAGCAATTTGTTCTCACGTTGATTGTATGGTGGATTCTGGTTGCTTCCCTAAGCTGTCATGACATGTCAGGGGTTAGGAATTAGCTCATGACACTTCTACAACAGTTTCTTGATTTCACATTCTTTTCCTGGCACAAGCACGGGTATTTTCATAATTCCTAGCTGACATTTAGCATAGGAATATGTTCTTGTGTAGCTGAGGAGATTTCACTCTTCATACCTGAGACATGTAAAACACTTCAACATACCGAGGTCCCTTCCAATCCCTGATGTTCTGTGATCCTCTAAATCTTTTAAATGCAAGTAATGTCGTTGCTCTTCCTGTTTCAGAAGGGGTGAGAAGCTGGAAGCGTGAGATTTAACGGGCGACTATGAAAATTGAAGGTAGTGTGAGATGGCCTAGACCTTTCACTAGACTAATACATCTCAGAAAGCTGAATGGGAGGATGTCACTCTAGAATACACAGAAACAATAACTGTTAGACCTTATAATTTCTCCTGCTCTGCTGGATTTCAGCATTTCAGACAAATCTCATGTGTTGAAGGTAACCGAATATTTTGCAATAAATTTTCTCTCTGCTTTTCTTTTCTTTCCATATTAGTCCCACAAACATGAATATAAATGGTTTATTGCTTTGTTGAGGTGGCTGCATTCTTGATTTGATTTATTCTGATGAACTTTGCAAGGTTTGAAATATAATTGAAATGAAAATTTAGAGTGGTAGGTGAACCCCTACTATCTCTCTTAAATTATTTCCATTATTTTCATTATTTTAGAAAAACAGCAGTATTAAATTATGCTGCTTTCAATTAGTTGTGGACCCAGATCTGCTGAACTAGGCCATGGTTCAGTGTCTGTCCTCTCATAATTGTACCGCTGTCTGCAACTACCTGAAAAGAGGTTGTAGAGAGGCGGGTGTTGCTCTTGTCTCATAAGTAACAAGAAGTAGGGGAAGCAGAAATGGCCTCAGCTTGTGCCAGGGAAGACTAGGTTAGACATTAGAAAAAATTTGCATTGAAAGGATCATCAGGCATTGGAATGGGCTACCTGGGGAGGTGGTTGGATCGCCATCCTGGACATGTTCAGAAGTCATGTAGATATGGTGTTCAAGGACATGGTTTAGTGGTGGGTTTGGTACTTATGTTAAAGGTTGGGCTCAATGACCCGAAAGGTCTTTTCCAACCTTTTTTACTGTTTTTGCCACAGTGAGTTGGGAATCATCGTGAGACAATGAAAATGAAGTCTAGTAGAAACATAGCATCAAGTGATGCTGCTTTTTGCTATGCTGTATGGCAAAGTATTTTTGAAACCCACTTTGGAATTGCTAAATGTTTACCTGCAGCCATGTGTGCTTCTTCAGAAGCATTTGCTGTATCTTAGAAGCAGCATATCTGCGATGTGATGCAGGGGTTGCTATGGTGAGTTCACATCTCCTATTTAATGTTGTATCTGAGTAAATACACACTGTACCAGTCTTTGTCAGAGGTGCTATTAGTAAAGTTATGTCAGCATTTCTAACAAAAATACTTGTTTTCCTTTTGCAACGGGGCCAAAAGACAAAGAAAACCATTGCTAGACCAAATCCACCCTTTGCACTCTTTCTAGTGTATTTCTGTCACTTTGAGAAGTTCTCTGCCACAAAAATGAAATAAAAAATCTGTTTGTTTGTTTCTATTGATTTTGATCACAGTGAGAAAACTTCCAGAAAAATCTGATGGTTAGTTTTCATTTCACAGCTCCAGACAGTGCTAGTGGGCACTCGGTCAGGGATTAATTGCATTATTTGCTTTGTAGCCATGTCAGGAGGATGGAGCCAGGCTCTTCTCAGTGTCATCTAGTGATAGGATGAGGGGCAAGGGGTGTGAGCTGGAACACAGGAGGTTCCACTCCTATATGAGAAGGAACTTCTTCCCGGTGAGGGTGACAGAGCACTGGAACAGGCTGCCCAGGGAGGTTGTGGTGTCTCCTTCACTGGAGATGTTTAAGACCCGCCTGGATGTGTTCCTGTGTGACTTGGTCTGGGTGATCCTGCTGTGTCAGGGGGATTGGACTAGATGATCTTTTCAGGTCCCTTCCAATCCCTAATGATTCTATGATTCTGTACTGGCACTGCGGCTTGGAGGCATTTCTGTGCTGAGAACCAGGCCCATAGTTCTGGTATTTAATGGCTCATTTTAACTAAATGGCACCAGAAATCTAACTTGTAGGCTCCAGTGAGTGCTTTTTGAATCATTATTTTGAGTCAGTCTTTGGGACAAAGCATAAGACAAGAGCACATTGCTGGAGGTAATCAAATGCAGTTATCATTTTGGAACCAATTTATTCTTCCAATCATTTAGTTTGGAAAAAAGTAAGTAATGTTCTGAGAATATTTTTCTCTATGAGCTCCCCTCTGTATATTAGGATAACTCTTGCTTTATGAATTTGTATAAATTTGTAAGTTGAGCTGATTAAATGTTTTCTTTTCATGAGGAGTGTTTATTTAACTAAAATAACTTTCCTGTTAAATGCCTGTATTTGGTGAAATCCCTTGAACCTGGTCATTTCTTTTGGTACAAAATGGCTGCAAATGTATTTCTAAATGCATATACCATTACTCAAAAATTGTGGGTTTTAAGGTCCAGGGTGGAAAAATCAAAAGTAATAGTAAAAAAAAAATCAAGACCTTTTCCCAGCTTGCCAGTAAGGTTTGATTTTTATACTGGCACTTGGACCTTGTGAGGACCGTTCTTTTAACTGCAGTGGTTTCCTCTGTGCTTCACATGAGCCTGTAAAAGTTGATACTGGTTACTGAATTGGCTGAACGGTGCGGCTGAACAAATACATCTTTCCCGTAAGTCAGGAAGAACACGGTTGGATGGAGAAACTCAAACAGATCATAAATGTACAACATTAGCTGGTAATGAGAAGGGAAGGCTATTTATTGAGAGTTTACTTCCATAGTCAGAAAGAGAGATGCAATGTGTTTCAGATGTCATTCAGACATAAATCATGGTCCTTCATCCCACATGGAGTAATATAGAATCCCTGACATTACTTTCATGGTGGTTTTGGAGTTGACTCTAGTTTTTATGTGCCACAGTATTTGGATGTTATGGACTAACTCATTGCTCAGCTTCTACAGTACCGCACGTGGCAACAATCCCCACAAAATCAAGTATTACAGCACTAGGAGAAACAGATCCACCTTCTGCTGTAAAGCCTTCTTTCCACATACAGGACAACACCTGACATTGTATTAGTAAGATCTAAATCTGCAGCACTAAGTATTTTAGAAAATACTGACCAGTAACACACACAAAAGGATAATGGAACATCATGACTTTGATTTGTCTCATGGCACTTATCTACAATTAGAATATAACTAAAGCTTCAGTCCATACTCTTCACGAAAGAATTATCACCATGAAGCACTAAAAATTTGTCTTTTTTTTCTATTAAAATCTCATTCTTGTATTTTCCATACTAGTTATTTCAATTCTATTCATCGATACAGAAAGAAATCCTTCTAAGACAGTGAGTCAGTGCAGTCTTTCTTTCTCTTTCTACCTCATTCCCTCAATTGTGCATAAAAAAACTGGAGCAAGGCTGGCTGGAAGGAAAAGGCTAAGTTAAACACCTAACTTCATTGGGTCTTCACTGGAAAACGGTCTGCAGCCCCCAGAGGTGAACACCCATGTAATAGCAGCAGGGTAAAACATGGCAGATCTGTCCATTTGTGTTTTATCACAAATAAGATTTTCAAATAACTGTATCTCAGAAAGGAGCACCTGAACTAGCATTTGAATCATAGAATCATCAGGAATTGGAAGGGACCTCGAAAGATCATCTAGCCCAATCCCCCGACACTGCAGGATCACCCAGACCAAGTCACACAGGAACACATCCAGGTGGGTCTTAAACATCTCCAGTGAAGGAGACTCCACAACCCCCCTGGGCAGCCTGTTCCAGTGCTGTGTCACCCTCACTGTGAAGAAGTTCCTTCTTAGATTGACACTCCACCTTACAACCATTGCCCCTTGTCCTATCACTGCATGATATTGAGAAGAGCTTGGCTCCATCCTCTTGACATCCACCCCTCACATGTTTATAGACATTAATGGGGTCACCCCTCAGTCTCCTCTTCTCCAGGTTAAAGAGACCCAGCTCCCTCAGCCTTTCCTCATAAAGGTGATGTTCCACTTCCTACATCATCTTAGTTGCTCTACGCTGGACTCCCTCCACATCCCTCTTGAAGTGAGGGGCCCAGAACTGGACACAATACTCCAGGTGTGGTCTCATTAGTGCAGAGTAGAGGGGGAGAAGAACCTCTCTTGATCTGCTAACCATCCGCATTCTGATCCACCTCAGGATGCTGTTGGCCCCCTTAGCCACAAGAGCACACTGCTGGCTCATGGTCACCCTGCTGTCCACCAGGACCTCCAGGTCCCTTTCTCCTACACTACTGTAACAGTCCCCAGCCTGTACTGGTAACTGGTGTTGTTCTTACCCAGATGTAAGACTCTACACTCACCCTTGTTATAGTTCATTAATTTTCTCCCTGCCAAGCTCTCCAGTCTGTCCAGGTCTCCCTGAATGGCAGCACAGTCTGCAGGGGTTGAAGCAGCAGCAAACAGTGTGATACACCAGGGCAAATCACTAAGAGCAACCTCCTGCCATCCCTTCGGAAGTTGTTGCAACAGTTGACAGTGTTTTCCTTACAGATTGTACCAACCAGAATGCATTGGAAGCGTAGCCCTGAGATGACAAATGTATGGACTAAAAGATTTCCAAGAGATGGATTCTTGGTCTCTGCTTACAACATCACACCACTGTGATACCATTTATTGTATGAAACCCTTTTCTGAGGCACAATAGGTTGTTTCAAAGTCAACTATATGTGGGCAGTTTCTCTACACACTAGTAAAAATGGCAGAGCTGGTCCATTTTGTTTCAAGGTAAAATTTGCTCCAGAGTGAAAGGAAAATGTAATAGTAATGCAACAAAATTGATAACATCTTCCTGTCTATAGCATATATTGAATTAGGTCCTTGCTGATAATTGACGTTGTCGGTGGAGGAGATGAGCGACATCATCTCGGACATGGTCTATTGATGACCTGCGTTTTGTCGCTCCCAATTCCCTGAGATTTTTTGTGCTAGGATGGTTGCAAAAACAGCTCCAAGAGTGAAGGAGCACTTGGAGAAATTTCTTCATCTTGTTAAAGTCAGATGTTGACAGGCTGAAGGGATTCTTATCCAGACATTGTCAGAAGAAAGGTTAAAACAGAGCCCAGAGTGGAAGTATAAAGTGTGACTGGCTCAGGAGACTCAAATTTGCTCCTCTGGGTCAAGGCACTGAACTTAGCCTGGAACAGGGACTTCTGAAACAATCTGTTGTTGGTGTTGCTCTTCAGGACATTGTGTGAAATTAGTGATAGACAGTCCAGCTGCACACATCATAAAACTCTTGCTATCATTCTCAGTTGTTTATGACTTAAAGTAGTTCAGAAACAGATCTGAAACAAGTCACATAACTTTGGATTGAATGATATTGTCTTAGAGTAACTCTTGCTTCCCTCTTGCCAACGTGGTGAAGCTAGAATAGCCAGATCTTTAATACCAGGCCAAATATGGACAAGAAGGAGCTCTATGCACAAACAGTTCTAGAAATAGAAGTATATTCATTTCCAAATAGAAATGGCACGGAGCAGTGTGCGCAGACTTTGGAATATGAATGTTTCCCACCTTCATGTTTAAACAGGACTATAGAAAATAAATTTTTCACTTACCACAGAGCTCTACTTGCAATAACAAAACAAGTTCTATCCTCTGTGAGTCTCCTTGTTTTGCAGGAATGGAGGTGGGGAGAAATCTAGCTCAGATCATCAACATGTTTAAATAGTGCCTTTGAGAAAGGATTCAGAAGCAAACATGTACCGTTGCACCGGGTGGCTCTCCTGCGGATTTCCAGTTAAACAAACATCTATTGCAAGGTATGTCTCGTAATGAGGTTGTTTTCTCTAGACCTTTTCTAGGGTCATGGTCATCACCTGGGAATTGTGGTTTCTAGATTTACGAAATTACTGATCGATATTAGTGCAAAATTACACAATGGGATAATAGACAATTGTGGTGTCTGAAAGTGCAGTAGAGACAAGAAAACCTCCTGTTTCCTTAAGAATTTGCAATACCAGATCTCACATCTGCTTACGAGCATCAAGAGCAGTAAGTGACAAAACTTAAAACCTGTTAAATAGGTTTTAACATTTAAAGAAAACAAAAAAGCCGTAGAAGCTAACGCTGACAAAAATGCAAAGAAAACTGCAGCCACGCTGGCTTGTGTAATTTCTGATCACCTCCCACACACCAGAGGGAAGTAAAGAGGTTTGAGTCCCTGCAGGAGTAGTGACTGCTCATTGCAGTGTGCTCATGGTGTCCTCTGACACACTTGTTCAGTTCCGTTGAGCCAGGAAAGTAGACTTGGATCAAAAGAAATACTGATTCCCTTTTAGAAGTCAAGAACCACTTTTTCTTTAATACTTAAAAAACCCCATATATGCTGAGAGACTTTTCTCACTAAGCACCATTTTAACCAACATGGCAAATAGATTTGTTTTCAGCTTCAGAAGGAGAAAGCTCCCAAGTCTGAGCTTTTTTCTGAGTGCTTCTACAACTGTGTGGAGTTACAACAGGGTGTCTGATATTGTCAGGACTGTTCACACCTCTGAATTAAGTGCTCGAACTGCCGTGAAGTGTCTGGCTTCGTCTGCCTCTGATTTTTAGCAGGTGTATTTGAATTGAGAGCCTGATTGACAATTATCTCACCTTGACAGAGGCTTGATTACTGGAGCTATGAAAAGATTTTATGATAAGCAGTTACTTTTCTATCCCACTTTTTGACATTCATTTGTACTTGATATGGAACAGACACAACTGTCATTCTTTTTAATTAAGCCAAAAATAAGAGGTGATTGTGTCTGGCATGAAGCCTCAGTGCCTGGTAATATTATTTTTTGGATTCATCTAAGTTGATGGAATTTTAGCACGGATATAGTTCAGAATCGATTTTTCTCCAACAGTTGTTCTGAGCAAGGATTGTGATAAACTCTGTTAATTTGGGATTAAAGAGAGAATAAAAAGCCAGCAGTAAAGGCCCCTCAACAGCAGTGGGGGATGAATAATGGAAAATGTTCTCGCTGTGGACTAATCAGAGTGTAATTGCTACAGAAGCCAATCTCTCAGTAATTGGGAAGGCAGCAAACCCAATCAGTCGCAGTGCCAGAATGCTGCAGTTCAGTTGAAGAATTTTATTGATCTAATTGATTTAATTGTTTTAAGTAATGCTGTTATGAGAGTCATTATTAGAAACATTATTCTCAATACAATTTTCTGAAACATAAAAACTTTTTATGAGGCAAGTGATACTCATTATTTAAGAAAGGATGAGACAAATTATTTAAGAATCCTAAAGACAAGTCTTATCTGAAGAGCAACTTAACTAGATTATGCACCATTAGAATTTATGGGCACTCGATTCTGAACGTCACCACGGATAATACAAAGCACTGTGTGAGTGAATGGTACTTTAGCTATGTTCGACTATCTTAGACACTTGTGGTGGCATATTCTTGGAGTCAGAAAAGTGGTTTAATCCTATCTGCCTAAAGCAGATATAACGGACCAGGGAAGTGTGTCTCCCACTTTAGCACACCCACCCTCCACTCCTCTTTAGCCCTGATGGAATATTTTACAAGTGCCATAGGCTACTCACTAGCTCCACAATCAGTTTAACTGGAATAAGCAGTCCTGGCTTACTTTCCAGTCATCTGCCCGATGCCTTTTTCAACGTCTCCTTTCAGCCAGGTGTTCATGCAGATAAATGGGAACAGGGCACCGATCTGGATGAAAACTAGCCTCTTTTTTTCCCCTCCCATATGTATTTATGACTATTTACAGTCACTGGGAAAACAAGGAGAGTGAAAACACTGATTGGGTCAGTGGGAATTTGGCCCTGTCTCTTTTAGCATCAGCATTTGCTTGTGTTGACTTTAGGGAGCTATGGGACTGCAGTATTAGCATCATTCCTCAGGGGTTCAAGCCTAGCCAGAAGCTGTGGAGCAAGAAGCAGGAGCCCAAATACATTAGGCACTGGTTCCCTTCCTTTCCCAGTGCTGTTTGGACTGACTGAAAAATCTGTCTCATTGGCAGCAGTACTGATGCAATATCTCTTCAGTTCAAACGTGGAGGGAGAGTGCTGCATGTAACCCTCTATGAACTGCAGCTGCAGCGTCCTGTCCGTGTCTGTGTGATCTTCCTGGGTCTGCAACAGTGACAATCAATATTGACATCGCTGCGAAGCCAAGCAAACAGTTTGTGACGTTTTCATGCCACAATAAACCTGTAGTGTGTTTCTGGCAACCTCCCATTGGCAATCAAATCACAGACAATCCTGATGGCAGAGGAGTTGTGGGAGAAGGCAGTGTAATTCATTCGATCTAGTGGCAGAACTCAAGAGTTAACATTGACATTTCCAGGTGTCAGCTCCAAAGGGTAGAGCTTGTTAGCCTGTCAAGTGGTCCACAATTAAGGAGATACCAACAGTGACTGGGTTCATTCCATAAGGTGACTTTGTTTGATTGTTCTTTGTGTGCAGAAAATCACTTGACAGACTTCTTGCCACCGAGTCGTGGTGTCAGTGTGGCTGGGGGGGGTCCTAAAGGCTCAGTTAAGTGCTGGGAAGTCTCTTGGCCAAGGTTCTTCACAAACTCATTGCAGCTGGCACATGAAGATAGGGTTGTCATTACTGTTGCTTTATCACTGTTATTTTTAGCTATCACATCAAATGCTATTTTACTAACAACTACTACACGACCACTTCTAACTCACATTTTTGGGGAAAGAACAGAGCTTGAAACTGTCAATCTCACAAATTAGCCCTGGAATTCCATGGGAAGGCAGCTTCCCCATGGATGACCCTCATGATTAGCTGTGGTGCAGAGGTGGAGGACAGTGTGCTGGGTCAGATACTGGCTACCATCATGTAAGGCTCTTGAACTCGGTGGATCAACGGTTTGATCAGAGAGGGCAAAACCTTGCAGAATGGTCACGGTTTGGTCAGAAGTGTGTTTTGCACAAGGTGGCAGGAGGGATATAAACCATGGCAATGTAATAAACATGTTTTAGCTGGTGTAACACACAGAGCCTTCAGAGCTGAGCCAGATTTCTCTTTTAAGAGAGAAGAAATGCGCAACCAGGCATTGTCTCACATGATAAATGATAAAAATAAGCAATAACAATGACATGAATCACTGTTAAAAACCTCTGCCATGAGATAAGGAACACTATTAACAGAAATATGTGGAGCTGAGAGACACAAATCTTTTGTAGATAGGAAATTTCAACAGAAAAAAACATTTGAACAAGAATGTTTCAGTTAAAATATGCTTTTGAACTTTTAACCCTTTTTGTATCTTGTCTGTTCTTATCTGACTTTTCTGTTTTACTCATTCATTAAATATTTGATAATAGCAGCCAATTTTCTTTGAGGACCTGCATGGTCCATTGCTGCTTAGCCTTGAAACTACTCGTTGTTGTGTTGTCCAAGTGAAATAGTGATGTCCTACAGTTCCACTTCTGCAGATGCAGGGCTGGAGAGCAAAGATTGGATTAGATCTACTGAAGACATTGAGGCATCTTACTCTTAGCTGCTCTGAGTTTATTTGTGAGGTGCATTTTGGGCAGACATGCACTGACACTGCCCATGCTCAAACTCAGTCCAACCCATGGAACGCTTAGAAAATTGAATCTTTCTTAGGCTGCCATGTTTCATACCAGCAGGTGTGTGATTGGTATTCTTTGGATGGATTGGAAAGATTGAATAGTGAAAAAGCTTTGGCTTTGTAGAGCCTGAGTTGCCCAAGTCCTTGAGCTGCTCAGCTCTGGGTGAGTAGTGGCCATGTACAGCTTTGTCAGAGAAAGTGTCAGTGCCCAGCACGTTGGTGAGATCTCCAAGTGCCATTCTTGTGCCTAAATTCTCCATGAGTGCTACATTAGAGGTGAGTTCCACCTGGCAAGAAAAGTCCACAGCAGGAATGCAGTTTTACACCCTGGACTAACTGTAGACTCCTAGGTGGAGTAGGACTAGGTGTACAGCATCACCCTCTCAGTGCCAGCAAAGAGTAAAAGAGTCCCACTCTACTGACAATGAATGTATTTAATTCACCTCTTTTTCATTCATTTTAATAAATGGGAAACCCTCGTAAGCTGTCAACACCCATCGGTCTCCAAAGGCTTCTTCCTCCATATAAACAGAAAACTTTAAGAACTGCAGCACATCCCACATCCATCCTTCTGAAGAGCTGACTGCTCTCAGGGTGTGCGCAGGGTTGTGATGTGCTGCAAATACAGCACCCTGCCCAGACAGGACGCATGCGAGCGTTGCTCTCCCACAGAGCCGGCTAATGAAAGGGAAACCTGATTGTTTCTACAGGCTGGTTTCAATCGCATCTAGTTTGTACAAACGCGTCGTTATTTTTGTAAACAGCAGTGTAGTCACGGCACCCTAAAGGCTACCAGTTAGACTAAGTTGTCTGTGGCTTTTATGGCATCTTTTACAAAAACACGTTGACTTCTAACACAGCAACCCAAACACAACTGGCCAAATCATGGTTGACACTAACACAGTCAAGGGCAGGCTGGACACATGCCTGTTAGGAAGACCTTTCCCACTTTTTGCAGCTAGGTCAGTGGTCTGATAAAAGTGAGGCCCCATCCCCTTCCCTGTCTCTTTTCCTTAGCCCACCATAGGAGCTACAACTAGGCTTGTGGCCTCAGAAAGGGTTCAGGTGTTGATAACCCTACCGTGGGTCACTGTGTCCAGTGCCTCTCTGCCTGTGTCTCTGTTCTCCATACTCCATGAGGTTGTTGTTGACACCAATAATGCCTTTCTTTAGCCTTCTTTTCTGCAGGATGGCCAAGCTCAGCTCCTTTAATATCTCTTGGTTTGTCTTGCACCCACCCTCTTACTGTAGTCTTTCTTGGTGAGGGGGAGAGAAAAAGTGCCTGATGGAGGGGTAGAACCTCTTCTGTGTCATTGATGTAACGGCTGTACTCATGGTATCTTCCAGTCCTTCACCCTGTGGCCCGGAGATGAGAAGCAGTGGTGGCCAGCTCTTCCATACCACCAGTCATGCCAGCACATATAGGGGGCATTTGTGAGCTGCACCCTACTAGACAAATGCAGGCTTTGCTCCCTGACTAGACATGAACAAAAATACATGTATTGTGACCTCTGCACAGCTTGTGTGACTGGAAATGGCAGCCAACCATGTCCCATGGTGGGGACACATCTGCAATGGAATAGGCATTGGGCCCCAGGAAAGAGAGGGATGCAAGCAGGTTACCCTAGTGAGTAATCCTGCTGTACACCTTTTCTTGCTCACATCTGAAGGGCTTCCACAAGAGTTGACAGCAGAGAAACAGAGCACCTGGATGAAATGAACAGGCAGGCTGGATCTGAGATGGACTGCTCCTGACAAATGGCTCAAGTCATCGCAGCTGCTGCAAAAACTGGCCAACTGACCTACTCACATGAGAATAAAGACCAAAATATCAAATGAAGCTTAACTCCTTCTCACCCAACCTACAAGCTTTCCAGAACTTTGGGGAAGCTCAGGTCACAAAGACATAGCCAATGTGTATCTCAGAGTGCTCTCAGGGCCTCTGAGTCTCAGCACCACTCACCACATAAGTCACAGGTGTCACACCAGTGGTACATTCTAGAGCCTGAAAGCACACGTCCACATTCAGGCTATGAGAGATCACAGGCACTCTGGTAGCCACCTGGAAGGGCAATCCTGTGCCCATGGCAAATGGCAGTGTAAGGAGATCAGATAAATTGTAATACCTAGCTCCAAAGAGTCAGAGATGCTAAGACTTCTTGCGTTATCAGTATAGGTTATTAAAGTGATCTAACACCTCAGCTTTCCTCAGTGGGTTGTTGTGGTTGAAAATGTAAACCCATGGTGCTGTACAGGATGTCATCCAGCCGTGGGTATTCACTGCCTAGTGAATTCATTGTTCCTCTGCCCTGCAGCTTTGTTTGCTCAGTCTCATTCCATGTAGACCACGCACAGGGCAAGACGTCTGCAAATGTGTTCAGAAAATAATGGAGGGGGCATTGGCACCAACAAAATAATAGGGTATGGAACAACAGAAGATCTGAGGTGCAGATCTAGGGAAGATGCTTTTATCTGTTCCTGCCATCAGCAAAAGAGAAGGAGGGCAGAAGTGTGTGTTTACCCCTCCTAAACAGTATAAATTACCCAAGCAGCCTGCCCAAAGCCCAGATTTATACTGCCAACCTCCAAGCACCTGGCTGAAGAGTGTTAAAGAAGCTGGCTGGTGACCTTGAGCCCTTCCTAGGCAGACCAAGAAACTTTCTGAGACCTTCCTGCTTCATTCCACTGATATTATACAGATCCTAAGGCAACCTGTCTCCTTTCTTAGTCATTGTAGTGAAACACATTTTGCTAGGTGTCATGAACCTGAACATCTCTTTCTTTCTCTTCTTCTTAAAAATATTGGGCAACAATAAACACACTACAGCATGGAGATGTGGCAACGGTGCAGAGAAAACACCCTGTGCTGTCTGTAGACAAACTCAGTGTCATAAACACATCAAATCAAAAAGCACAGTAGTAAGCAATGACTATAGTGTAAGTTATAGCCCTGATTCTGAAACTTGTGTCTACTGGAACAAATCCTGCTTCTTAAAATGAGTCACTTGAGTTTTATTTACTCTTCTATTTTAGCTCTTCCTGGGTTCACTGTGACCAACTGCAAATGCAGCTTTTCATACTGCAAAGCTCATTATTGCCAGAGAGACTGGAATAAACTTGGGGATAAGAAGAAATTATGGTTTTGGAAAGGAAAAACAGGATGCTGCAGCTTTTTTATCAGAACATACCAGTAATTCTGCTACAGAGGCTTTAATGCATTTACCAACTATTCTCAGCTTTGTCTTGCAAAATCTGTGAACACTAGTACTTTAAAAGAGCACTGGAGGTCTTTCATGGGTGGCAGTATTTTTATAGCATACGTAGGGAGACAGAAAGTTTTCTTAAGTCAAAACCTGTTGGTCTTTCCTCAGCAAATCTTGAAATATCAATGGACTACTGAATTCCACACTAAGCCTTTGGCTTTTTTAACTTGCTTCTGACGTGGGGTCGTTAGCCTGATGCCTGGGCACATCTCACCTAACCCTATTCCTTCCACCAATAGTTCTGAGGTAATCTTTAATATCTTTGTGTGTTTGCTTGTAGCACTAAGCAGTTTCACAGACTCATCACAGCACTGATTGGAAGGGACCTGTGGATGACATTTGCTGGTTCAGCCACCTCCACAAACACCAGATCAGCTCCAAAACAGCTTTGCCTTGCAAAATCTCAAAAACCCTCAAGGATGGTGACTCAACTCAGCAGCCTCTGCTCCCTGAACTACAAATCCCAGGTTGCACTGTCTTTACATCCAACCTCAAGCTGCCATGCTTGGGTATGTGGCTGTTGCCCCATGTCTGATCTTTCTGGAGCCTGCTTCTGCCATCTTTGTAACTATCCTTCAAGTGGGTATAGATTGCTCCCTCCTAGCTTCCCCTCTGATGGCTTAAACAAGCCCTGCTTCCCCAGTTTTTCTGTTCTGAAGAAAACAAAAGGTTTAGTCCAGCCAAAGTCATGTGGCTCCTTGAATCTGCAGGAAGTGAGTGAGAATTCAAAGTGTTTGAGATGCATGAGATTATGTTATCACTGTTCTCCTTAAACTTTAAAAAACTCAAATAAAAATAAGTGTATTTATAACAATAAAACATAGAATCACAGAATTGTTTAAGGTGGAAAGGAGATCATCTAGCTCCAACCCTCCTGCCATGGCAGGGACACCTCTCACTAGACTGGGTTGCTCACAGCCCTGTCCAACCTGTCCTTGAAAAATTCCAGGGAAGGGGCATCCACAGCTTCTTTGTGTAACCTGTTCCAGTGCCTCACCATCCTCATGTCTTATCTTAGGAACACCTTAGGAACTTCTTCCTAAGATCTAATCTAAACCTCCCCACTTCCCCCTCATCCTATCACTAGAGTCTCTTGTAAAATGTCCCTCTGCAGCCTTCCTGTAGGCCCCCTTCAGGTACTGAAAGGCTGCTATAAGCCTTTTCTTCTCCAGGATGAACAACCATCTTCAAAACAGGCTTATTACCTTTTTTGTGTTTTTTTAGCTTGTATGTTAAAGAAGGATGTCCTGTTTGTAGAAAACAGGAAAATCACTGAACCACAGAATGTTAGGGATTGGAAGGGACCTTGAAACATCATCTGGGTCAATACCCTTGCCACAGCCAGATCACCTAGATCAAGTCACACAAGAACGTGCCCAGGTAGGTTTTAAACATCCCCAGAGAAGGACACTCCACAACCTTAACCCAAGTCTCCAGGACAGCAGCTCAGCAAGAGGCAGGTAGCAGAGCCCACTGGACTTACTCCATCAGCATCCCAGTTGTCCTCATCCTTGAGGGACCTAAAGTACCAAGTTCTGAGCCAACACCTTCAGTTCACAAAGCCAAGCTCTCTTTTGTCTCTTTGCCCCAAATTAAGAGAGAAAGAAGAGATTGATTCAGAAACTTTTCACAGGGAGAGGAGCCAGATAGAAGGTGGCTGGGAGTGGTCAAAAGTAGTACACGTGTTCCTTCTTTGAATTTAGGGGAAGCTGTGCTGGCTGCAGAGCACCTGTGGCAGAGACGTGTCTCACAGAAAGCTAGTGCCAGCTACAAAGAGGGATGGGTGTGAATAACAGCTCATGGTTGCTCAAGTCCAACCTCAGACCCAGGACTGCCAGGTCACCACTAAATCACATCCCTAAGCACCAGGTCCATATGTTATTTAGATGCCTCCATGGATGGTGACTCCACCACTGCCCTGGGTAGCCTCTTCCATTGTCCAATGACCCTGTAAGTGAACAAATTCTTTCTAACGTCCAGGCAAAAGCTCCCCTGGTGCAGCTAACAGCCACTTCTTCTAGTCCTATTGCTTACCATCAGGGAGAAGATGTCCCTCTCCTCACTCCAATCCCTTTTCATACAGTTGTAGAAAGCAGTAAGTCTCCTCTCTGACTCTTATTCTTCAGGCTAAACAACCCAATTTCCTTCAAATGCTCCTCACAGGACTTGTCCTCCACAGTGTCCATGAGCCTCATTGTCCTTCTCTGGACATGCTCCAGAAATTCTATGTCCTTCTTGTCCTGAGGGGCCCAGAGCTGAACACAATATTCAAGGCATGGCCTCACCAGTGTCTAGTACAGGGGGGCAATCACCTCCCTACTCCTGCTGGCCACACTATTTCTAATACAAGCCAGGATGCTGTTGATCTTCTTGGCCACCTGAGCACACTGCTGGCTTGTATTCAGTCAACAGTCAACCAGAACCCCCAGGTCCTTTTCCAGTGTGTGGCTTTCTAACCACACATACCTAAGTCTGTAGCCTTTCATGGGGTTGTTATGACCCAAGTGCAGGACCTCATGCTTGGCCTTGCTGAACTTGAATTATGATACAATCAGCTTTGGCTCGACTATCTGGTCAGTTTAGATCCCTCTCTAGATCCTTCTTAAACTCCAGCAGATGAATACTCCTGCCTAGTTTGATGTCATCTGCAAACTTCTTGAGAGTGCACTCAGTAATGACTAGATCAATCCCATGTGAACACAGCTGGCTCTTGCTCTGCAGACAAAATTGCCCACAAACACGGGACACCTTCTGCGAGCCCCGCCTGCCCGTACACCTTCTGCTGCCTGGCACAGGTGGGACACCAGGTGCTGGGACAAGGACACTGCTGAGCACCATTCATCCTGATGAAGCCATCCCTCCACGCACTGAGGGAAGATTCCACCCAGCTGCTTTTATGTGGCTGCAGAGACAGTTTTGCCACACCGCTTAGAGCTGACGGGTGTCAGACATGGCCGTCGATGTCTGTGGTGTTTGAAAAGGAAACTAATCTTTATTATTATTATTTTTTGATCCAGTTCAACAAAAGAATCAGAAATCATTTTCACAGCTGTTGCTGATTTGTTAGTACATCTGTCCCCACATCTCCCTGCTGTTTGCTTTATGGTTTACTATCTTATTTTCATTTGTTTAAAGAAATGTTTTCCTCTCCCCTGTCGTTGCATGAGGCGCTCACATGAACAACAGAGCAATGAGAAAACTGCCTGTGCCCACGGTTCTGTCCAGTGAGCAAAGCAAACAGGCACAAATGGAGCAGGAGTGCCTTCCCCAGCCCCTCCTGTAGCTCCGCTCCTTTCATCTTAGAGCAGAACACAACAGCTTTAATTCACTAAAGACACCTATTCCTTGCCTTATGCCTGCTCCTCTCATTGGACCAGTTGACACAGTGGAAAATAAAAAGCATCTTTCAGGCTGTAAGTCCTTTCAGCCAGTCTAAGATAAACAACTTCCCCATCATTCCACCTATAAGATAGATTTAGAGCAAGACAGGACCTCTAGATTGGAGTCTTGTAGCTCTTAGTCTTTGACCTGGAGTACCGTTGGCATTATATGGCACAACAGGCCATGCAATCCATTGCATTTTCATCAGCATGTGGAACTGAGAGTTTTAGAGCTTTTTGGTTGTTGTTAAACTATCAGGAGAGGTTCTTCTCCCCTTTGCTCTGCACTGGTGAGACCACATCTGGTGTATTGTGTCTAGTTGTGAGCTCCTCAGTTCAAGAGGGATGTGGAGCTGCTGGAGAGAGTCCAGCAAAGGGCAACAAGGATGATGAAGGAGGTGGAGCACCTCCCTTATGAGGAGAGGCTGAGGGAGCTGGGTCTCTTGAGCTTGGAGGAGACTGCTGAGGGGTGACCTCATTAATGTCTATAAACATGTGAGGGATGGGTGTCAGGAGGATGGAGCTGGGCTCTTCTCAATGTCATCTAGTGATATGACGAGGGGCAATTGGTGTAAGGTGGAACATAGGAAGTTCCATACAAATACGAGAAGGAATTTCTTCCCAGTGAGGGTGACAGAGCACTGGAACAGGCTGCCCAGGGAGGCTGTGGAGTCTCCTTCACTGGAGATGTTCAAGACCCACCTGGATGTGTTCCTGTGTGACTTGGTCTGGGTGATCCTGCTGTGGCAGGGGGATTGGGCTAGATGATCTTTTGAGGTCCCTTCCAATCCCTAATGATTCCATGATTCCATGATTCTATGATTCTATACTGGAATTGGGATATTTTTAGGGGAAGGACCTTGAAAGAGCATGCCACAGCCAGTGCCTGCAGCAAGTGGGCAGAAGTCCTGCTCACTGCAGAGCAGAGCTGGGTTCCCACAGGCTGTCACTCAGCCTGAGCTAAAGCAGTCTGAAGTCCTCCGCAGGAAACCCTAGGAAACCCTTCACATCCTCTCTCTTGCCTTCCTGCCTCTGCAGTTGGGCCAGCCTGAGGTCTTTAATCACAAGTCCCACACAGGAAGGAGGGCTTGGGTTTTTTGATTACGTTCACTGTGTACTTTTATAGAAGGTTGCAGGTGTGACAGTATCACAGGCACATCACAGGTAATGAAATGCTTCTCCACAGTCTGTGCTGCTGTTTAATAGTGTTTGTCACTAGACACTCACTTCCACAACTGGAATTCCAGTGAATCTTTCAGCTAGGAAGCCAAGACACAGGTCCAACAGCCTGCACAGAGGCACACACCACCACCCAGGTCCTGCTGTGCACACCCCACCGAAGTGGTGAGATGTAGCTCTGCACTCACAGAGATAACAGCAGTGTGAGAGCCCTTCGTTGTTTCTCCCAGATGCTTCTTCCAGGCTTTTTACTGCTGTGCTAGTGTAAATCTAACACACAGGATCAGTCAAAAATCAAGCCCACCAGGTGAAAGCATGATCAAGCCAGGCTGAAGCAGTCTGTGGACACGCATTTTGTAACAGTGCTAAGCTCAGAGAGCAAATAGCTCTGTAGATGAGATATTTGTCCTCTGCGTGCTCCAATAAACTGATTTACCTTTCTTCTTCTTTTTTTTCCCCCCTTTTTAAAAAAAAGACCTGACGCAAGTTTGTCAAAGGGAGTTGTTGGGCTGTAGAAGCTATTGATTGGTTCATCTGATACACTCCCATTTGTCTTTAAATCACTGCCCAACTGCTCCGGCTTTCAAATGAGCAAACTTTTCACTACAGCTCCAATTCCTAGAAGATCCCACCTGCTTAGCAAGCAAGCAAGAGAACCTGCTTGACTCAGAGGTAAACCTACCACCTTTTTTTTTTCATTGCAATGTTTGATCAATGTACTTTAGACACTGGAAATGTATTTTAAAGCTGAGAATTAGAAATGTAATTAAACTGTAAAGAACCATGCAGTGTGAAGAATGGGTTCCTTAAGACGTAGTGACACGGCAGTATATGTTGGCAAACATCTTCGCTGTTTCTTCAGGAGTTAAATTTAGTCCTTTTTTGGTTTGTGCTGTAAATCAAAACCTAAGCAAGCAGAGAAAGAGCAAAAGGTGTTTAACATTGATCAGGCAGTTCAGAAACTAATGCTTGCTTTCCCTTGCAGCTTTTGGCTACGTTCTGAGAATTTCTTTCAAGGCTCTTGGCTTGCTTGGCCACTATTTCTGTACATAGACACGTTTGTGAAGGGACACTTTGCCTTCTAATTGTTTCTTTCACAGAGACAGCACCTATTTCTTCTGAAATAGCTGGGTAGACAGTAAGATTATAAAGTCACTGTCATGGTCAGGTCATCCTGCTGTGGCAGGGGGATTGGGCTGGATGATCTCTCGAGGTCCCTTCCAATCCCTAATGATTCTATGATCCTATGAAGATGCACTCTCTGGAAAACTCTTCTACATCAGACACCGTGGAGTAGCTTACAGATCTTGATACTTCAAAGTCCATTACAGTGGTAGTCAGATTTGTGACCTGGCTTTGTTTGCCCAAAGGCTGTCTGTTCTCTTAGTGTTGTCAGTTCTCTCATGAGCAGCACGAACAGAAATCAATAGTGTTGTGAAATCAGATGCCAAAAATTTCATCATTTTCAGATCACTGCTGAAAAAGCATTATTTAGTAATTGTTACTTATTAAACCCTATGCTTAAAGAGAACGAGTCTTAACAAGCTTTGTAGTGAGAAATAATTTCTCTCTAGTTATAGGTGAAACAGTTTTGCAGGAGTGCTTCCCCTTGAATGCCACAGTTAAAACCTTCTCTGTTCAAGCAGGTGGCACAGGAAGCAACAAAACCAAAGTCAAGTCCAAGCCTGAGCTAAGACTGTTCTCTTGTGTGTAAACACTGATTTTAACTAAAGGGCAGAAAACAGAGGTTAAAATCTTTTTAGTTACTTCAAACTTATATAATTCCTCCATAGAGAAAGGAAACTGGGCAAGTCATCATGGTTTTGGATGCCCAAAAACAGCATTAGGGGTAGAGAATTAATTGAAAGAGGTCAGCGCAGAGCTGTGAGGATGACTGGGGGTCTGGAACAACTGCCTTTTGAAGAGAGATTGAGAAGTTTGTGACTTCTTAGCTTGAACTAAAGAAGGCTGCAAGGGGATTTAAGTGTTGTATATGAATAAGTGAGGGCTGGGTGCCAATAAGAAAGGAATACTCTCTTTTTAATTGTGTTAGACAGGACAAGGGGTAATGGATGCAAGCTTGAACAAAGTTTACCTCAGTCTGAGGAAAAACTTCTTGCAGAAAGGGTTATTAACTATTGGAACAGGTTACCCAGGGAGGTTATGGAGTCCACTTCTCTGGAGATGTTTTAGGCCCATCTTGATGTGGTTTTGTGTAGTTTAGGCTTCTAGGTGGTTACGCTTTTCAGTAATTTGTATCCTCCTTGAGCAGGAGGGTTGGACCTAATGGCTTTTGAAGGCCCCTTCCAACCCTAATAAACTTCACAAACCATCTTAATACTCTGCTATGTTTGAATTGAGATGCTGTTACACTAGAAGACAGCAAACAATGGTTATGCTAAATAGTTACTAGGAAAAGTGTGGAAACACCTAATTTGGGTCTGATTTGGATTAGGGATCTAGAAAAAGAAAACAGTGACTTAATGAAACCTGTATTAGTATTAATCAGAGAAAATGTGAATGCAAGTGAAGGTGAACAAGCACTAAAGAAGGAAACAAAACCCCTGGTTACGAAGAAGTATATGACTAACACGATGAATTTTCAGTGCAACAAGTAGAATCTGAAAGGAATGGAAGGAAATGAGTTTGAACTATCCAAGATCCTGAAGCCCAGAAATCAGGGAAGCTACGTAGGATAGTATTCCTTCAAAGGCAGGAGCTTCTCTTTTGTCTGCCATAACCCCAAAAGCTTGGACTGAAATAGTCTTGCAAAAGCAAGAGGTTACATTTGCCTTCTAGAACCTGAAAGGATTCTTGCTGAACGTGTTCCTGTGTGACTTGGTCTATGTGATCCTGCTGTGGCAGGGGGATTGGACTAGATGATCTTTCAAGGTCCCTTCCAGTCCATAATGATTCTATGATTCTGTGATTAGGGAACAAATTGGGAACTACAGCGCAGAAAGCATGAGATCCTAGGGAAGCCAAGGCAGATGAGCTTTTCTAATGAAGCAGATGTGCTAAGCTTCTGGCAGGGCCCAAGCCTGCCTGACCTTGGTGACCGTGTTCTGTCACACCATCATTGCCCTGGGTCCTAGCCACCACCCAGGAGCCACAGTCCAACCAGCACAAGCTCCTGCAGGGGTGTGACCAGCCCGGGCACTGGGACCAGGGCATGGCATGGTGTGCAGATGCAGCCAGCACTTTGTTCTGAAGAAAGCCAGGTAGTGCTCCACCCTTTCTCTGAATAACAACTTGCAAGTCAAGCTGTGACCCAACAAGTGCAGGTTACTTGGTTTCCTCCTCCTGTGAAGGGATGGCAGCTCCATCCCTTCTGTGTTCCTCACGGGGAGCGTGTGTTACCAGTAACTTCACATCCTCCTCAACCTCACAGTACCTGAAGCATTAGGAACCTGAAGATACAGATTTCCAGCAACACAGGAGCGACTCTGACAAGTTCTGCTGAAGTTTAAAGGCACCATTGGTTGCAGTTAGCTTTTAGTGTTTGCAGGACTTCAATCTAGTATCAAGACTGTTTCATGGGTCACACCCTGCCCACATTTATACCAGGGGCTTTCAGCTCATGCTTTGCAGACCCCTTGGGCTCTACCAACCCTTCCCTAAAAAGCAGCAACTGCAAGACACCAGGTTCTAAACAGATGTCACATTGCCACTCAAGGATTTGCACCTTCACCAGAAGACTTTCAGGAATTCACAGACTAAAAGAAAAACAAATGAGAGAGCCATTGTTTTGTGCAGTAGTTGCTCCTTCTCCTGAGAGTCTGTCCATCAATCAGATTACTTGTGTAAATGTTTGACAGGACAACGACCAGATGATTCTTATGCTGTAACACGTATTTCCAGTCAATTTTTCCTCCCCTTTCCAAATTGTGTTTGCTGCTCTGCACAGGCTTTCCTCCCCTACAGTCTAATCTCTGTGTAACTTAACTCCTGGCAACTTTTTTGCTTACCTTGCCTGTTTCCCAACTCTCTGAAGAGCTGAAATTTTTGGACTGCTGCTTCTGGAATAGGTGTTTCTCTGGCTGGGCACAGAGCACAGGGGAGATTCTACCCTTTACCAGAACACGACCAAGCACAATCAGATTTACACCACAGATCAAAAACAAGCATCAAGAACTGGAAGGGCTTTGTTTCTCAGACAAGACTGTGTGTGTGCATTTGAAGATGGTTCTAAGAATGAAACTATAGTTGGGAGGCCTGTGTTGGGTTGGGTGGTTTTTTTGGTCTCCTGGAGTAATTCCTATCTTGAGCAGGCAGAACCCTGCTGCCTCTGGAATGCAAATGCAAGCAGCTCTGCCCTGATGCCCAAGTCACTCACCCCCTTCACACAGATATCCCACATGATGGAAAAAGAGTGAACACAACCTCTGTTTCTGGTAGGAAGTCTCCAAAAGCATTAAGACACTACTTTTCCATTCTCAGTGAATGTTGTTAGTCAGGAGCAGGGAAGTTGAGTCTAATTTCTGGCCTGGGGTCTGTTTCAGCCTCTGGGATTGGTATTTAAAGTTTACATTTACATCCCAAGTACACGCACTCCAACATTTTGCCCTTACAAATATGTTTGTAGGCTTTCTTAGCGGTATGTGATTAGCAGCAGAGGCTAGTGAAGGTCTGGCCATCAAGCAGGGTCCAGTAAACCCATAAATACAAGTCCAGGAAACAGGCTAGTGAATAACTGCAAGTTCAGTATTAACAAAGAGACAGGCAGACATTGCTTGTTGCCGTGTTCTCTGATGCTGTTATTACACACTGCTGGGCTGCACGCAGCCTGTGATACTCACTACAAATGCAGTGGATCCAGTCAGTGTGCCTGACTGCACAGGAGCAGGTGGAGTGCCAGGGGTCTGCAGCCCGAGGTGTGCCAGCAGTGTGCTGTGTGGTCCGCTCACTCGGGTGCCCCCTCGTCTCCTCAGCTGTGACATGAAAATGTACTGAGGAATATGTTTGGGGTGGGGGAAGCAGTATAAAAACACAATAGTTCTTGCACAGAGTTTTCCCCTTGAATCGAGGAGCGAGCAAATAAGTGAGTAAATGTGTATCTGCTGACGAGACATTAACATGAACTGCTGAAACCCCAGAGGTGCTTGTAATTTTGGTCTGGATGTGCAGTTTCCTTTGGTCTGTACAGAAATAGAGCTAAGGGTTTGTTTGGCTGGTTTATAAAAGGCAAACATTTTTCTAACAAGGGTGAAGACTGTCTTATATCCATGTAAAAATCCTGTGAGAGCAGATCTTCTGGGACAAGTATGAACTAAACAGACACTAAAACCCATAAACCACTGTGTCAGAATGGCAGCTCCTAATTACTAGTGACCACACAGAGATGCTCACCTGTCAGGTCACACAGAAAAAGACAAGTGTTGAAAACATTTACATCTGTGCCAACTTTATTCTTACACCAAATTCTTTGAAACACTGAGAATTTTCCTGAAGACTACATGCAGTGGGAAAACCCTGCCGCTCTCCCTTCATTTCTAGCCACGAGCACTTCTGCATCACTGTCCCTTAGAAATGATGCTCTGCTGGACTTGTCGTTTGGGCAGATGCTGGACAGACACTGTGCATCTGCTGGCCCCTGCCCTCCTCAGCGTTTGAAATGTGAGACAGAAGGGCCAAGTGCTGGTGAACAAAGGGACGTTCTGTTTGCCCAGAATTTTCCCAGTCCGCAAGGTTTTTCGCTCTTAATGCTATTACTGAGAACAAACATAAACCCAGTGATTCACAGCGGGCTATCTAATTTGAGGAAAACTCTAATGAGTTCTGTTGTGTTTTGTTTGCAGAACAGAGTGTTCTGGCTGTCCCCGCATGGTAGAGAGGACCTGGAAGCAGGCGGCACAGTGCTGTTTACCCTGAAGAAGCGAGTCCGTGTGTGCTGGAAAGCGCTGACCGCCCTAATGGATCGCATGGAGCTGCAAAAAGTCAACATCCAACCTGATGATCAGAGCAACAGTGGGGAAAGCCTTGAAGACAACTACACGGAGCTGGCTGACTCAGAAAAGGCTGCCATTAGAAGGTGAGCATTTACATGGCAACGGGTTCCTGTTAAGAACAGAAAGCCATAATCAAAAAATGAGTCTCACTAATGGCATCTAGGACTCCAAATGTTTCTGGCTAATACCCTGAAATTGTGATTGTTTAGTTAGCTTTTCCCACAGCACCAACATTCTGTGCTCAGGACAATGTGTGCCTAGCACAGCAGGGGTAGCACAGGTCTTCCCTCACCAGCCACTGCCTGGAGTGATCTCTGTGGGGCTCGCAGCCCTAAGCATCCTTGTGCCAATTTCCAGTCACTCCAGTCAGACAGGACACATGTAAGTCAATACTCTCTCAGTCTGAGCATGCTGAGATGGAGAAGGTTTTCCAGAGCAAGGTAAAGCAGGCAGTAGATCAGTGCTCCCACAGGGACAGCCACCCTCAGGCTTGTCCAGCAGGATACACCATAGCAGCAGCACCTGGGTGGCTTGAGGGAGGCATGTCAGAAACAGCCATCAGCCTCCAGCCCTCAGCTTACTGAATCCTCCAGCATGTACCTCCGACAGCGCTCTTCCAAGAGGTTTTGTTCCTCGGATATGAAGTGCACGCTCAGCTTTAGCACGTAGCTGGCAGGCAGGAACCATTACTTTCCAACCACTGCAATCAGATATAATTGAAGATTGCTGGGTTTAAAACTAAACTCCAAGGCAGAGCAGAGATCTAGTAAACATGCCACTGGACACGAGAATCTTACAAGAGAAAAGTGAGGGTATTTCGAAGGATCTCTAAATAGCCATCGCAATATCAAGGGGAAGTTTCCACTGATGACAAAAGGCACTACTTGAGCATGCTGAGTGCCACAAGCCTTGTCTAATATCTTCTTCTCTCTTCTTTGTATTCAGCCCATTTGCTAGTGATGACGCAGAAAGTCAGAAGTTCCTTACAAATGGATATCTGGGTAAAAAGAAATTGGAAGAATATAAGGAAGAATATGTAAGTTTTATTCATTTATAAGGATAAACACAAAGTACATCTTATTGACCTGAATCTTTCTCCCAAAGTGTCACCAAACAAAGTTACTCTGGAGCTTACTTAGTGCAATCTTCTAGCCCTTAGTGCAGCAAAGCCCCTGTTGTCTTGCAAGTAAAAGTGGGTCTTTCCTTCACAAGTAATCAGATAAGATTGTCAGGCCGTACTTGGACTTAAGTAGCACTCACATCATCTCACCTGAGATGCTCAGCCAGAGAGGATCCCCAGCTATTCTTGTGACAGGAGGTTTGTGCCAGGTGAGCTTTGTTGCTGTTGTAGCATAGAGTCATAGAATCATTAGGGATTGGAAGAGACCTCGAGAGATCATTCGGTCCAATCCCCCTGTCACAGCAGGATCACCTAGACCAAGTCATAGAGTCAGTCTGGGTTATCAAAGTAGATCTGGACCTTAGTGTGTGTGCACGTGTTTGTATTGTTTGTTCCTCACATCAGGGTAAATGAACCCACATCCAGCTGCATCACTTTAAAGAAGGGACATTCATAGGATCATAGGATGTTAGGGGTTGGATTGTCTTTAAAATGCTGAATGCACATCTTACCTAAAGAAAAATTGAATTAATATTTTTAAGTATCTGATTCTTAAAAAATCAATGATTGGGCTATTTGTTAGGTAACAGCATGTATTACTACATAGACTAGCCAACGTAGCCAGTTGTGGCTACATCACATCAGTCACCCTCAAGAATCACAGAACATTAGGGATTGGAAGGGACCTCGAAAGATCATCTAGTCCATTCCCCCCACCACAGCAGGGAATGTAGCCCTGCTCCCTGCCAAGACAAAGGGAAAGTGGGAAGAAGCAAGCCCCTACCAGTACATCTGGCTTTGGGGGTGAAAGAGACTCCTTTTGGTGGCAAATGCCTGTGGGCTCAAGAATGCTGACAAAGCTCTACCTCCTGCAATCAAGGGATCAATATGGGGAGAAAATAATTAGAATAGTTAGTCATCTGCACTCAGTAAAAAGCAGTTGAATTGCCATTTTCTGTTGTTGTTCCTAACAGCACCGGGGCAGAACTTCCTTTGGAATGTCCTCGTTCAACCTCAGCAACGCCATTATGGGCAGCGGTATCCTAGGTCTCTCCTATGCAATGGCCAACACAGGAATTATCCTTTTTGTGTAAGTACATAGAAGGAAAGTAAATAGAATATGTCAGCTGGTGCTAAAGATTTTGTGGTTAGAGGGGTATGTTAAGCTTGTTTTGCTAGATGAAAGGTTTTGTAAGATCATCTATAATGAAAACAATTTAGCTGCACCGCAAGGAACCGTCCACTGCTGATAAATTTGGGGGGTTTTTGACTCTGTCTTTGTTTTGTATTAGGAACCCCACTGTGAATTGGTACTGTGCAATCAAAGAGCAGAGGGGAAGAACAGTGTACTGGTCCTAAGATAACAACAGCAATCTTCTTGCTGGTTCTGTGTGGGGATTCAACAAGGGCAACAAATCACCCGTAAAGTATATAATTCATAGAATCATAGGATCCTTAGGGGTTGGAAGGGACCTCGAAAGATCATCTAGTCTTATCCCTCTGCCACAGCAGGATCACCCAGACCAAGTCATAGAGTCAATCAGGGTTAGAAGGGACCACAGGATCATCCAGTTCCAACTCCCCTACCATGGGCAAGGACACCCCACCCTAGATCAGGCTGGCCAGAGCCCCATCCAGCCCGGCCTTAAACACCTCCAAGGATGGGACCTCCACCACCATCCTGGGCAACCCATTCCAGGCTCTCAATTACATCATCCCAACGATCTAATCACAAAGTTGAAATGAAGGAAGGATGTTCTACATGACTGAAATAGCTCCATGCCTTAGTGCAAAGGCATTCACACATTTATTCAGATTTAGCCTTGCTCCTTCAGGTCTATTTGTACTCAGTGTGCCCCAATGACTGCAGCAGTGTGTGGCTGACAGACAATATCGGTACCAAATGTATTTTGACAGACAGTAACAGACAACCATGTGAAGATTTTTAATCTATGGCTAACCTTGTCAAGTGGGAGAGACTGTACACACAGGCAAAATAAAAATAAAGTTGTTTTTCTCCTTTTAATAGCTGGGTTTAATTTTAACTGAAGCTTTAACATTAATCCCCGATGGCGCTGGCATGAAGCATGAGAGTACTCTATGGTAGCAGCCAGTTTCCTGCAGTACTGAAGTCCAACAAGCATTTAAATTGTTTTCTTTATATGGGCTCTTTTCTGGCTGTTGTCTAACTGCAACAGCATTTCAGATGATGCACATAGCTTCCAGGGGCTGAAAAACACCTCCTGCTTTGCCAGTAGAATTTTTAACAGCAAATTAACTGCAGATGCAAATCCTGCCCCAGATAGGTACATCTGCACTGGAATGGTTTAGATGTAGTGTCTGCAGGTACAAAAATGAGAGCCACTTCTACAGGTGACTGCGTTAGAGTCTGAAAAACTCTAGGATTGTTTTGTTTTCTCCATCTGCCGCTGAGCACTTGCACAAACTGGTATGGCCCTGAATTATTACTGGAAAGAAAACTGATATATCAAGCCTGACTAGGGGAAAAAAATCTTTACATTTTTAATATGTTTAAGGGTCTGTTCATTCACACAGGTGACTAAAATATCTGGTATGAGCTTAATGAGTTTAGCTGGCAGTGCTAAAGCAGGGAGCAATGCTAACGCAACCCTGTGGAGTCTTAAATAGCAAAAGCAAATGACTGCTCTACCCACAGCTCTTTTTTTTCTGTACTATTTCCATAGTTTTTGCATGAGATCATTCCACCTCCTGGAAAAGGAAGGGGTTTCACTTAAAATTATGAAACTGTGTGGGATATTGTTACTCCCATGGCATGCATTTACTTACTGGAGGTTCCTCTGCTTTCACAGATCGTGACGTTACTGTTAGCAGGACAGAAAAAACTTGTCTAACTGGATGGATGCAGGCAGCATCATCTAAACTTTTGTAATTTACTGTTCTCATGTTGCCCAAGTGCTCTTTTGTTGGGCCATGTTCTACAGAGTAAAGGAAAAAGGAGGACTTCTAAACTTTGGATGTTCTCCAGAAGTTCCCGTTATGTCCTCCATTCCAATCACAGAGCATCGCTTCTGCTGCCCGGCACAGTTTAGCTGGTTTAACAAGGATGGTTTGGGTTTAGCACACCTCGTATGTCAGGACATACCTTGTCTCTGACTAACAGCTGCATGGGTGCCTGAATCAAGAAGGATGCTGTCTTGGCAAGATAAACTACAAACTCAGTCATGATTGCCCCTTACCATATCGCATAAGTCCACAGCACGAGAAATGACCCTGCTCAGATGAAGCCTGCAGGTGCTTGTCTCAGGGAATGAAACTTCAGAGATGTTCTCAGCCACCACCTGGGAAATGTATTCTCTTAGTCAATAACTCATTTACAAATTTGGCTGTCAGCCTCTCCTACATCTATGCCAAACTATGTATTCAGTGGAGCAGAAGGTCTGGGCACAACCTCCTGCTCAGCCATAGACTAAGACACACCTATATTCCCTTGCTGTTATCTTCGTGTCCCCTTCTGCACCAACACTTGTACAGGCTGAAGACAAGATGGTTATGGTCATAAAATATGCTGCCCATGGGGGATTGGACTAGATGATCTTTCAAGGTCCCATCCAATCCCTAATGATTCTATGATTCTATGACTCTGTGCCCTGAAAGTGCCATAGAAAGCTAATTTTTCACCAGCGTTTTGCGAGAGGCTGTTAGCTGGAATCACTTAAAGGGCAAATGTTGTGTGGAAGGGATGTGGCAGTAATCAGAATGAGCAAATTTAGGCACCAGTCTCCTCAAGCAGACTCGGCTAGACGTTTGCTTCAAGTATGCTCCCAGTGCAGGTTTTCCACTGTCATGCTGCACATTTTGCAAGATTTCTGATATTTTTTGCAAAATGGGCATTTCCAGCTAAATTTTGCAACTTCACAATGACAGAGCAGAAGCTGAAAGGAGTGACTAGCCAGGAAGTGACAGTGAGGTTGTCACAATCATTATTTGGGTTTTGGGGTGTTTTTACAGCTCTTAGTAGGGGGATAAGTGAAAATGAGAGGTCAGTGAGCAGACAAGAGTGCAGAAGCGACTGTTGCATAGGAATGTATCTACCTTATGATCTTGTAAGAGTCTGCACTTTTGGATTAACACAGAATTGGCCTTTACCTGGACTTCAACAAGTCTTGAAGGGCTTTTGGACTGTATGTGTCAAATGCATTCACAAGTAAAATGTAGTTATCGCTGCACTTAGTCCTAGGAGTCCAAACTCATTGAACTCCATGAGAATGAGCAAGAGACTGTTGAATTCAATGGAGTCTCTCTCTGATGTCCTGCTTGGGATTATGATCTTTGCTTTGTCTTGCAGAGTTCTGCTGCTCAGCGTAGCATTACTATCACTCTACTCAGTCCATCTCTTACTGAAGACATCAAAAGAAGGAGGTATGAGGACGTGATGACTAAGAGTCATCACACTTGTATTCTGCCTCGGAATGCAATAGAACAAGCGTGTCCAGGGCAGCAGTCCATGTTCCTTTTTTGGTTTGGCTTTTTTTCAGGGTCACTAATATATGAAAAACTGGGAGAAAAGGCATTTGGCTGGCCTGGGAAGTGTGGTGTTTTCATTTCAGTCACAATGCAGAACATTGGAGGTAAGGAGCACATGTTTTCTAGCTTCCAGTGCTCTTCCATGGAACACAAGTATTTTCTCTCATCTATATCAAACGTTTCATTGTCACCAGACATGATCCAGATATAGCACAAAGGACATGGTACTAAGGAAAGGCATGAGGAATTCATCTTGTTTCAGCTGACACATCAGTGTCTGGTGAGAGGTTGTTGCCTGGGATCACTCCAGGGCCAGTAAAGAGCCATCAATGATAGTTAAAATAGCTTGGCTTGCTGTCCTCACAAAGTTAGCCACTTCACTGAATGCAGCTCAGACTAGACATCATCTGCTTCAGCTTAGAAAAAGAACTGAACATTGTTCTGATTTTTTGGCAAAACAAAGACTCATCCATAGCTCATTTTCCAGTGGGATTGTCTCACTGAAATGACAGTTAGGTTGTGATCTGAGATGCTGAATGTTCCAGAGTGGCTGTTGAAAGTACACATCCACAAAGGTCCTTTCTCTCCAAGGTGTTTCTTCTGTCAAGTAACTTCTGTCCTCTCAGAACAGAAGAGGACATCTGTTTACTGACAGGTGTAAGTAGCAGGGCCAGGTTTATTTCCTATAGCTAGGAAATAAACCAAGTTTATTTCCTTTTACTGCCCTGAGAGAAGCCCTTTAGGAGAATGGAGAACACCACCTCTGAAAGCTAAGTTTGTAGTTTTTACAGTTTTTACAGATTTTTTAAGGAAAGGTAGTTGAAATAGAAATTAAATGCATCCTTGATCAATGAAATATGTATAGATTTATCTTTTGCAACCTGTCTCTTGCAAATTAGTACATTTTGCCAATTTCCACTGACAGCTCTCTACTGCCCTTTCAACATTACTTTTCTATACAGGCAAAGGTGGTTCATCTCTCTGCTGCAAGAGACCATTTTATTTTAAATGATCCTTTTTCATTGTCTTCCTTTCATTTCTCAAGCCTGGATACTATGAGTCTATGATACCAAATGCAGTTGAACTTAGAAAGGAAACGTGCTTCCCTGTTAGAGAGGAATAGCTGTTCCTCTGATAGTCTTGTCTAGACAGTTCCATAGGTGTCCAAAGACCTCTCTGTGGCCAAAGTAAAAATAACTTCCTACAGGCAGTAGTTTTGAATGAGGTGCATAGAGGTCTACTCTTACACTAGGAACCTTGACAATTAGTGTCTTGATTTTATATCTATATATATATATATGTATGGAAGAATGAAGCTGAAAATAAAAGGGATAAGGTAGACAGGACATAGTCAGTAACAACTGAAGTTACTCCAGAATGTGGACAGACATGGTCCACTAGAAAAACAAAATTTACAACAGAAAAATGAAAAGAAAAAAGTTAATGAAAGGACAAGTTAAAAGTAAATAGTTAATTTTATCAGTTGATTCTGATAAATTATGATAAAATAATCAAATCATGATTTTATCAAAAAGTTTATTAAAATAATGATTTGAGAATTGTGTTAATTGATAACTGCAACGTCCTAATGCTGTGTACTTGATGTTGTTCAGGACATGCCTATAACAATATGAAGGGAAGGAAATATATATTTAGTCACAGTTATGTCAACAGAAGCAATTTCTCTATTTTAGGAAAAACTGTTTTCCCAAAATGATGCTTTTCATGCAGCACTAAAGTTTTTAAAACAAATTATTTTTGTTGGAACTATGCTGTTTTCTCTGAAGGTGTTTGGTTGTTTCTTTCAGCAATGTCAAGCTACCTCTTTATTATTAAATACGAACTTCCTGAAGTGATCAGAGCATTTATGAAACTTGAGGAGAGTTCTGGGTAGGTACCTTTGGCCAACCTGAACCACAGATGAAAATTTTTGACCTTAATGTCAGTGATGATGATTGTTATTTCTTTATTCCTCCTATTTAGAGAATGGTACCTAAATGGGAACTACCTCGTAATACTTGTAACCATTGGGATTATTCTTCCCCTCTCCCTTCTAAAGACCTTAGGTAAACTTAATACCATGCTTAAACTCATTTCTTACTTGCTTTAGAATTGGGAATGCATACGTAGCTGAACTGTTGTTGTTTGGTTTATTTCTTGCTGCACAGGTTACCTGGGTTATACGAGTGGGTTTTCGCTGACCTGCATGGTTTTCTTTGTCAGTGTGGTAGGTGCTGGTTTGACATTGTCTCTTAGCAAATACAGAGCCTGTAAGCTCTGTGTCACTGTGACACCTCTTACCGTGATAACTGAATGTGGGTATTAAAACAGCACCTGCAAGTGAGTCAAATGAACAAGCCAGAATAAAAAAGATCAGCCTAAAAAACAATGTGTGAGAATGAAAAAACGAAGCAGGAGCACAGCAGGGACAGAGTAACAACCAATACTTGCAGGAGTAACAGAAAGGGTAGCACTTAGATTCTTGCTCCCTCTGTGTTTTGTGCCTGGTGGTACTTCTGCCGGCATTCCCTTGATGCAACTGATTTTCCCTCGGTGGTACCCTTCTGATGGCACTGTGTGCTCTTTTGTAGGTAATCTTCAAGAAATCCCAGATACCCTGCCCTCTTCCCATCATGGACCACAGGGCTGAAAACTGGACAGCTGCCAATAACACGCTGCCCATGCACTTGGTCGTGTTAACAAACGAGTCTCTCGGTTCCGGTGTGAATTTCATGATGGACAACACAGTTGGGCACTTGCCAGGCCTTGAGGAGCCAAAAGATACCTCCCCCAAAAGTGGTGTGGAGTACGAAGCGCACAGCGACAGCAGTGACCTTTGTCAGCCAAAATATTTTGTGTTCAACTCACGGGTGAGTGGCACTGCGTGGAATTGGTCATTGGTCAGTCGTCCCACAGCTAGACTGCTGCTGGGGGCACAGACAGCAGTGGCTGTTCTCACTGATGGAAGTTTTCTTTACAGACTGCCTATGCAATACCCATCCTGGCATTTGCCTTCGTGTGCCACCCCGAGGTGCTACCAATATACAGCGAACTCAAAGAGTAAGGTTCTTGAGTTTTGTCCCATCCTTCCAGTTAACCATAACCAGGGATCATCCTCTACCTCAGGGGTCCTCAAACTTTTTAAACAGGGGGCCGGGTCCTGTCCCTCAGACAGTGTCGGGGGCCGGGCTGTAGTTTGTCCTGCCTGGGAGCGGTGTCGGCAGAAAGAAGCTCGGGGTGGGGAGGGTGGTAAATACTGGCGGGGCAGATTGGACACCCTGGGGGCGGTTGTATCTGGCCCGCAGGCTGGGGTTTGAGGACCCCTGCTCTACGTGTTCTGCTTTGATTGCTGGTGTGTAGACATGCACTCACTGTGATGTATTGCTTTCCTCAGTAAGCTTTGCTTTGACCTGGTAGTCAGACATTGGTGACAGACAACCGCTGTTCAGACAGCAGTGATCAATATTTACTCAGGAAAGGAAGAAAATAGCTGCTCCTTCCAATGGTGTGAAAATTACTAAGGAACTTGGTTGTACTGAAACAGATAATCATAGAATCATCCTGGTTTCTAGAAGTATATTAATGAGTTCTATGTCTGGGGCAGCTGCTGCTTTCTCTTGGAGTTCTTTGAAATGCCATTGGTTTGGATGCCTGACGTAGGCTCTTCACCCAGATGTTTTGCTTATCAAATGCCAAAAATTAAATGCACTTGCCTAAGTCAGCACTGGGATGAGAGTTGGAAAGGGCTAAGAAAAGGCATTTGTTCAACAGCAAATTGACTAACCCTAACCCTAACCCTAATTACGTTACAGGAGGCTATGCTGGAAAACTCAGGAAGGTCAAGACCCCTTGCCTGTTTCAGAAGGTTTAAACTCAGAATAAATAAAAATTCTCAGATTACTTGGAATTATTTGGTCCTATAAGCTGAAGATTTTCTTATACCAAATCTTTACTCAAAGGACTTCTAAAGAAAGGATTTGACCTCTAGAAGAACCCTGTGTAGATACAGGGCATTTTCATATGGACCTTGCTGAGAACACTTGTCTGTTATTTTGATCAGCCCTGTCATTTTAGCTACTCCATTTTTTATTTAATATACACATTTGAGAGATAATACATAAATAATGACATACAAAATAATGTGGCATGTTTACATGCAGTCACTAAGGTAGCAGTAGAAGTTGAGTTTCAACACACTTCTGGAAGTCTGTGTTATTCTGCACTGAGCTCCAGATCTTCAAGTATAACAAATACAGTTGCTGTGAACTTCCTAGCCAGTGAGGGGATGTCAGCAGAGCCATGACCCTTCCGAGTTCTTCTAGTACAAATAGAAGCTTTATATGAATAACACTGTCACTCTCTTTCACTCTTACTTCAGTCGCTCCCGAAAACGGATGCAGAATGTCTCAAATATCTCCATCACTGGCATGCTTATCATGTATCTTCTGGCTGGACTCTTTGGATACCTGACCTTCTACGGTAGGTCCAAGTCCTGTTCTCTGCAAAAATGTCCCTCTCTTTTCAGCTCTCATGTCCAGCTCTGGGGTCCTCAACACAAGAGAGATGTTTTGGAACAGGTCAAAAGGAGAGCCACAAAAATGATCAGCAACTGGATCGTGTCTCCTATAAAGACAGGCTGCAAGAGTTGTAAGTTCAGACTGGAGAAAAGGTGGCTCTGGAGACACCTCATTGCAGCCTTTCAGTAGTTAGAAGAAGACTAAGAAAGTAGGGAGTTCAAGGACATAGACTCCAAGACAGACCCACAATGATGAAGGAAGTGCAGCACCTTCCTGATGAGGAAAGGCTGAGGGAGCTGGGTCTCTTGAGCTTGGAAAAATGAGACTGAGGGGTGACCCTATTCATGTTTATAAATATGGAAAGGGTGGGTGTTAGAAGGATGGAGACAGGCTCTTCTCAGTGGCATCCAATGATAGGACAAGGTGTAATCTGAAACAGAAGAATCCACATCAATATGAGAAGGAACTTCTTACCAGTGAGGGTGACAGAGCACTGGAACAGGCTGCCCAGGGGGGTTGTAGACTGTCCTTCACTGGAGATGTTTAAAACCCTCCTGCATGTGTTCCTGTGTGACTTGGTCTAGATGATCCTGCTGTGGCAGGGGGATTGGACTAGATGATCTTTCGAGGTCCCTTCCAATCTCTAATGATACTATGATTGTAAGTCCCTGCTCACTATAGGAAGGTTGGACTGTATGACCTTTTAACGTCCCCTCCAAGCCAATGCATTCTATGGTTCTACCATTCCAAAGCAGGGAAGATTGGTCTGTCACAGCAAGGTTTAATTGTTCATGTGTTTTCTGTGGCCCTGAAGCCAGCTGTAAACATTACTCAAACATAATACACAGTTTATAATCTCCTGAATAAGAGGTGGGACTTATCTACCTGTCACACCACAACTTTCTCACCCTTGAGACACTCAGAGGCACCTACCAGGAGGACCACTTGTGTACCTTGGTTTTATGAGCTCAGAAAACAAGCTGCAGCAATCTTGGCTCCAGGCAAAAGCCAAGAGTGACTGTACCAAGAAATTCTCTAGTGCCCAACATTTCTTCATGACACTATTAAGTGCTAACCACCCCAGCTCTGACGCTACTAATTCAGCTTCCCCTATGCTGAAAAACAGATACCAGTCACTCTAGAGTAAAAAAAAGTATGGAAGAGCTAAACTAACAGGTAGGTAAACAGAGTAGCCCCGTATTAGCCCATCATTGCGTGCAAACACCACCTCTAGTTACCTCGTTAGCTCAGCCATCACAGCAGAGAAGTGAATGACAGCACAATCTGCTCTCTAGCACTGGGACAAGAAGGTTTCTCTGAGCTGGCACACCTGAGTGGAAATCAAAGGGACCTGCTCCCAGTCCAGTGCTATTTGCATCAGGTAAATTATTCTTACTTCATTTTCCACATCCACTGAATTACTTTTAGAAAGTCATTTGAGATAGTGGAGTACAAAGCATCTCTTCAGACTGCATTGTCCTCATCATCTCTGAAAGATGAACGTTCATTGGTCATGATGATAAAATTCCTCTTTCGTGTCTCACCCACTACAGGTATCTGAAGACAGGAGCTGGGCCAAAACTAATCTTACCTGGCCACAGTGTAAAGATCCTTTTGCATGTGTAGATAATGCTTAAGGGATTTAATTCCTGTTTCCTTCTCTTAGGAGAGGTTGAAGATGAGCTGCTTCATACATACACCAAAGTGTACACTTCTGATGCCCTCTTGCTGTCAGTTCGCCTGGCCGTGCTGGTGGCTGTAACCCTGACTGTGCCCCTTGTGCTTTTCCCGGTGAGTAACAGAGCTGCTGAAGCTGAAGCACAACTCCTGAGGCTGAAATCAGGGCTAGCACTCATACACACTCTGTCTATGAACTCCACACAGACAGGCTTTAACCCTGAAGAGAAGCAAGCCCAACCCTTTAATTGAGAAGATCTGTTTTCTCATGTGCAGTTTGAGCAGATCAAGGATCTTAGGTAACAAGGACTGCAAACTTTGAAAGCCTGAAATAAGTCAGTCTTTTTAAATAAATCAGAAATAAATCAGAAACCACTGCCAGGTCTCCCTCTTGCTTTCTCTGTGTTATATTTATCAGAGCAGGAGTGTAAGTGTTAAACACTTGGGAATACACTGAAATCACTTAGGAGCTTTCTTAGTACAGACCTAGACACCTGCTACAGCATCCAAGATCCAGGCACATGCAGCTCAGGGCATGTGCTGTGCAGTCCTGCCAGACCTGGCTGCCAAGACAGAGTGGCAGAGGCCCTGTGCATATGTCACCTGCTTGAGTCTATGGACAGGGGAGGAAGCTAAGTGCCAGAAAACAGGCTTCAGCCACATAGTCAGATATGCAAGCAAAGTTTGGAACTTCTGGGTGCCATTCACAGATATTCACACTCAATATTCCTGCTACTGCGGGGACAGAAAGACTCAGCTGAACAAACTTCTCTGCCAAAGGACTGAAGCTCCTCGGGGATCAATCCCCAGCTGCAGAGCAGGTGTCTAGGCTCATGAATGTACAGAACTGTCCCTTGTGCCTTGTCTGAGCTGCTACACAGCAAGAGAGAAAATAGTTGGTCCCAGTTATTGCATTTTGGGAGGCTGGTGTGCCGTTTGTACCAGACGTACCGGCCCAGCGTCGTGCTGCTAGCGGGCTGCCAGTAACCTGCGTCACACCGTCATGTTCCCATCTGGTGACAGCAGTAACCTTGGATCCTGTTGCTCTGTTGCCCTGGACGCAGGCACGAGCTCTGCATAGGTGCTGTTTCCAGGCTTGCTGACAAATGCTAAAAGAACTCATCACCATCCAAAGGTGTCTATAAAAAAAGAAATACATCTGGTATAAAGCACCCAGAGTGACCAGCCCGTCCAGCTCTAGCTGTCTGCCTTAAAAGTCGCGCTTAAACCAGGAGCTAAATGTTTCCGTGAGTCTTAACTGCTCCCCCTTCATGGAACAACACGCTAAGGGCACTGCAAATGCTATCTGTCGGGCGTTGCGTTTTTAGCTTCCTGCATAAGCTGTTTTATATCTGAAGGGTGTGCAAAGGCCTAGCAGTTACACACCACAGCACTGATTGCTCTGTTGTAAGGACACCCAAGGAATATCATTTACTCACAAGCCAGCATATTGCCTGGTGGAGAAGGATCTGGGGGTGTTGATCGACAGCTGGCTGAACATGAGCCAGCAGTGTGCCCAGGTGGCCAAGAAGGACAATGGCATCCTGGCCTGTATCAGAAACGGTGTGACCAGTAGGAGCAGGAAGGTGATTGTGCCCCTGTACTCGGCACTTGTGAGACCGCACCTCGAGTACTGTGCCNGACAGCCAGTTCAGCAAATCTAACTACTCCACATAAGCAGCACAGCTGTATTGAGTGACTTTTTATGAACCTGTATTTTCTTAGGAGAGTTTGGCTTCCTTTAAAAATAAAAAAGATTGCATTGCTAAAAAAAAATATCAATTTATAGCCATTAGCCACTGTAAAACTTCAGTGTGATACCTTCATTTTAAGGACTGCATCTTAGTGAGAAAAATGCAGAAGCTGCTGACAATGAGTGAATGGGATGCAGGCAGCAGTTCTTCAGTGATATAAAGCTGCTTTACGAAAGTCACAGTCTGGACACAATTTTTGCAGTCTCCCTCCCTCTCCATAATATTGGCTCCTACCAACCTAAAAAGCATAAAATGCTAAATTCATACTGCGTTTTCAAGCGATGGGCTCTCAGCCTGACAGAATCCCATGCATTTCTTGGAAGCATCAAACTCATTCCAAAACAGTTGTCACCTATTTTTAAATGTTGAAACAGAAGAGTGGTTTGAGGCTGCCCAGGGGGTTGTGGAGTCTCCTTCTCTGGAAAGGTTTAAGACCCACCTGGATGTGTTCCTGTGTGACTTGCTCTAGGTGATCCTCCTGTGGCAGGGGGACTGGACTGGATGATCCTTCGAGGTCCCTTCCCATCCCTAATGATTCTATGATTTTATTCAGAGTAAATTCATTTTTGGTTGGTTTCGCATTTCAAATCTTTCAGGTTAATAATGGTTCTTGGGTAACGCTATCTCCAGCTCGTAACCTTTTTCCTACTTAGCACCTTTGCCAACAAAACAAAAAACCCAAAAAAGTTTTGCTGTGTTGTGTGAACAAGTTGGTGGCAAAAGAAGGATTCTCTGCAATACCTTTTGTTATTTCCAAACGGTGCTGAAAAATACATCCCTGAGAGAGATAAGTGCGTGCATGTATATACTATACTGAATTAAAGTGAAGCATCAGCTTGCTGTCTCGCTCACGAATAGAGCTGATACAACCCCTGTGGGATTCTCAGAGGGATCAGGTTCAGGAATACAGCAACTCATCTTTCACAGATGTGTTTTTTCTCTACTGATTAGTGTTCGTAGTGGGGGTTTCTTTGGGGCTGCTTGTTTTTTTGCTGATATTAGCATATCCCCCTCTCTGTTGAACAGATGTCATCTCCCTGATTTTACACCCTATTTACTTGACTTTCTTCTACACTGCAAATATTTGAGTTCCTGCATTAAGCTGTGAACCCCTTCTCAAAAACCCACATCGCAGTGAGGTTACATTGAGGGACTCAAAGACTGAAAACACATTTCTTGAGCCAGAATTTCCCACGGTGGAAGTGACTAGCACGCATCATTTTTCCAAATGAGAAGCAAAGATAAATTAATTGCTGTTTCTCTTTCCCCACCGGCTTTCCTCTTACAGATCCGTTCATCTATCAGCGCACTGCTGTTTCCCAAAAGGCCGTTCAGCTGGATAAGACACTTCCTGATTGCAGCAGTAATTCTTGCTTTCAATGACCTGCTCGTCATTTTTGTCCCAACTATTAAAGACATCTTCGGATTCATTGGTAGGTTTCACAAATACTTTTGGTTTACTCTGGTAATCCTTTCCACAACATCCATGGGCTGAATGACAGTCTCAGTTTAGGTCTCGCAGTGGAGTAGTTCAACTACAGACTGAAGTTTAAAGGAAAATGAGAATTCACAACTATCTGGCAGACCAAGCTAAACAGCTACCCAACTCTGTGGTTACCCTTCACAAGACACAAGGAATCAATCCCAGGATAAAAACTGGCAAGGAATTCTTATTTTGACAAAAAAGGCATTTAGTGCATGTGGAGGAGAGCGAAATAATCACTGGTTTTGAGACAACCAGAGCCTGGACAAAACACATTGGCTTTCAAACTGCAATGTTAGAAAAGAGATAAAAGTGATGCCTTTCTTTTGCCATTCCTTTTGACCCTCCCTACCTCTTCCCTTTGGTCTGTTTTGTCCTCTGACTGAAGAGACCCACTAAGACCCTCCTTGCTTTGAGCTACTTGGATGCAAATGCCCTTGAAAAAGACATCTCCATGGGGTTTCTGCTTTTCAAATTTTATACTCTACGTCTGCACCCAGTTTGCTCCTTCCAGCCTTTTACATCTGCCACACTGGGCTCTGATGAAAGGGGAGGAGTAAGGCACTTCCAGGACACAGATCATCCACCCTCTTTTCAACACCCGCTTTCCAGGGTCATCACACCCTGGGAGTGCCTGTTCATCCTCACTTCTGCAGTTTGCATGCAAATGACTGTGTCACAGGCAGCCACACTGGCTGGAACAAATCCTTTCAGTAATGAGTCTCTCTTCAGACCCTGAACACTCAGAAGGGTCTGGACATCTGCAGCTCTTCCTGAAGCTGTCTACAGGGATAGCTCTTTGCACAGCTGCCTTCCCACATGCTCTCTTTTGCAGGTACACCATGAGTGCTTAAGTATAAGGGAGTACTCAGGTCTGCTTTCTCTTCTTCTAGGTGCTTCTTCTGCTACCATGCTGATTTTCATCCTTCCCTCCGCCTTTTATCTGCGGCTTGTTAAGAAGGAGCCCTTGAGGTCTCCCCAGAAGATTTGGGTAAGGAAGCTGCCAGCAATTGCAAAAAGAAGGGTGGGAGGATGTGTGCTTTCCACCAGTCACAAATACTCAGACCTTTGGCTTGCAGCATCTGGTGGTTGCTCATAAAGATCAGTACCTCACTCAAAATGCAGGCAGAGTGGAGAGCCAGGCTCCACAAGCCAAGGCTTTTAGCACCTTTACTGATGCACAACACCAAGCTCTAGGCTTGTTTAACCCAACCTGAGCTCTAGTTAACACCTGCACTTGCATCAATAACACCAAGACAGTGTGTAAGGAGGTGTTGATTGACACCAGAAGTCCTGCTGTGGATTCCCAGGAAGATTCAAGGTCAGGGTTAAGAAGAAAGTTTTACTGCAGAGATAATTAAGTAACAGTGAGTTTCCTACTGGGATAGATCTACACAGCCAGAGAAGAGACATATGAAGGTTTATGCATCCTGCTGGACTGCCACAGTCCTGAGCATCAGTAGCTCCCTGAACATTTAGCAACATCACCAAGGAGATGGCCTTTGACATTTTAATCAGAAAAGTTATTGATGAAATATATATGCAGGTGCCTAATGTAAGCACGTGTACTTATTAACATGTTCAAAAAGAACATGGAAGTTCAACCAACATCTACTGTAAACACAGAAGGGTTGTTATCATGCCATTATTTCTGTTGATGACATTTGGACCTGGCACTATGGTGAGGCTGTGAATATTTGTTAATGTCTCTTTGTTCAGTCTTCATGTGTGTCAGGCACATCTAGAGTTTCCAACCCTGAGACTTGAGATCACAGGCAACATTGTGAGGTAGAACACTGTTAAGTGTGGACAGATTATGTTAAACCAGAGTCCTGCCGCAGCCAAGGCTGACTAGAAGCATCCAAATCACTTGAATATATACAGACATACCTGTTGGTCTGAGGATGGAAAAGGTTCATTCTGAGGTTGTTCTTGGTATCAGAAATAAGGACAATTCATTGAAAATTGGTAATTTTTTAATGAAAAAAACAATGAAAGAAAACTTATATTTTTAATTATTGCTCATAGTAATAAAATGATATATTTTCAGATCTAGTTTTACAAACACTGGCTCTCTTGAACTGAAATTCACACAGGACTAGCTGATTTATGTAGCTGTGTGACATTACTTGGGCTTTAGCCACAGAGAATGGCCCAAACTCAGGCTCTGGGTGTCAGATAAATGCAGTTCAAGTGGGGTAGCCTGTGAATTAGTCTGCTCAGCCACCAGCTTTATTAATGAAGTTTCATTTTCCAATTGCAGGCACTAATTTTTCTCATAGTGGGCATGATCTTCATGATTGTGAGTATGACTCTTATTGTAATGGACTGGATTTACAACGCCCCAAGTTCCAGACATCACTAACCTGTGGAGCCACTGAGTGTGTTTTATACCGTAAATGCTTGTATCGTGTGCTCCAAAGAACACCTAAATGGGACTGTTATTCCTAGCTAGTGACTGTAGTATTTTGAAGACAGTTTCTGGTGAGGTCACTAGAACCCGATGGAGTCTACATCATCCTTTCCTCTGAGGATCATTATTTATGCATTACGAACCTGAGCTTAGTGTCTCTGGCCAGGTGAAATGAAATGTGCTGTGGATGCTCTTCTTAAAACCGAAATAACTGTGTACATAGTCCTCAAAAATAGCTTGGTGTCACCCTTTTCAACCTCTCCCATCAGGTCAATAACTACAGTTCTTAGAGCCCTGAAAATGTAGTGGCCAGAAAAGCAGTTAGTGCCTTGTTTTCCATCTGAAGTTCACGGGAGTGGCTACCTAGTTCCAAAAGAAAGGGTATGATCTCAGTAGGGAATCTGAAAGGTGACTGCTCCCTCCCAACCTGTCTCTTAGCAAGCTGATGTCTTCGACAGGCCGGTGAACAGAGCCGAGCACCAGATTTGTTGCCCAAATCCGTCACTTTTGGCAGGTGATGGCTGTGGTACAGGATAAAGCTCGCTGGTATAGATCCTGTGCTGGGGGGACACGTGCTTGAGAAACAGCCGAGCATTTGCATTTTGCTGCTAAAGATGCCCGGGCTGGAAACATCAGGCACTTCTGCTGTGGAGTTAAGGGTTTTTTCTTTACTTTTTTAATTCTTGTGTGAGCTTGTATTACTGAACAAGTTGTATCCTCCATAGAAACTTGTCTTCCATTCTCACGAGGATTTAAGGAGACCACAAGATGTGGCAAAGCACCCTATCCAGTATTGTTCTGTACTTGTGTATTTGAGAAATGCTCCGTGCAGGAAACTGTAATTTGCTATATATAAAAATATATGTATTTATGTACATACATTTATGTTTTCTTCTAGTTATAAAAACGTTACCCTGTGGTAAAAGATCTTTGAAATTTTTGTATGTGTCACTGTGTTTTCATAGCCCCACACTCAATATTATTTTGAAGGAAATACGTTGGATCGGCGGTTCACCAAATGGTCATTTTTATTCAGCATCATTTGAAACATCCTTGTTGCAAGCCCTAACTTTTACCTGTGTAAAAACACATTCTGATGTTTACTACTTATTTTACAATAAATGGCAAGATGTTTTCCTCTTGAGAATTCTTAATAAGTGCCCCAAAGCCGTGTACTACCATTGCACAGCACAAATTTGGGTGGCTCTCTCAGCTGCTGTGGCTCCCTTGCCTACGCAAATGCTAGCGTTCAGCAGCACACATAGTTCAGGTATGCAAAGGAGAAGACACTCATGACAATCTCAAGTGCATCATGCTGTGCAGCTGTGCAAGACAGGAAATAAATAAAGGTTAGGTTCTGTGTTATACAGATGTTTAATTAACACAGTGTTAAACAGATGCTTAATTAACACCCAGCACCCTCCAGATTGTGATTTTGGCTGTGCTGCGGAGTACGCACACATATGTTCTCTCTACACACCAGGGAAAATAGTGAGAGAGGCCACATTAACTCCATAGTAGAAGGAAAGAATGGAAGGATATGACTGTTGGGTTTAACACACTTATACAAACGCAGCCTCATGTAATTGGAGTTCTCATTTTCTAGCTTAGAAATCAATTGAGTACACATCAGTGAAGTCTGAAAGCCATGAAGCAGACAGAATCACAGAATCACAGAACATTAGGGATTGGAAGGGACCTTGAAAGATTGTCTAGTCCAATCCCCCTGACACAGCAGGATCACCTAGATCAAGACACACAGGAACACATCCAGGTGGGTTTTAAACGTCTCCAGTGTAGAAGACTCCACAACTCCCCTGGGCAGCCTGTCCCAGTGCTCCATCACCCTCACTGGGAAGAAAATCCTTCTCATATTGATGTGTTTGTGTTCCAGCATACAACCATTGCCCCTTGCCCCATCACTAGAAGAGATTGATAAGAGCCTGGCTCCATCCTCCTGTCACCCACCTTTCAAATATTTATAGACATTAATGAGGTCGCCCCTCAGTCTCCTCTTCTCCAAGCTAAAGAGACCCAGCTCCCTCAGCCTTTGCTCATAAGGGAGGCACTCCACTTCCTTCATCATCTTCGTTGCTCTATGCTGGACTCCAACCAGCAGCTCCACATCCCTCTTGAACTGAGGAGCCCACAACTGGACACAATACTCCACATGTGGTCTCACTAGGACAGAGTAGAGGGGGAGAAGAACCTCTCTTTATCTGCTAAGGACCACCATTCTGATCCACCCCAGGATGCTGTTGGCCCTCTTGGCTATAAGAGCACGCTGCTGGCTCATGGTCATCCTGCTGTCCACCAGGACCCCCAGGCCTCTTTCTCCTACGACTGCTCTCCAACAGGCCAATCCCCAGTCTGTACTGGTACCTGGGGTTATTCTAGTCCAGAATCAATACTTCCTGCCCAGCTCTCCAGCCTGTTCAGGTCTCACTGAATGGCAGCACAGTCTGCAGGGGTGTTGGCGACACCACCCAGCTTTGTGTCATCAGCAAAGTTGCTGACAGTGCACCCTAATCCCTCATCCAAGTCATCAATGAACAGATTACACAAAAGTTACCTCTGCTGACTCTTCATGTTCACATCAAGCTCAGTGTGTCACAAAGATATTAGTGTGTCCATGTATTTGGAGATGAGCAACACAGGAGCCCCTTGTCAGAGTGATCATTTCCATACTCTGTCTTGTATCTATTCATGGCAACGCATAGACATCACCGGCTAGAGAATGGCTGGCATTGAAAGCAGGGCTATCTGTGAGACACTGAATGCCTCATTCTTCAGAGTGTGGGATTAGCCAGGACACAGGGCATGGCAGCTAAGTATAGCCGCTGTGAGGACTGTGCACCAGATGGCACCACTCTGAATAAACACTTCCTATCAGTGCAGCTGTAGGTTTTCCTGCTGTTACATGTTTGTCTGGCGTATGATCGTAGCCCAAAATACACCGGCCTATGCACCGTTCCAGCCCCGGTGAGCTCATGTGAGAAGCACACTTGCCGAGCCAGCCAGCCAGCATCTGCAACCTGCCCACTAATGAGGGAGGCACTGCAGACCCAGGCACTCACTCAACACCTGCGACTCAATTTTCTCCTTCCCCTGTGGCTAGGTACCCTTGATTCCCTGCAGTATGCTCTGTCTTGATGGTTCTTGAGCTATAAATATTCTGTGGCAAGAGGCTGTTTTAGTTAAACAGCTAAAACTGCAGTGAGTGAGTGAGAGGAGTTAAAGAAAGGGAAAAGGTACATTGTCAGGGACAGACACGTGAGCAATGGAAACCTATCAGACATTTCAGCCATCGCACAGGCGTGCCCTTAAATGGGCGACCCAAGAGTGGCAGCAGTGGTACGTTACAAAAACACAGAGGAATGAGCAAATACTTCAGCTCTGGGTTTGGAAAGAGGCAGAACGTGGGACATTCGTTAGAGGGCAAAGTCCATAAATAATCAAAGATGATGTTAAACAACACACATCTAAAAGAAGGGCAGCGGGCTTAGATAAGCCGCAAAGCAGCTGGCTCTGGTGTTAGTTTTCAGTGAAGCCTGGCATGCTTGGCTAGTTCTCAATGGCTGACATAATAATAATTAGAGCTAGTCAGCAATTACTCACTAAGAGGTCTAGTTTGTGCTATAGGTGGAAAATTTCCATTCATTTCACTCTAAATTTCAACGGGACTTTTACTGAAAATGTGCTGCTGCAACAACATCGTGGCAGAGCCTAGGCAGACCTGAGTGGAAATCTGCCTGAAGGTGCTGGGTGTCTCCACCTACCCTGGTCGCTTTCTGTAGAGCCAGACACCCAGAGCAGGCAGCCCAGGTGCTTTGGATGCAGTCCAGGGTGAGCTTGGGGTCACAGGGTTTCCTCCTGTGGAGCTTGGCCTCAGAGCTGCTGTGGCAGTGCTGTTGGTATTTCCGTGGTCTGCAGGGCTGTGCAGCAGCAACCTGGGAAAAGAAATTTAAAAAACAACGTGAGGAATGTTTTTGGTTCATCATCACTCACTGCAAACACTCAGAAGCTTGTGCTGAGCCTGGGTGAATACAGATTTTTGTAAGAGCACAGGAGATAAAAAGCTGGAAGGGATCTCAGGCAACCTCCTACTCCACACCTGGATTAGATGGTTTGCACTTAGATTAGTGTTTGCACTGTCTCAAGATGCTCATTTCAGACACTGGGTGAAGTCCAGGAGGAGAAATATCATTTCTGTGCTAACTGGTCTCACAGCCTGTGAAGATTTGCTCTTTGCAGCTATGCAGGAGACAAGCCTGACGACTCGGTACCCTCTGGACACTGGGATGCTCGGGGGCACTTGCAGTACTGCACAGCTGCTGCCTTCATCACCAAAGCATAGCACTCTAAAGCAGGGGTCCTCAAACTTTTTAAACAGGGGGCTGGTTCACTGTCCTCACAGTGTCAGGGGCTGGGCTACAGTTTGTGCTGCCTGGCTTGTCCTGCCTGGGAGCTGCCCAGCCCGGCAGGAAGTCAGAGGCTGCTCAGCAGCAGGGGGGGAGACCCTGGGGGGCTGTATCTGGCCCATGGGCTGAGGTTTGAGGACCTCTGCTCTAAAGGGTTATGCCATGTGGAGCCTATGTACCCCTGCCCACCTCCTAAGCCAAACTCTAAACCAAATGTAGTAGCTTTGGAAATCCATACAGTGTCTTCATTTTGGTACTGTTGCTGACAGTGAAAGAGAAGGTGTTTATCATGCAGCAGAAGCAAAACTAAACAGAAGAGGACATTTGATTGACCACAGCTCTCTGTGACACTTTTAAGTGGATGTTTCAAGATCCACATGCCCAAATGCCAAGTGTTCACAGCACTCACTCATTTTCACGTGCAGCATTTGCCTCTTCTAGCACATTGGGAAACATTCGCTGTCTTCAGCAACAGACTGTCTGCACCTAAATCCTTACTTAGCTGTGTATTCCCAAAAGGAGTGTCCACATCTCCTTTGAGGGGAAAGCTCGCTGAGGGCAGGAAGCAAGGGCTGCACACCACCAGTATCCTTTCCCCTTCTGACCAAAATGGAGCTCACATCCTTTCCACAACAAAGCATCTGAGCTTTCCAACCCTTTCTTTCCAAGAGAGCTGGGCTTAGCTTTTCCACAAGCGGCTCAGGCGGTTGTCCCATTTTCCACACTGCCATGAGCAAGCTAACCCAACAAACAGCTTCGTGTGCCTGAATTAATGCAAGTGGTCCTATGAAGACTGGCATTCCTTCGAACCCCCACCTTTAACTTCGCCCATCCTAAGCACGCTCAGACACCTTAGCTCAAAATATTCTGACCTCCCTGGAGAAGAAGCACCTGCTGAGGCAGACACCTTTTCACATACCCCCCCCCCCTTAGGTACTGTTTCCTACTGGTTTCTTGGTGGTCTCCCTTTGGTTTGCAGCAACACCCCCTAACCATTCAGAGACACTTCTGCCCAATATATCACTAGCAGACAGAAATAGGTGCCCTACTTATATACTCAAAGCCCTGTCACAGGGATTAAGAGCCACCTGCTTCCCTCCTTCAACTATAGAGTGACAGAAGTCACGTACATCTGGAACCTGCAATGAATGGATATAAATCTTCTGGTGAGGCCTGGGCTGTCATAATAATTCTTTTGTACTCTACATTTCATTTATAAACCTTCCAGAAAATATCATTTAGACACTGTTTTTTAAATCCAGACTCAAAGAAAACAGAGATTTGATTTACCCTGCTTTCAGAGCCGTGATAAACTGGGCAGATACAAGCTCAATAGACAATTATATTCCCCATTATTTTCTGCAGGAAATCTTATGTCAGACCCCAGCATGTTACAAGGAATGCACTTCCTTATAGTGGTAATTAGAAGTCTTCAAGACACTGAATAATGCTACTAACCTCACCCACAGTGAGCTGTGGAGGCATCTGCACAACACACAGCTCAGTCTCAGAAGCCACCAGGAAATCCAAGGCAAGATTACTCATAAAACGAGTTTATCTGGAATTGTCTCCAACACACAAGATCTCACAGTAGGATCATGGAATCATTTAGGTTGGCAAAGGCCTTAAAAATCATCAAGTCCATTAATCTACTGTACCAAGCCCACCACTAAACCGTGTCCCTAAGCTCCATATCTACACAACTATTTAAAACATCCAGGGATGATGATTCCAGCATCTCCCAGGGCAGCCTTTTCCAATGTCTGATGAGTCTTTCAAAAACAAGTTTTTCCTAGTGTCTAACTTAAACTTCCCCTGGTGCAGCTTCAGGCAGTTACCCTTGTTGTATTGGTTGTTACTTGTGAGAAGAAACCAACACCCACATCTCTACAACCTCCTCTAAGGTAGCTGTAGGCAGCGATAAGGTCTCCCCTCAACCTCCTTTTCTTCAGACTAAATACCCCCAGCTCCCTCAGATGCTCCTCATAAGGCTTCCTCTCCAAATCCTTCACCAACCTTGTTGCCCTTCCTGATGCTATGTGAAAAACATCAAACTACATTCAGTCTAACATCATTCATGGTGGAATCAGTCAGGCAATCCAGTCAGGGATAACTCATTTTGTTGCTACCCCCAAACAGGCTGCCAAAGCCATGAACGAACCTTTTAGTTACATGGGATCCTGGCTTCAGTTATAAAAGAGAGACAAGAACAAACTCAATATTTCTATGTATATGAAGATATCACAGCAGGATATCTCAACAGAACAAAAATGTTTCCTTCCAATAGACATTGTGCTTCAAGCAGAAAAGAGATCCTTAACTTCAGAAGTTGAGAATGTGGAGTTAATACCAGCTCGGTCTGTGCTCCAGCCACATGAAGCACAACAGCTACCATGAAAGTCAGGTTGTTTATTGGTTCAGTAGAACAGAAGTTTTGCTAAAACACTGGAGGCAACTAAGTGCCAAAGTCCATAGTGAGGATCACACAGACACAAAGAGAAAGACCTCTCTGCTGTGTGTGCATGTGTGAGAAAGCTTTTTACAATACTTACTACAGCTTGGTAGATCAGCTATGGTGGTAAACACCGGGAAGTAAACTACTGGAATGAGAATGAGAAAGGTCTCCTACAGTCAGACTGGATTGTTTCCATGAGAAGGGAGATTTTTACTGCAGTTCCAATTTTTTCTATTAACCATAGGCCCTATGAGAAAAATGAACTAAGCAGTCTACGAGCATGAGCAGTAAAATGTGATTCCCAGAAGAGAGCCTGCAGGGCACGCTGACCAGCGCCTTCTGGCACCAAGGAGCCAGAGAAAGCATTTTCTTGTTAATCAACAACCAGTGGGACAGGCTAGTTATTTATCTTGTTGGACACAAAAAAGAACAAGCTGCACAGCACGAGCATTTGAAACCCATAGCAGGTCACCCTGAATGCCCAAGACCACCCTGTCTCTCACAAAAGCCTGCATCCTCAGCAGCAGCTCCCAGGAACAGCTTTTTCTCTCTGGGAGCTCCAGTTAGAAATTGCTTGTTGCAGTCCAGATTCTCCTTCCAAAGGCTAAAAATAGCTTTCCTGTGAACCTGCTTGGGGAGAAAAACAGTGAAACAGAGAGAACTCTGGGGTTCTCAAACATTATTTCTGAGTGACTGGGGAGGAGAGGGAAGACAAGCACTTTTAACCTCTCCAATACAACATTGAGCACGTATGAAGCAGACCCATGGTGTTTGTGCTCCTAGTCTCCATGTGTTGAGATTTCTTTTGAGCACCAGAGACTACAGCATCTTCTTTGATTCTTATATTCTGCCAGTCTTCAGCCTTTGTTATTTGCTAGTGTTCAAGCTGGGGGTCTCTGCTGGTTACTACAGCTATCTAACAGATGCATTTTAGCATCCATTGTAAAAATCACCAGGGATTAAAAAATCACTAGTTGTTGTATGTGTCCCTTTAAGGAAAAGTGAGGTTGGTTTGTTGTTGTTATTATTTCCACTGGTAAATTTAATAAAGCAATTAGTCTATAGTGAAGTTGAAGGTGCTGAACAAAAGACAAGGGACAAGTGTTCACCAGAATGACAGTTCTACCATGTGACCTTCACTTTGGATGAGCAATATGAAAATCTCTCTTAGCTGGTGTGAGGAACTAGGAACTAACATTTCTCCAACACCTAATTAATGTCACCTTTATGCTCCACTGTGCATCTCTGCTCGTGGTAAGCACAAGGAGATGGTCTGGAGACCACCAAAGTGCAAGTGAGTTACCCAGAATGATTGCTGCCACTTTGGGGAGACATGCAATGTGTGATGGATAATCCACAACCACATGTGGCTTTAGCAACACTCACACTAATATATGTTTGCATAAAGGTCCAACTCCCAAGAGACTCATTGGAGCCTTCGTGAAAAGTTTCAGCTCTCCAGTGAGAGAGCAGGCACAATCCCATGAGGTCAAGACAGCCAACACACCATATCTGCGTTAATTACTGGTCACTTGACACTGAAACAAGTGATGGGAAACAGTTTGTGAGAAAGCCAGCATCTGACTAAAACCATCCAGAACAAACTTAATTACAAACATACTCATAAAAATCCAAGTCTTCCTATGACAATGCACCAGGGTCAGTAAACACAATGTTAACTGCTTGATCTGAAGAGTCAGATCATTTCTGCTAAGATATGTAGACTTAAAGCACCATCTATCTAATACCAGTTAGACTGACACTGGTCCAGTAAAAGCAAGTGGAGGAATTCGCATGCACCCAAAGACAAACGGCCACCAAATCACAAGGAGCATCCTAAATGTGTTCCTGAGTTAAAATCACCTTGTATTTACATTTATCATGCACACAGATCATTTAATGGAATGCCAAACCGCACACTTGGGTTCTGTTATCTGCTGATAACATGTCATTTGAAAGTGTTCTGCTCAGCTACATACAGAGTTCAAATAGATTTTATCTCAGTGTGGTAAAATCCCAATCACAAACCAAAAATTTAAAGTAGTAGTAGTAGATGAAATTTCATCCCATCTCAGAAAGTTTGTTTGGCAGCTGCCTTGTCACATCTGTCCATAACTGTATCCTCATAAAAGGATAGGCAGAAGGAGAGTGTTGGTGCAACCTGACAGAAGAACAACTAATAGTCCAGAGGTATGAGAAGGAACTTCTTCCCAGTGAGGGTGACAGAGCACTGAAAAGGGCTGCCCAGGGTGGTTGTGGAGTCTCCTTCTCTGGAGAGGTTTAAAACCCACCTGGATGTGTTCCTGTGTGACTTGGTCTGGGTGATGCTGCTGTGGCAGGGGGATTGGACTAGATGATCTTTCAAGGTCCCTTCCAATCTCTAATGATTCTATGATTCTATGATTTACACAAAATAAAAAATAATATTCTATATTTTTTTTATTATCTCTTATCACTCTGATGATACTCAGCCTAGAACAACGACATTTGGAAGACAGCTAGTCTATGTGGGTGTCTGTTTTAAACACTGTTGGATAAAAAGACATATCATAAAGAGCACAGGGACAGTCATGGAGGAAGAGAGAGCCACGTGCACAGGTGTATTGTTGACACAAGGCAAGATGTATTTGCTATGAGGCACTGATTAGGTGTCTTTCTATATAAAATTTCCTTTCCTAACTGGTGCTGCTCACCAACATGCCTCCACGTGAACTGGGAGCACAAGTGACTGCCTCACTGAAGGAATCAGGAACACTCGGACTCTTGTCCCAGCTGGTGCCTGTGGGCAGTCCCGCTGGCACATCTGCCTAGAGAAAGCATCCAGCCACGTCTCTGAAGAGTTTACAGCATTAGCAAAGCATATAAAATGCTAATGGTCAGGCATTAAATCTTTCCACAGGAGGGAAGAAAAGTCAACCTAGCTACCACAGGCACAGCTGCTTGCCAGCCGTCAGGGTGACCTAACCCAGGAATGCAATCAGCAGCGCCCAAACACCCTTCCCAAAGAGCTTCCCAGAAAGACTTGGACCCAACAGGCTGTTTGGGCTCTGAAACTATGGACAACCTCTTACCTGTGGTTTTCTTGTGGGGGCTCTGTTTCCAGCAAAGGGCAGTAACATCACAGTGGGCAAGTGGTATTTCATATGCCGAAGCTCTTTCTCCGGTGGACACATGCCTGTCCATCATCATACGCGGGGTCACCGAAGGCAGGGGCAGCCACCTGATACTGCTTCACTTTCAGGTTATGAGTAAAGTGAATACTAAAACAAATCAACTGATACCTGCTCTCTGAGCTAATCTGTCTGTTATAACGACCAGAGCTGTTCCTTGTTTGCATTTGATTCTCTGTGTGAGGAAAGAAATCTCCTCATTGACATTTTTGGCAACATCAGACAGCTCCATGCTCAATCACAAACCATGTGCACGAGAGAAACAAGCACTTCTCACCTATTCCTGTGTTGCTGTTTGCTGACTGCTCAAGTCTGTGGGTGTAACAAGTGCCTGAATTCTTGCCAAGCCTGACGTACTCATCCTCACACCACCACAGACAAGTTGAGGAGGAGCATCTGCTCTGCGCACTGCTGTTCCTTAGAGCATCACCTTCAAAGTGACTGAATAAGAGCTTAGCGCGGTGACAGATCAGACACAATCGCTGCTGCTCTGTGCCTGCAGAGGACAGTGGGTGCTGCCTGCCCAGCGCTTTGACGCGTTGAGGAGGACACCATGAGCTGCTGCATTCAGGAGATGTAGTTGCTGGGGCATGAAACAGTCGGCAGAGGTGAGGGAGCAGAAACAAAGCTGACTTCGAAACAGCAAATTTCCCACAACAGGACAAAAAGACGTTTCTCCAGTTCTAACTGAGGAAATCCCAAGGCAGTCTCTAGGCTAGTAGGCAACTGAACTTCAGAGGGAGGAGGTGAGTGGAACTGAGAGGGAGTTGGTGAGTCTAGCTGACATTGTAGGGAGAAGACAGCTTTTTGAATGACTGGTTCCAAGAGGGAAAAAATGTAGTGGTATTTATAGCTGGAAAAACAAGCATGGAAGTGAAGACATGATGGCTGATCAGTTCAAAATGTCTATAATTACAGCTTTAGGTACAGATGCCACGAGTATCAAGAAAGATAGCAGAGCATGAAGCAATCACATTTCACGTCCACTAAAATTTCACCTCTGCCTTCACTGGGAAAATGGCAGCACTGATCTGACTAGGAAAAAGTGGCGTTAAATTACTGAAGAACTGAGGCCAAGCTCATCACAGCAACTAGAATACTAGGAGAAATTCCAGTCCCTAGTGATTCAATGACTCTATAAGAGTGGTTGAGGAAGCTAGCAGAAGGCTACAGACTGCCATGCAGGAGGGCACTTATAGCAGCACAAACCAAATTTTAATCTTCCCTTTTAGCTTCCATTGCAGAACTTGTGGTTGGTCCTTCACACGTGCATATTAAAGACTGTGGAGCCTGATCCTGAAGCCTGTATGAGTTATTCTGAGTGGCTGCTTCTGCAAGACGGTGTGGCACGCACGTCCCCGCAGGACTAAGGTCTAAGTGACTAGCTGCATCTTCACGTTTGTGTCACAGTGATCATCTCTTTGTACTGTTGCCTTATTTCCCTGGCAACACCTTTCAAAGCCAAAGGAAATGAAACAATACTTCCCTCTACTGGAAGGCCCAGGGATTCTGGAAATCGATGAGAAGGGATAAATTTTTCTGAGCTCCTTCTGTGAGATTGAGAAGACAAAACATTGCAGCAAGGGACAAAGAAGAAGACAGAGGGGAGTCTGAATGTTTTTGTTGTTTGGTCCTTAGACCTGGATTAGAGCGTTCAGGAGTTCCTGTACAACTGACTCTTTGTCCTACAAGTTCTAGTCTGTGTGCCGTGTTTCAGCGATGGATGCCCCTCTGACAACCCTCATGTCACTAGGGCTGTATGCTAAGACCTCCTGAGTCTCAGAGTGTGTAATTGTCTGAATCTGTTGCACGGTTATTAGATAGATTATCTCAAGCTGCAATTTCATGGCTGACTCCAGGACTCTAACGGGACTTCTGGGAAAAAAATCAACCACCACCAACAAACATCTTTGAGACTCCCTTTGGGGGTGTGAATCAATGGCTAGCCAGGGAAAGACTCCAGGGGACATGGAAAATTTTACTTGTGGCTTATGGAGCTTGTTGAGAAGGCCGTTCCACAAGACTGGAAAGGGTGATTCCCACTGGAGTCATGGGAGTCCTGAGATTTCTAGCTTTTTTTATAAATCAAGATCATGTAAAGCAAGGTCAAGCACCAGCTGTCCCATTCCTGATTTCCAGGCATCATCCACTGGCAGCTGTCCATAAGCTTTTCTATAGATAGAGAGGTTTCTACTGGTTGTGGAAACCACAGAGAAATTTGATGATGGGGAAATTTATACTGAGTGATTCCCAGATACCTGTGTTCCCAGTCTTGTCTCTGTCAGGTTGTCTCCCAGGGTGAGGCACAATAATTACATTACCTTCCATAACCTTCTGATCATTCATAACTTAATTCTATAATCAGATTAGGCACCCAAACCTAATCTGACCAACACACTTATCATCTACAAATTTATCTTCATATGAAATCCAAGTGCCCTGGATTAGTCCTTAACTGATTAAGTATCATCATCTAACACCTCTTTCACTGATGAAGTAACCGACGAGGTATTTGATCCACCAGTAAATGTTATAGTTTCTGGGCTGAGGCACAAATCTATACTACAACAAAACCATGGGCAGGAAAACAGCCATAAAACAGGCTTTTCAAAAGAAAACCAAAAGAATTCGAGGTAAGACCTCCGTGGTCAGATCCTGATGTTGTCTTCTGTATATGCTCCATTCTTGGTGAAGGAAAGCTTTTATAAATTCAGTTATAAAATGAGCAGTTGCTCAAGGGTGACGTCTCTAATCTAGGTCTCATGCTCTGCCAGGACTCTGGAATTAACACCTGCTGCTTTGGAAAAATTATGGTGATATCCATCAGGGGCTATAAGAGGTCAGATTGCCCTCTCACGCCTCCTGAGACCCACTTGAAACATCAAGTTAGCAAGCTGACTAAAAAAAACCAAAAGGTAATGACACAGCTTGATTCATGCATTCGACATGCTCAGCTGAGGACTCTTCCCCAGCTTTTTGTCCAGTTAGTCAGTTCCTCTCTTTCACAAGGGATCTCAAACCCTGGTTCTTTCCTGCATCCGGGAACACGCTCACCACAAGTCTGAAAAGGAAGGAAAACGTACGGTTACTAAAAACGAACGGAGCGTCACTTCAGGCAGGTCATGAGCTCCTGACGCCAGCAGCTAAGCAGTCAGACTCGGCTAGCTCCACTCAATGAAGTCAGGTTGTGTGTATGAGCAACTACTTGTTCATCCTCAAACACAATTCAAAATCTGGTCATTTAAAGTCAGAATCCGGAATGAGAAGACCATGTTGTAGGAAAGGACACTGTGTTCTTGATTATCAGAGCGGTGGGATCTCAACACTTGGCTTCTTGTGTTGAGCAGGAAAAAAATGGGCCTTTTTTTGTAGGGAATTAGTGCAGCAACCTCCCAGAAACAACACAGCTGGAAAGAATAGAGCTGGGTGGATTTTCTTCTAGGGCAAATCTCTCAGCCATTCACTGGTTTATTAACATTTGTACTTCTGCTCTGCTAAAAGGCTCTGGATGGCTTGGGCTCCACTTGGTTGAGTACATTGCCACATCTAGAGTATTGTGTCCAGTTCTGGACTCCTCAGTTCAAGAGGGATGTGGAACTGCTGGAGGGAGTCCAGTGTAGAGCAACAAGGATGGTGAAGGAAGTGGAGCAGCTCCCTTATGATGAAAAGGCTGAGGGAGCTGAGTCTCTTTAGCTTGGAGGAGACTGAGGGGTGACCTCATTAATGTCTATAAATATGTGAAGGGTGGGTGTCAGGAGAATGGAGCCAGGCTCTTCTCAGTGTCATCTAGTGACAGGACAAGGGGCAATGGTTGTAAGCTGGGACACAGAAGTTTCCATATAAATATTTGAAGGAACTTCTTCCCGGTGAGGGTGATGGAGCAATGGAACAGGTTGTCCAGGGTGGTTGTGGAATCTCCTTCACTTGAGACGTTTAAGACCAGCCTGGATGTGTTCCTGAGTGACTTGGTCCACTTGATCCTGCTGTGTCAGGAGGATTGGACTAGATGATCTTTCAAGGTCCCTTCCAATCCCTAATGATTTTATGATTAATGACTTTATCTTCAACTTGAGGCTCGAGGCCTGTAGCCCAAAGCCCAAGAGCTCTGACTATTCACCCAGCTGAAAGCTGAGCTGCTGGTCTTTAAGCCAGGAAACTGGGGCAGAGGAGAGGTTCCCAACGAGGGCCATCCCTACATGTAGTGATGTAGGGATGTTTATTCCATTTTGTTCTGATACTGGGACCAAATCTGAGACAAATAAAGTGAAATCTTCAGTCTCTGCTCACTTTCACATCATGTTTCTTCAAAGCTGCATGTCTTGCTGCTGCGTTCAGAGGTCCATCACTCTCTGTGTGTAAATAGACATTTTCTGAATGGAGAGAAATATCAACCAGCTTCATGAGGTACTCCTGTTAAAAAGCTTGATAATTGCCCAGTGTGTCTGCAGCCATGGTTTCACACTTGGCTTTGCTCTCTGTTAGCAATAAGGTTGTTAATTCAACTGGCACAACACGTGGATCTTTCAGTTGTTGAGTTGATTGTTGCTTCCACATTGAACTTGTTTGGCATGTTCCTGAGAAGCTTGGAGGGACACATCCCCAGTGTGACTGGAGAAAACCGTGCATCCTCTCCATGGTACCATCTATGACTAAGCTGATTTGGGCATATTTTAACCCCAAAGCACACTATCTGAGGCAATAACACCCTAGAGCTGACTTTGCTTGGCCACTTGTTCTCTCTGATGGCAAATACCTGTCAGAGCCCTGACGATAAGCAGGTTCCTGCTGCCCTACAACTCCTGTCACCTCTGCTGCACGCTGCAGTTGTGCTGTACCTTGGCAGCAGCCAGACTCACAGAAAGCCATCTGAGCTCACAGTTCCCCACTGCATTTGTACTTGGCTGGGCAGCTGGGGATTATTATTTCAGGCAGGAGAGCAGTAGAAACTGCAGCTCACAGCAGCTGGGAACTGCTTAAACAAAGATTGTCCTGTTTGGGTACTTGAAAGTGAAGATGTAGTGTCCCAGGACTTCAAGGAGAAGCTGCAGCGCCGGGGGTTAGTTTGCAGTATGTGTCAAGGATGACAAGCTTTGGCCTTACAGATGCTGCAGGGCAGCATGAAAGTGAGATAGACTAATCCCCGATGGCTTCATCCAGATAACCACAACTGATGAGGTTCCTACAAGAGCAGGATTTTGCAGATATATCCAAACTGTAAGTGTGTTTTGAAAATGGTTGAAGAACACAACGATCAAGCAAAGATCACATGGTACACTCAGAACATCCGTGAAATCATAATTGGAGCACTTTAGGTGCTGTTGTCCTTTAGTGCCACTCATTTTTTTCTGTCTCCTGGCTCCCAGGCCATGAAAGATTGACCACTCCAGAGCAGACTGTTGCAAAACAGTCTTCAAACAGTATGTGATTGCCAAGACAGCCTCTTTCACATGTTCTTGTGAATTATGAGACTTCAATGCACAAATGAGCCTAAGAAGAGCCTTTGAAGACAGTACCCCATGGGCTGGCCTCTGTTTGCCAAGTCTGTGATGACACTGCCTTGGGAGGAACCACTTGCCAAAGAGTCTCCATTTTATGGGAGAACACCACAAGATCGAGTTTTCAACTTCCTTGTCATGCTCACTAGATACCACAGGCTGCTGGGGACAGTTAGACCCATCCATCATCCTCATCCAAAGCCTGAAACATGGAATGACAGAGACATTCTCTGGGAACAAACACAGAGGTCACGTCATGTCATCAACAGCAGCAGGGCTGTCCTTCTTCCAAGATTTTGTTTCGGAGCCTTTTGCCTTTCTGAAACACATGCTTCAGGCAGCCACACGACATCAATCACAAATCAGCTTTAGCAGCAAGAAATTTGGAGGTGCATACCATCCATGTTAAATATTCAGTAGAGCCCACTGAAACAGCCACTCTCCATGTCAGACTAGAATCATTAGGGTGGGAAGAGACCTCATCTAGTCCAACCATCAACCCAACACCACCATGCCCACTCAACCATGTTTTCAAGTGCCAGAAGGAGACATTCAACCCAAAGAATCATAAACTCTCCTCAGCCTTTTTAACCAGAGCAGTTTTCTAAACCTTTGAAGTCTCTCTTTTGCCCACCTGTCGTCTCCACCTAATTTCTTTGCGTTTTCTGTTCCAGATCTTGCTCATATGCTTCAGAATCACAAATGCAGCCTTTAAATAGCAGGATGAGCTCTATACAGGAAGTCCATAAAATGGAAGAAGAGCTAAGCAATCTAACTCAAAGCCCAAAGTAGTTTATAGATGTAGAGAGGAAGGGCAATGCCTCCCTGTGCTTCCTACTCTGTCTCTGCATATGGCTGACTGCTGTTTGGTTTGTGCTCCATTAGAGCTTCTCATCTAGTTTGCTTTGCTTCTACAGAAAAGTTTGTACTTTATTGGTAATTTGACTTTGCCTTGTTAGTCTCAGAATGTTTTACTTATCGTGAAATAAGTCAGATTAAAATTAAACGTTTCCCCAATTGGTTTCATTCTGGAATTTCCCTGCTCTTCATATCTCCCATCCATCTGAGATCACTTCTCCACTACCTCGTGATAAATTTCATCAGCCCTTCTTAAGACCAACTAATTCACCAACATGTTCCTCTAGACCATACTCTGAGCCTCTTGCACGTAAAATTGTGTCAGAACTAGAAGTCTGGGGAAAAAAATCATCATTCAGTTTCTTCTTGTCCTTTAGATACTGCTCAAAGGAAAAAAAGTTTGTGTTGTTTTGTCATATGGAACCTGTTTCATTCCAGTGCAAGGAAAAGATGATCACAAGATGTTAGACTTGTTGATTTTTAATCTAGACAGGTGTGGATGAAAGAGCAACAAGTGCACTAGCTATGGCTTGCTAACCTTCCCCACTAAGAAATTAACATGCGACTCTTCCTGCACTCCCAATGTGTTTCCAGAATTTTTCTGTCAGCTCTGAACTGTCACTCGTTTTCTCCTTAAGTTTTCCTCCCCCTACCTTCATCTTTTGAGAGCACAGACCAAAACACTCTCTGAATTCTTGGGAATTTTCTTCTGTGAAAAAACATCAAGTCCAGATTTCTAGTGCTGGAGGATCTACCACTGCCATAAGCAAGGAATTCCAACATCTAACTTATGGCAGATAAGTAAAAGGTGCCTTGACTTAAGCATCCCAACATGAGAGCCCAGCATCTTCATGGCCACAGCATACACCTCACTCTTCAACACCATCACCTCTGAAAATCTAGTCCTTTCTGAGGTTCTTCTTTGGCTGTACCTCTAGGTCTGAAATTGAACACAGCCTACCAAAGACTATTGCTTGAGGTATTACTCTCAATAGCACCCCACTCCAAACCAGAACAGCATTTGCCTTCGAGCCTCCGGACCAGGTGTTTTCGTTGCATTATCCACAATGCCATCTGATTTCCTGAGTGAGCACAAATCATTTCCAACTCAGACTTCTCTTTCCTCGTGCATGTGCAGTATTTAGGATGCTATTGCAACATCGCATTGGGTGACTTAGTTTGGTCCTTCTGACTAGTGAGTCACTCAGATCGATAAATTGTTTTCTGCAAGATTTATGTCTCTGGTTTTTCTTCATCAGCTTAAGAGGAAGACTTTTTTCTTAAAACATCAGTCAAGAGAGATCCTCGTGTTGTCAAGTCAGCTCCTCCCGTTTTCTAGCCAGTTACAATACCAGGTCCAACATGGACCATGTTCATGGGAAGGTGTCTCAAATGAGTGAGAGCTAAGTACCCCTTAGATTAGAGGTAATGGTTTTAATCTCAAAAAATGGTAGGTTTAGATTAGATTATAGAAAGACATTCTTTACTGTGAGGATGGTGAGACAGCTGAACAGGTTGCCCAGAGAACTTTTGGATGCTGCATCACTGGAAGTGATTAAACCTAGGATGGATGGGACTTTGAGGAACCTGGACTAGTAGGTTTGGAACTAAATGATATTTAAGGTCCCTTCCAATCCAAATCATTCCAAAATTCCATTACTTGGAGAGCTTCTCAGGAGCATTCATCTCATTTCAAGGTGCTCTGGTCCAACTCAAAAAGTACCTGGGCACATAACATCTCTGTTGAGTTTTCACCTCTCCTGCCACACACATAGCGAGTGAGAATGAATGCTGGCCAGAGAACTGCTGTTCTGCAGGCTGGTCCCTACAAGACCTTGAGGCCAGCTTTGCTGGTGTGGGGGCAAGAAGGAGAATCGTGAGAAGCTAAAGACACGCTGAAAGTCACAGCCTGCAGTTCCACAAATCATATGATCTTCTACCTATTGTCGTTGTTCAGAGTGGACTGATAGGATAAAGGTCTTAATGTCAGCCTGGGCTCCCATGGAAATGCAGATTATGAAGTCCCTTTCTCTTTCTGCCAGCTCTTCCTTCAGTTATTTGGCCTGATTTTGGGGCTGTTTTGATGCAATATGATGGAATCTCACAGCTGTCAAGAAAATAGTATTTCCAAGAGTTGCATGAAAATCAGCATCTAGGGAGAAGAAAGATCCAAATCATGGCCTTTGCCAGGGGAAAGGTTGCAAATTGAACCTTCTTCTGGCTTCTTTGGATGTTTGGCCACGTCACTAGGCAGGCATAAAATGTCTTGCCTCTTGAGCAGCCAGCAGTTACAGAAAAGGTCATGGTGCTATAGATAGGTTTGAGGAACATGGTGGGGAAAAGGAAAGATTGCCAAGATCTACAAGGAACATTATTTCTGCAGGCACAGAGCAGCAGCACAGCCCAGTAAGCACAGAGGCAGTTGTTCTCTGCTATCCTGGGCTTCCATATCCTGCAGAAACAAAGAGCATCTGAGGCTAAATACCTCCAATCAGACAAAACTTCCCTCTGACTCTCACTTAGCCAACCCTCTTCCCTCTTCCAGTATGAGCCCTGCTTTCTCCATCCATCCCTTGAGCATGAATAAGAGGGTGCATTCACCTGAACTAGCTCCAGGATTTTAGCTGCAAGGACAAAGCTGGGGTTTGCCGTGCTCTGTCTGAGTGATTGGGAGGTGGCTGCTCCTGCAGTAGAAGGAAGACAAAGGAATGGTGTGGGACAGAAGAGATGGGTTGTCCACATTTACAGTCCACTGTCATGTGGCAGTAATAGCCTGCTGCCACTGGCAGCAGAGAGTCACAAGCTCAGCAGCTACCCAAACGCATCCCTAAATGGCAGGAATCAGCAAACTTGGCCTCTAGAGCTGTGGCTTGGTTCAAGCAGGTGGTAAGAGTAGAGGTGTTTTGCCATCTTAGGGTTCTGTCATCCTCAGACAGCACCTGTCTCACCTGGCTGTAGAGCTAGTTCTGGGTTTCTCCCAAAAGACAACAGCTGCTTCTTCCTTCCCAAGAACAGCCTTTGACTTTCAAGTTTTTAAGCCAGTTTTCTGCAGTTGTTTCACTTTTTAAGGAAACTTCACTGATACTGGAGAAGGAGGATGTCCTCATTGAAGTTTGTATCTTCTCAACACTTAGCAAGTCAAGGGGAAGGTCAGGGCTCCTGTATGACCTCAAAAACCAGACCCACATTTTATCCAAACTGTCAATAATTAAAGAAAAATATTCTGTTAGAAATATTTAAAACCAGGTTTGTTTGATGCAAAACTCAACGCAAGCAGAAGAACAAATAAAGTCATTTTACAGTCTTTATTTCTCCCAACACTGTGAATAAGCCCAGCCAACTAGCACCATCTGAAAAGCCTCAGACATTTTGAAACATCCTTGCTTCCTTTGGGGACAGCAAAAGGTGGGGGGGGGGGGGGAGAAAAATAATGTATTTTCACATGTGTTCAAGGAAAACACTAGCTAGTGCTTGATTTCACATTTGAGGGAGAATGACTACAGCCAAAGGTCTTACAAGTGGTTTTGTAACACAGAAAGATCTTCTGGTTGGGGGCTGAAGCCACCAAAACTATGTGTTCTGGTGCGGAGCATAGAATCATAGAATGATATCTGTCTGGTGTGGATAAACACTCATTATCCGAGAAGCTGACTCATTATTCCTTAACAACAGTGTTATGACATATTTTGACTTGGGAGCTTGTGTTGATAACAGCTAAAAGTGCATCATCCTTTCCAGGAAGCTAGCCTAATGCAGAGATCCATTTGATCTTCTGATTTCTCTATCGACTTTGTGCCGCGTGCCAAAATAACAGGTCATGCCTTTGTGGCACCGCTCGGAATGAGCTCAGCCAGAGTTCATCTCCAGACAGAAAGCATACCCAGAGTCTGGAGGGATTTGAAATCACAAAATCATAGGGCAGAAAACAGCATCCAGCCGCAGAGTTCGGAAGAATTTGGGAGGATGGGAAGAGAAGTGCAGCGGGGGGGATAAAGGGGCAGGGGCCAAGAAATTGCAACAGGAGTTAGGAGATCAATGAAAGCAGTTCAAATGCAGCTTGGTCATTTGAAGTCATCAAGGGCTACTGAATGTGAAAAGAAGCACTTGTGCCAGTGTGCTGACAATGCCAAGGATCACTGTGCTGTTCCCAGCACTCGTGGAGGAGGCATTTTAGGGCTGGTCCATTAGCCCTCCCGCACTGCTGTTGCTTTGCCACATGCCTGGCTCCTGGCCAGCTGCAGGGATGAAGAAGGCTCTTTCTCACTGTTGCAGCTTAGTTTTGCGTGTTTCACCCAAGGGACACTGTGAATTTTACTCTTAGGAAAGCATCTATCAGTCATTCACAGTGAACGAACCTGGAAAATTTGGAGAGTTTGCTCTCCTATGTGGATGTTTAGAAGCCCTGCAACAGCACGACTCTCCAGAAGCCTCTTTGGCAAGTCCAACACCAAAGGAGGTGGCAGTGATGTTATGACTGGGCTGACACCTGTAGGTGCTACACATTGTGCACATGGCTTGGGTGACACTTGGGTGCAACAGTCCTCCATCCTCCAAGGCAGTTACTGCTAGGCCACAATGGATGATTCTTCTGAAGCCACGCAGAAACGGGTCCCCACTTCCCACTGCTGTTGTGTCTGTGCCACGGGTTTGCCACTAGAGGACACTGGATCAACGTGAGACCTTCTGGAGGGCTGCACCGGGTGCGCCGCCCGAGGCGGGGGTCCCATGGACCCACAGCACTGCCCTCTCCCATTTATGAAAACCCTGGGAGAGCTGGAAACTGGATGGAGGATTCTCAGCCGCACCAGCAGGGAACTGCTACTCGAGGCTATGACTCTTGAACGTTTTCATCCCTTTGGGATTATTTCATTTTATATTTGGGGTGCACTTTTTATGCTGTGTGGGAGGAAAACTGGGAAATCAATACGATGTGGTATTGTGCAAACTCAATGTGTTTGTTTATGATGGGTTCTGAACTAGGGAGTCCATTCAAAAGATATTGTGAAAGAAACCAAACAGGAAAGGGTGGAACAATGATCTCGATAAGAGGCATCACAGGCAATGCTCAAACACAATAGTTAGATTTACAGCCTGGAAGATGTGAGGGCTCTGCCTGAACCCCAGTGAAACTGGTGTTTTTCTGAGGCTGTAGATGTGGAGATCAAAGAGTAAAGATCAAGACTGCAGAAGAAGCAGAGGAGAAAGGGTTGCAAAAGCTCTCCTAAGCTCAGGAGGCTGACAGAGATATAAAGCCTCCCCTTGGCAAGTGGTGACTTGGTCTCCAAGAGAACAAAGTTTCATGGACTTGTTTAAATTCTCATCTGCACATGTGCTGAGTAGAGGATGGCAGCATGTGAATATGTTTCTGCTGTCTTACATCCATGTCTCAGAAGTCCAAGCTCTTCATACATCTAAGTCATCCTTCATTATGAAAAAAGTCTTTAATTGGAGGTAACAATTCCAATTAAACTGCCCATGCATACCCCCAGGAGGGATGCATTACTTTGCCACAACTGTCATACATTGATGGAAGTCACCCTTCGTGAGTGAGGAGCCCAATCCAGGGAACATCTTGGGGGTGGCTAGTTGGAAGGGTCTGCACCAAATGCCAGCTTGCTAGGGTGTATAGCAACAATGGTTAGTTCCTGATAGAGGCAGGACAGACAGTATGAGGAGAGCAAAATGGACCAAGCTCCCTTGTTACTTGGGCTCTCTCTGGATAGCTCCTGTAGTTGATGATGCCAAATGAAGGTAAGTCAAACAAGTGAGTTAGTAGCTATCACTATGAGACATGACCCTCCCTCAGAAGAGACTCCTGCTTTCCTCGCTGCGTTTCTCATCCTACTTATAAGAGGGATCAGCAGCTTCTCAGGATCCTCTTCATGAAGTCAGCACCCCACTGCTCCTCTTCCACTAGCCCTCCCTACCCAACACAGACACAACCAACCTCTGGTCTGCAAGGGATGAGTGGCCTCTTAGGGTGTCCTGAAGCCAGCTCCAAGAAAACATAAGGAATAAACTGCCAAGACCAAAGTTAATTCATCATGTGAATGACACCACCACAAATGCTTTAAAGAGGAGAATATCTCTATCATTCAATGCCAAAAGCATGACACAGGCCTTGTGCCAGTGGAGAGGGACAAGTGCAGGTGCATATAGGAAGGGGCAGGCACCACACCACAGTGCAGCTATGCTGGTAACACTCATGATGGGGATTATCCCCTTGGCACCTTTCACACCCCAGCATTTGGATCTCATGCTGAGTCTCTGGGAGGATTCATAGCCCTATATCAGGCGTAGTGTGCCTCAGAGATTATTTTGTAAGTAGAAAGTGCTTTATGACACTTTTGTGCCTTTTCCTTCTTTGAACAAAAACACTATGACAGAAGCAATTCCTGTTCTTCACAATTAAACCCAGTTCAGCAGTCTTTGCTCCAAATACCATCCAGCTGCTAAGGGCAATAGGTGGCTAAAACAGAGCTCTTTTTCCCAGCAGTTGAAGGCCAGAACTTGAGGTACACTGAGGGGAACGGGAGAAGAAATGAATGTTTTATGATTTTTTAATTGCTGACAGATATTAAACTTTATTCATTCACTGTATTTTTCATGCCACCAGACAATACAGTGTCACTGCAGAAACTGAAGGACCCTTCCTCCAGTTTCTGTATTTCCTGGCAGGTGTGAGAATCCATTGGGTGAATAGTAGCAGCCAAAAGTTCTGATCAACATCTCAATGTCCAAGTGGGGATGAGTTACAAGTGGTGTTTCTCAGGGGTCTATTTTGGGTCCACTGCTGTTTAACCTCTTTGCAGGCAACACGAACGGTGGCGTTGCACGTGTGCTCACCAAGTTTGCTGATGACACCAAGCTGTGTAGTGCTGTCAACAAGCTGGAGGTGCATCCACAGGGACATTGATAGGCTTGAGAACTGGGCCAATCCAAACTGCCTGAGGTTGAACAAGTCCAAATGTAAAGTCCTGCATCTGGGTCTTGACAATCTCAAGCACAAATGTATGCTGGGTGGTAAATGGATTGAGAGCAGTCCTGAGGAGGACTTGGGGATGTTAGTAAGGAGAATCTCAACATGAGCCAGCAGTGTGTGAGAGCAGCCCAGAAGGCAAACTGTATCCTGGATTGTTTCAAAAGAAGGGTCACCAGCAGATCAAGCCAAGGGCATTCTCCTCTGCTGCTCTGCCTCTTGTGAGACCTCACCTGGAGTACTGCATCCCATTCTGGAGTCTCCAATATAGGAACTGTTGGAGCCAGACCACAGGAGGGCCACAGGGATGATCAAGGGCTGGAGCACCTCTCCTGTAAAGACAGGTTGAAGATTAGGGCTGTTCAGCCTACAGAAGAGAAAGTTCTGGGGGTACCTTCTACCAGCCTTCCAGTACCTGAAGGGGCCTAAATAAAAGCTGCCAAGAGAATTTTTGATAGTGTGTGTAGTGATAGGAAAAGGGGAAATGGTTTCAAACTGAAAAGTAGTAGATTTAGATTAGGAAGAAATTCCTCACTATGAGAGCAGTGAGGCTCTGGAACAGGTTACCCAAAGAAGGTGTGGGTGCCCCCTCCCTGGAAGTGTTCAAGGCCAGGCTAGATGGGGCTCTGGGATACCTGGTCCATTGCGAGGTGTCCCTGCTCCTGGCAGGGGGTTGGAACCAGATGATTTCAGAGGTCCCTTTCAACCTAAACAATTCTATGTTTCTATGACAAGCCCACAGACGAGGAAGACGTTGAGTTCAGAGGATGGTTTCAAGGTGCCATCTGAGGAAGCATCCCAGCCAGGATACTACAGAAATTTTGATGAAGGAAGGAAGAAAAATGCCGACTCCACCAGTTACTCTGCAAGTCCTTGGCTCCTTCTTTTAACGTTTCCATGTAATAGATCTGGATTGTTTCTGAACCATCAGACCAAATTAATAAAGTAGTTCTGAGAAGTTTTCCCCCGTTCTGTTCACTCGGTTGCCAAGCTTGTTCCTAATCCTTACACAGCCAGCGCTCAGCCAAAAGTGCATTTGCAGAGCACAAACTTTTTGATGAGACTAAAAAAAAAAATTCCAGCCTGTTTTAATATCCAAATGGATTTAAAGACAAGGAACAGTGATTTACTTCTTCAAACACAGACAAAGAAGGAAATTTTAAGAATTAAGTTCCTGGAAAACTTGCCCATGTCAAAATCCTCACAAGAGGCTCTAAATCACAGCTGTAAATCACAGCATGGGGCGAGAGGGGCTGCACACCCCTGTCACGCACAGCCAAAATGGAAAGCCTGGAAAGACTCGAGATAAATCCCACATTGACGTAACTCATACATTCAGCTCTCTAGCCCCATCCCTCAAGGTGGTATCAAGACAGATTCTCGCCAGGTTATCCACTCAGTTCTACGTGAGTGCACCCCTCGCATCACCCACCCCTCACCTCTGCTCTCTAACCCCAATGTCCAGGGGAGCTCAAGGCGGAGCTTCTCACATACTTCATGTCTCACTCCAGCATCTGAAATGACAACACCTACTGCTTGTTTGACTTCTGGGATTGCCCAGAAGAGCTATATTTAGGAGAAAAATCTAGAAAGTTGCCCCTCTGCCTTGGGCTCTCAGGAAGTTCCTGGCTCCTGCAAGTCTCTCTGCACCATAGCTAACTGTGGAGCTCTTGTTATTGCAGCTCATTTCAGCAACAGCAGCTGCCCAGTGAGCATTGCATTCATGGTGCACAAACCTTCTGGAACTCACATTACCATATAAAGGACATTTAGCTCTGTCAGAACACTTTCACTTTGTCATTTTCTGTTGTTGCTCACACACCCAAAATAGGGATCACTGGCAGCCAAGAACAAGGTTCACAAATTCTGAGAGGTGAGAGTCGTATCAGATGTGTCTATGCTTTGCTAGAAGCACACATGTACATGTTTACTTAGTGTTCCCTTTAGACCTTTTTTTTAATAAACAAATACTGAATTCAGGACACCTGCTGGTATTCACCCTCTGCTTAATTTCAGTTATTGAAATCATATAATAGAAAAGCAAATACAGGCAGTTTCAAGCATCACTAGCACTTGCTCTCTCGTACTCCGACTCGTGTTCAAAACTACGCTGGCTGGAACAGGCTGCTTTGATGGGAAAAGAAGTGAATTCTGTGTTTTGATTTCGTTATTGTTGCAGAAGATAGAGATGTGCAAATCTTCAAAGGCTCTCAAATTGAACAGTTTTACAACATTGCAGCACAATCACAATCTCAGCTACGTGCATATTCAGAAGCAATGAGCAGCTTCTGAAAAACATCTACGTAAAGCCCTGTCCCAGCTGATTTATAGTCAGGCTTTCAAGAGGAACATCAGATGCATAATTTGGAGCATGACAATGTAGTACAAATGTCTCCAGGAATTTTTTTTTTCATTATTTTTTGTAGGCATATGCTGTAGACTATAAACTTGAAAGTCAGGTCTGGTTACAAATAAGAATCCAACCTTTTAGTTCCAAACTCCAAACTACCTTTTCTAACTGGGCTGCACCAAGCTGGATGGGGCTCTGGCCAGCCTGGTCTAGGGTGGGGTGTCCCTGCTTGTGCTGGGGGTGTTGGAACTGGATGATTGTTCCTTCCTACTCTGAGTGATTCTGATTCCATGGCTTCTCCAGTCAGATGAGCCTGTTCTGGCAGGTGGATTGGACTAAATGATCTTTCGAGGTCCCTTCCAATCCCTTATGATTCTATGATTCTATGATTTGAAAACACTGGTGAGCTGGAACATAAGAGGCTCCAACTGATGTTTCTTGTCATAGCTCCAAAAGCAAAGAACGTAGGAGAGCTGAGCTTACCTGTTTAACACTTTCTCAAACATGCCAAAGGGTTAAAACGTATCGTTATTGTCCCAGGGGGAACTCACCTGCAGAAACAAAATCTCTACATTGCTGTACCATTGTACTGTTGTCTGCACCCTGAATTCAGCCACCAGACACGTTCTCCTACCCCATTCTCAAGTAATTTTGCAATTTTTTTTCTAAAAAGGGTCAATAACTCTGAGGTTACAGTCCTTCCAATGCCTGAAGTATCCTCAGTCATCTGGAGACAGTCTCAGCCTTAGCAGCATCTATCAAGGCAGGTGCTGTTGAGATCAGTGCAGCTTCAAGAGTACAAGACTAGAGCCCAACTTAATGTGGAATAGCAGAGAATGACTGGTCTGAGCACTACAAACATCCAAGAAGATTATACCCTTCCTAATCTTCTGATGACTGATGCAGGTTAGTAATATGATACAGGTCATGTACATCCAACGTCCTGCCTTTATCATCTCTGACACAAGCCTTTTGCTTTTGGGAAGTAACTTCAGGGATAGCTGCAGAAAGCAGAGATCTGCAGAAGGTCTTCAGCAGGACACATGCCCACCCTCCAGCACTGAGCTGTGAGACAAACAGCAGGTGTCCAGGGACATCTTGGGCCAAAGGGAGCTTGGTCTGGATATGGGAGAGCAGTAGTAGCAAGGATGTGAGCAGAGTAAGGAGAAGACAGTGTCTTACTATCTAACAAGCCTACAACAAGTGAGGATAGGCTGGCAGCTGCTCTGCATGTGGTTTGAACCAAAGGGCTTTGCAGGAAAGAAGCATTCAGAAACAGATGTGAACGGCTCGGAAAAGATCCTGGTCACATCCAAACCCAACACTGGCTCACCAGGCTCACATTTTTTTTTCATATCCCTTCACACTGAGTGTGAATCTTGATTGCAGGTCAAACCTACCCATTCATTTTCTCCTTTAGCTGTTACTTTGTCCCTTGTTTAGGAGGGCATGTTCAACAAGTGACTCTAACTTTCTAACAGCACAAGTGTCTCCTGTTCCCAGGCTGCTGTGAAATATTATCTTTCACCAAATGCTTAATAAAAATGTGCTTTATCTTGATATCAGTGCTTGTGGTGCAAGGAAGCCCTCCATCCTGACACTGGCAGGTGACAGTGCAGCTACCAGACATATCTACACTGAAGGATCTCATCAAGATTTATTACAGCACCAATGAAGTTTTGCTCTTGAAGGGCATTAAAACCTCTGCAAGAGCCACAAATCAATTCAGAGACAAGTAAAAACACAGCTTCTTAGCTGTAGACTGTTTATATTTTCCCTAAACCAGCAAAGCTAAGTTTTATAAGATGCAGTGGGAGGGATCAGCTGCAGATGTACACTGGGAGATTTCAGGGTGAAGGTATGCAGCACCTCTCCAAATAAAACTGTGATTCAAAGGACATCTGTAATGAGACAGGCAGTCTATCAAAAAATGCCTGGGACTTCAGCCTAGAAAGACAAGGCAGGCAGTGAAATCCCTAAGGCCTTTCAAACTATTTTGAAAAATTACAGATAAAACAGAGGAAGGAATTTTAAGCAGGCTTTTAAACCATTTATTTAAACAATACAAACCTTCTGGATATAACCACCATCAACATGCAGAGGCCTGCATGCCTCTTGGTGGGGGGGTTCCTACCAGAAAGAGAAGAAGGGGAAAAGCAGAGACAAATAAAAACCAAATGTCAAAAAAGGTAATGGCAGACATGACAACATTTTACTGTGCTGATGAAGTTCCCAATGAGGATGGAAAGAGATGGACCTGGGTCTCTGCTGACAGGATAGTGACCTAGTGAATCATGACCTTCTAGGGCTCAGTAGTAGTTAGACTACAGCAAGATGTGACTGTCTTCTCTAGCACATTGTGGCAGCACTTTGCCCTTTCACAGGCTAGTCACAACATACTGCACAACGGTCCGGAGGGAAGGACTGCAGGACACACAGTAGAGGTCCATGAGCATTAATGTCTTAAGAAGCACAGGTAACATCTACAAAGAACCAGGTTCCTACACAAACACCTGTTTAGAAAGACGGGCAGGACAAACCTTTGTCAGGCACGTGGTAGCCACCAAAGCAGAAATATCTAAAGAATACCAGGGGGGAAAATGTGACCAGTCTTTACAAGCAACGTTTTCAAGAATGCTTTTCAGCTTCTAACTCCCCATCTCTGAGCAGCTGGTAAATGGGTTCTTGTGAGCCTTTACAGGCAGTCCTTGGAACTTCCAGCGTAGAGCAATGAAGATGATGAAGGAAGTAGGGCACGTCTCTGATGAGGAAAGGCTGAGGGAGCTGGTTCTCTTTAGCTTGGAGAAGAGGAGACTGAGGGATGACTTCATTAATGTCTATAAACATGTGAGGGGTGGGTGTCAGGAGGATGGAGCTGGGCTCTTCTCAGTGTCATCTAGTGGTAGAACAAGGGGCAATGTTTGTAAGCTGGAACATAGGAAGTTTGATATAATTATCAGAACAAACTTCTTCCCAGTGAGGGTGACAGAGAAGTGGAACAGGCTGCCCAGGGGGATTGCGGAGTCTCCTTCTCTGGAGACATTTAAAACCCGCCTGGATATGTTTCTCTGTGACTTGGTCTAGGTGATCCTGCTGTGGCAGGAGGATTGGACTAGATGATCTTTCAAAGTCCCTTCCAATCCCTGATGATTCGATGATTCTATGATTCTGGCTCCTGATGAGGAAGTCACCAACCATCCGGTCACTGCCTAGGACCGGGAAGCTAACAGTGGTGATATGTTTTCCGAGGACTTTACAAGTCCACATCAAAGTCTGACAACATTCAAGAGAGGAGTCATAGAAGAGATACTCAACTCCATCACGTACAAACATAACACCCTCCAGCACAAGTCCCATCATCAAACCCTTCTCTTTTGACATCTAATCCTATAAGAACAACTAAAACCTTTGGAGAGGCTATATAGTTTAAAACCTGTAGAATCATAGGATCATTAAGGTTGGAAGAGACTTACAAGATCATCTAGTCCAATCTCCAACCCAATCTCACCATGCCCACTAAACCATGTTCCCTAGGGACATATCTACTCTTTTTTTGAACACCTTGAGGGTCAGAGATTCCACCACCTCCTTGGGCAGCCTGTTGCAATACCTGACTAAATGTGTTTTAGAATAATAGAATCATCGAATCATTAGGGATTGGAACGGACCCCGAAAGATCATCCAGTCCAATCCCCCTGCCACAGCAGGATCACTTCACTGAAGAAGTTATAGAATCAGAATCACTCAGGGTTGGAAGGGACATATAATAGTGTCCTTTGAAACCTAAAGGTGTTGTTAAAACCATGTTTCAAAAAACATGTTTTAAAAACATTTAAATGTGTTTTAAAACGTGTAGGATGGTGTTTTTAAATCTTCTGCAGTGCCTATAAAGGTTGTCACAAGATGTATTTGACGAAAGCTAATTCTCATGGAGACCAACCAAAGTTGACCAACAATTCTCACCATGTCAAAGGCATCTCTCCACTATATTTTCTCAATTCCAATGACAACTAGCTTGCAGCCTTCATTTTCATTTCATCCCTCTGTCTTGCTTAAGAACCAAGACTGTGCTGCACTTATTGTCCCCATTTCAAGCCTCCACAACAGAAACCCTGATACCACTTGCTTGTCCAAATGAGTAACGTATAGAAGGCTGCTTGTCTGGTCTTCTGAGAAAAATGCCACACAGATGCCATACTTTTGGCAAACACAGAGTTCTTAAAAGGCACATAGATGTTTCTCATGGACCAAATGTGCCTCTTCTTGTGCTACATGCAACGGGGTTGTTCTGACCTTGGACACACAAAACACTGAAGACCTGGCAGACATCCTTCTTCTCTGAAAGAAACTTTCCTCTTCCACATGTTCACAAACCCAAAATATATCACAGAATCACAGAATCACAGAATCTTCATGGCTGGAAAGGACCTCCAGGGTCATCAAGTCCAACCTTGTCTCCTAGTATCTAACCGCTAGACCATATCCCCAAGCACCGCATCCACTTGTTCCTTAAACACCTCCAGGGATGGTGACACCACCATCTCCCTGGGCAATCCATTCCAGTACCTAACCACCCTCTCAGTAAAGAACTTCCTTCTAATATCCAATCTAAACCTCCCCTGATGCAACTTGAGGCCATATCCCATGTGCTATGGGCCAGGAACATATTCAGTGGTGCTAGGTACAGACAGAATCATTATGAAGAGACACTCTGTTCCTCTACTTTCAGTTGCTCAATAGGAGAGCCCCTTTGGAGTATTTGACACCCTCACTTCCCCTGCCCATGGCTATAACTCCACCCCTCCAATGGGATGCTACCATTGTAGTCACAAGGGAGAGGGGACGAATGAGGGGGCAGCAAAAACATGTTTCCCTGAAGAAAAGCACAGAACACCAGAAACTCATTCTTTTCACACCATGGCATGATGAAAGTCTGAGACTCTTTGCTTGCTTTGCTGTGTTCACGGTACCACATTGGTCTAATTGCAGCGTCACCTTCTCTGAAAAAAGCCTGGTGACAGCAATGACCAGATGTTTTCCAAAGGGACTATGCACCCTTTCACCTGGCCAAACCAAGGGAATGGCAGCCATGGTATCCAAAAGCTCTGGATTTTTCAGACTCGCATCATTTACAGTGTTACTCTTGAAAGTCCTACCCAGGAGCCTGGAGTGCCAGTGGCCTCCTTCAGGTCTGCACAACTCCAGAGCCAGCACGGAGCAGTGTGACAAGTTCTGTTTAAGGTTTTGCATCCTTCTCTGAAGGTCACACCCTCACCTGTGAATTCTGCATCCTTCGCTGCTTTCCAGTGACCCACTAGTGAATAATACTTGTACCACTGCTGCCTGTGCTGTGAACTAAATGTAGCTGGTCTGGTCTCATAGTCTAAATCACTTTTTTCCAGCCTTTCCACTAGACATGATATATTTCTTCGTGCATTCAGAAATCATCCTTTACCATCAAGGTTTTTTACAAAGAGAAACAACATCCATTGTACGATAATTGTTGAGGAAGTCATTTCTACCCTGTGTCACCGGGGATCAGTTACCTGAAAATAGCACAAATCACTGCAGCAATCACACACACAGCCTTGGCTCAAGCAGGGCTGTCACTGAAAATGGCATCTTTTTCCATGCTCCCACAGTTACACACAGCAAAACCAAAATGCACATCACTCAGGGCGCTGTGGATGTTCTCTGCCAATGAAATTATTCCAAGGTACCTACACAAAACCTCTAGCTTGTGAAATGCATGTTCCCACCTGCCAGTGCACACTGTCCCAATAGCCACCTCCGAGCTCACTTCACTGTGGCTGCAGTAACGCACCTGACTTTTCACTGGTCAAGAATCTTCTTAATTTTATTAAGATATCTCCCATCCCAGCTAGGAAGTCTTCAGGCACTTTTTCATTGGAGTCCCACAAAAGCCAGCTAGTTGGCCACTTCTCACCAATACTATCAGATCATTATAAGAAGAAGCCAATTGTCTCTTTTTCATGAATGCAAATACATAAATCATTCTCCCCACACAGTTTTAATGGCTATCAGAGATCACACTTCGCAGATAGTGTTTATTTTGCACACAACTTACACAAATCTCTAATCTTTGACTCACTGCACACTTACTCCATGATTTTTTTAAATCAGAGGTCTTGCCACAGAGTTGCTCTCCTGCTCTTATGTCTTTGAATGCAGAAATTCATTTTTCTTTATGGCATTTCCTCAACAGCTGTGAGTCCATAATAAAACCGGTGTTGCCACAGACTTATTGGCTTCCTGAAGACAACTTTCCCAACTTGTACGTGATGCAAAAGTTCCTGAAAGCCTAATAATTTTTAACAGCAGCACTAGCACAACCCCTTATTGACCCATAAGGCACACCAGGCAAAGACAGAGCTCTCCTCCAACAGCAGACTACAGCTCCTGCATTTTTCCTTATCCTAATGTTCTGGAAGTGAAATCCCTTCCTTTCAGACTTCATCTTCTGAGATGATCCTGTCATGTTTGATTCTAAAGAATCGAGAGAGGTTTTCTCTCAAGAAAGAGAAGTTCAACATTTCCAGGCTTGGTGGGTCTGAGGAGAAGACATGCTCCCTCCCCACAGGAAGTGCTGCCTGCAGGCTCAGCAGCAGGAGCCCAGGTTTTGGCGTTCTTGGTGACAGCCCCGTGAAGCTGTGTTGAAGCCTTCAGGAGGATGCCTCTCCCTTAATTAAGAAAACAGAGTTGCTCTGGCTCAATATCAAAGGCCGACTTCTAGATTTCATGAAGAGCTGAACTCACACCAAAGCATGATGAGATTTGCTTGTTGGCTTCTTTCACCAGAAAGAATCTGCAAGTAATGAAGGCTGGCAAGCCACTGATGAACAGTCAGAATGTGTGCTAGTTATTACTTACTATAATTGCAGTAATTATTAATTACCTGACATTTGGCTGTGCCAGAGAATTTCCTTTTCCTGACAGTCTCTTCCCCTTTGAGCTTATTAATGAGTCCTGCCAAAGAATGTCTCCTGTTTAGTCCCTGCTATATATGAGATTCCCTTCATATCAAATCATCTTTTAAATTTTTTTCATAAATCCCATAATTACTTAGGAGAAAGGCTTCAGACCATACAAAAGCTTTCCAAAAATATACTTTAATTTATAAATTCACTGTGTCCATACTCACAGTTATAAAATCCCTGCTGATCCTAACCCAGGGGCTTCCTCCTTTCCCCATCCCCAGCACAGAGGGGAAACCTCAGGTTTATGCTATGTGCATGCATCTCTGCACACCACGGTCACCAAGCTCTAGACCATGTAGTGAAACAAGGCCAGCAAAGCAAGAGGGTCTGCCAGTCTCAGCATTATGCTCCCCACAGGGTCCATACCCTTCACACAGGTAGGATCAGGCCCTCCACCACGTTGGCAGGGCAGGAAGCTGCCTTGCTGCACCTCCCACACCACGTCCTCTGTTCTCAGGCAGACTGATCTTGGTAGTTGGAAAGATGGAGAAATGTCTATGGATCCTTGGAAAAATGCCTTCACCCCAACAATCTGCATCTAGAGCATACACACACATCTCTTACTTATTCTTGTGACAGCTGCTTCTGAGAAAAATCCAATAAATGCAGCTTTTTTAAATCCACCAGTGCAGTACACACAAGCACTTCTCAAACACAATCTTCATAAGACATTGCTGTCATAGGGCGAAGACATGCTGGGATGTGACTTCTTTCTATTTTCACCCACTTGTACTCAAAAGTTTTTGCTTAACTAGCAGTGATAACAGCAGTAATGAGCATTACTTCCTAACCACCAAGTTCACTACGCTGACCTAAACAAAATCTGGCATCTTCTAAAACACGACTCGGTGGCTGTGTTACACAAACGTGTTCCTAAAGTGAAGTTTTACATTCCTTTGACAGATGCCGGCAGGAAACCACCCCATTCTCAGTGGATGTGTCAATCTAATAGGCACAGGAACTACTGCTTGGAAAACATCCTGAAAAACAGACAGAAAAGCAGGGAATGTGTGCACAAGTGGGGTCGTGAAGGAAGCACACACGCTCTGCCCAGGATCCTGTCTGGCGCAAAGCTAAGGGCAGGTCTAATGCCAGCAGCTGTCTCAGGAGGGCTCATTCTCTGTCCAGACATTAGTGCAGTTGAGCTCCACCATCTTCAGCAAGCGTGTTTTGAACATTATTTTAAGGAACTGGGCTTTCCATTTGTATGATTATGTGGCAAAGAACATCATCCAACAGCCTTCTTACAGAACCACACAGTGGTACCCACCCTGCATGGACAGGCATGCCCCTCTTCCAGGGAATCAGGGCCTGGCCACAGGCACCCACCTCAGTGTCTGAATTCCAGATCTGACTGTACTTCTTTCCACTGTTAAAAATGCTAAAGTGGAGCTATGCAGAACCACACCACCACTTCTTCCACTGTCAGGACAGTAATCAACACTTTAAAAACACCCGGACACTTTATAGCCCAGAGAAACTTGTTTTCTCTATGGCACAGTTGTATTGATTTTTAAAGATTTTGTTGCCTTTGATGCTCTCCCAAACTTGTCAACTTTCAGTTTTCTTTTTCTGTTGTAGTGCAAGCAGGAGAAGAGCTATGTTTTTCCCAAAGTCTACATTTATGGCCTTTCTGAAGTCAGGAAGGCTCTTCAGTTCAGCCCGGCAGAGCCAGATAAATTAGTGCATCCCAGGTCAGGTTCAAGGAGTCCAAAGGCAGGACCATTACTCCTGGCCACGTGTCAGGGAGAAGCTTTTATGTAGCTTTTGTTTAAAATGTGAGAGGCTGTTTGGCTTTAACCAGCCTGCTTAGCTGAGCCACATAGCTTCTTTATGTAAAGTCTAAAGACTTTGCATAGTATTAGACACTTTGGCAGACACTTCAGCTTCTCTGCTCTGTAACAGCCCTCTTTTCTTCAGAACACAATAGCAGAGCTCCCTCAAACTTAATTTATTTAATAGATACATAAAAGGCACCTCTCTCCTTCAAACACCCTTTTTCTTTAGGCTCATGGAGCCTTGAAACAAGGGCATGGCTTGTCACAAGCAGCCTTCCCTGGATGAGGTTTTATTTGCCATCAGAGGGGTGGGCTGTCCCCATGTCCCCCATGGGCACTGACCTCACCACAGCACAGCAGATCTGGTGCTGGAAAACCCACAGTGGGATCACAACTTCTCTGCTCCCTCCAGCTGAACCCTGCAGGGACCACAATGCAGGATTCCATGGCCTCACTGGGATCCTGTGCCAGCACACTGTTTGCAGAAAAAGTCCAGGAAAGTAAAGAGCAAAGTCACTTGAGAGATATGTTTATCGTGTTACTGACTGCCTTTTCAATTCGTGCAATGAAGCAGCAGCCAACTGCCAGCCTTGTGTGGAAGCAGGGCACTTGAGCACCTTTTCCCCAGCTGCACAACACTCTGAACCATGAAGAACAGGCAGATCCTACGGGGTGGAGGGGAACCATAAATCAGCTAATTCCTTGGTGAGTGTCATCATTCACAAAGGATATTCATTTTAGCCAGATCCCTAACATCACTGTTTTTCCCAAACACTAATAGAACGGAAAAAGGACATAAAAGAGGTTTGGAGGCTGCTCTCCAAGGTTTTCCCTTTTGGGACTAAAATAAAAAAAATACCAAAGAAGATTAGTGTCAGGGCCCAGGGTAGAGGTGAAGGTCAGGACAATGTGCTTGGCACTGCCCTGTACAGGGGGCCATGCCCTCACCCCCCTGCCATACCCCATGTGCTGGCAGCCCCTGTAGCGCCAGGACTGCCATGGCCAGCACAGGATGGCAGCTCCCAGGAAAACAGCATCTGTTTTCAGTTAGATCCCTGAAATGCATAAACTGTAATCTGGCATCTCACTGCAGGCTTTCAAAGGGTCTCGTGGTAGTAGCAAGGGAGCGGAGGATTGTGATGCAAAATCAGTGTCTTCTTTATTAAAATATACCTCCAGCACTCAGGTGTGCTCCAATCACCCGGTGTGCTGTTGCTTTTGCTCATCTCCCTGTTGGGTCTTTGTGTTGGTGCACAAACCAAGGGCACAGGATGGATCCTGGGAAGCAAGAGGCTGCCTCCTAGAAACCACAGGAGGGGCTGGGAGGCTCCTTGCTGCCCAGCCCTGCTGCTGACTGAGGGAGTCAGACCGCAGCCACCTCCATTCAGGGAACTCCCTCCTAAGCTGTGGCTCAGCATGCCTCACATGTAAGGCAAAGGCCATCACCTGCAGCCTGCTCAGGAACAGCCTGATAAGGAAAATGTAAGGGTGAATATTACTCTCCTGGCACTTCAATGTGCCAGGGAAGGTTGGTTCCCAGAGCCAAGCGGGTAAGCACTGCATTGCCTCAGTGCATCACCTGCTCCTTGAGGCAGCCCCATAGGCAGCATGCCCAGGTGCAACCAGCCACAGGTATTGCACTCAGAGTTAAGAAACTGGGGAAGTCCAGCCACCTCCAACCATTTTTTTTTTCATGCTAGTAGCAGCTGCTAAGGCAACATCTTCAGAAGAACAAGCAGCTCACAAGGTGAAGCCCGTACATTGCTCTGGGCAGCAGCTTGGAGAGATGTCCTGAAGGCCAGACACTGCCTGATGGCTCAAGGGTTTCATCACACACTAGAGTGCTCAGTCCCAGGGGAAAGGTGCCCCATGGGTGCAACACAGATGTTCAGGGCACAGGACTCACAGGAGTACTGGCCTAGGGAAAATGGCAAAATTTGGAGCCTTTTAAAAAAAGTCTATAACTACTGCAAAACATGAAGGCTTTGCTGTAAGTCCTCTCCTGCAGCAAAAACTCCTTCCCTCAAAAGGAAGGGAAGCAGGGCCCCAGCCTATTAGGCTCTGGCAAATGGAAGGGTTCACTTGGAACTGAGCAGATCATTCTCCCTGTTGCAAAGGAAGGAGAATGGTACCGCAGCAGCCCCTGAGGCCGACACTGATGCTGACACTCCAAAAGGCCCCTATATCCTGCAGATGCTGCCAGGAAGCCCCTGGGGATCCAGCACAAGCTGCCAGCCAAGACACTGCCTTCTTGGCTGTGAGACATGCCAACCACATCTTGCAGCAGCACCCAAAATTCCGTTTTGCAGATCCCTCTCAGCCTGTCCCAGTCCCTGAAGACTCTGTTTTGTGGTGCTGGACCCAACACAGTCTGTCTCTTCCAGGTGCATTTCCTAACACACAACTGTGCTGCTTTTCTAAAGCACAGGTGGAGGATGGAGCTGTGCTTCAACCTTTCACACAACAGCCCAGTAGCTGGAGAACTGCTCTTCTCAGATGGTGCAAAACTTCTGCTTGAGGCAACATCTTTCAGCTGTAACCACTTTTTTTCAGAGGCAAATGCTTGTTGAGGAGATGTGCACCTCTTCTCCCACTGCTGCTCTTCAATGTTGCATGCATTTTGTACAGGCAGCGGTCTTCTCATCCACAGTTTCTTGGGCATAGAGGAGAATGTTGCCTGCCACCCTCACTCCTGCCCCCAGAGGATGCTTTACAGCCCACAGAGAAAGAAGTTGGCTTGAGGATCCTCTCAAACAAAGAGGAGACATAAATCTCTGCCTTACAGCCCCCCAAGCAGGTCTCCAGGCATGGAGTTACTGTGTAAGAACAATGGCAACCAGCCATTTTAATATAAGATAAATGTCTTTCTGTAAACATTCAGTTCCCTTCCTGGCCTAGGAAGGAAGCCCAAGATGACTAGCTGAAACCCTGGCCCCCCACAGCTGGGGAGATAAGTCTCAGCATTTGGTCTTGGCTGGGAGAAGTGCCCAACAAGCACGGCCTCTCTGGCCTGTGTAGTGCTGCCATCAACCTTAAAGCATCTCTAGGAAATTGCTAGTAAGAACTAGAGCACCTCTAGACCCACAGGTATGATGGCAGTTTTCAGAGGAACACACTGTGCAGGTAGGATTTAAGTATCTTCATGGCTCCAGGTGTCATTTTTAGAAATTATAGACTTGAAGTGCAGAAGGATTCCATGATGCTATGAAAGATGAGAGTTACATTAAAAAAATGTTGTGCTTGAGCTCATAACCCTTTCTGAGCAGCAGAATATGTTTTCCTGAGCATGAAGTCACACTAAGGCAGCCCCAGCATGAAGCCAGCCAGACATCATGGAGACCAGTACCTATCCTGTGTCCCTGGCTGCTTGTCCCTCTACTAATGGCATAAGAGCCACCTCTCATGTTCTTTTCTGCACCTCTGCAGCTCTATGCACTGCTCAGGACCTCTCTTCATCCTCCAGTCCTCTTCACACCACACGAAAACACAGCTCACATCCCTGTGTGATGTGATCAGGTCAGAGCACATGGGCAAGCACAGTAATTGGTGTCTCTTTCATTTCAGATCATTCCCTAAGATGTTGTTAAGTCCAGTGTTTGTAACGTGGCTCTCCCATGACCCGTATGGACCAGGAACAAGCTGAGATGAAATGGTGCTTTCACCTGGGAAGCAGAGCCTCTCTGCAACTCCAGCTACCCGGTAGAGCTACCAGCACTCTTCCCTGTCCAAACATGGCCAATTCCATTGCATGACAGCACTAGCCACAAACACAAAACTCTCATTACAATAGGTTGCTCTTTCTCATATGCTGTGTCTACACAGCCTTATCTACCCCGCCATTGCCAGAGGCAACCAGACTTGGACAAGGGGCTCTACAGCAGTGAAAACAAGCCAAAACATCAAGGAGCAGATGAATGGCTACCGCCTACCACTGTTGAGGTTCCCGTTTTCATTGGCTTGGCATGCTCTTTAATGTCATGTAAAGCTGAGTTAACTGAGGCATGAGGCTGCTGATACTATTCTGGCTGCAGTTTCAAGGGTGCAAGCCAAGAAAGCAACCTTCCCAGGGAAGAGCAGCACTGTTGTCATGCTAGGAGACAAACTGATTCTTCTGAACCACAAAACCACTTGGTTCCTATTTCATTTCTCCAGAAGGTCAATGAGCTAAAATACTTGGCAGTGAAATCAACTGCTTGGCTGCCAAAACTAGTGTGTCCCAGCACTGGGCAGTGGCACTTAAGCCTGACATAAGAGATACCCTAGGTGTCTGTGGTTTGTAAGGATCAAGCTTTTTTGCTCTAGGCATGTTTGCTGAATGACACACCCAGCTTAGGCACAGCTGGACAACTCCTCCAAGTGTCCATTCAAACACAGGTCTCACCCTCAGCCTTGGTCCCTCCAAACTGCTCTCCTCAATTGCCCTGCATCTGATAGACCCTAATAGGGTCAGATATTCCTGGGAGCCAGCTTGTGCCCAGCCTTTAGAGCCAAGGGTGAGGGCAGCAAAGGTTTTCTGGGTGGCTATTTAAAAAAAAAACCTGCTTCAAGCATCCATGGAAAAGCTCCAGCACAAATGGAGACACACCAGTATGAGGGCATTTGGCTGCACTGGGAGAGTTACACTGCTCTGATTATGCTGGCAGTCAGAGCATCTCCTCCACGTACCAAGGGCTCATCTAGAAAAGGTGCTCACAGGGATTAGGGAGTTGTTCCTGTCTTTAAAGTCAGGCAGAGGCCCTTGACTTCAGGGGCTTGGGAGGTCACGCAGGGCCAAGAACAGGCTGGGAGAGTTTGGGCTGTGACTACTGACACAAAATCAGTGGTGCTCACATGGTTAGTGCCCCTGTGTAAACCAGTGTCTTGTAAAACACAGGGACAGGGCTTCTAAAATCAAAAGGTGTCATAACAAGAGCTACAGACCAAGTCTTCCAGCATGCCTTGAATAATTCTGAAGAGTTACAGTGTTTTGAGAGGCAAGAATTTGTAGAGGGCACTAAGGATCGTATTCAAATGCATCAAACACATTGGTAGAAGTATGATTGAGTCAAACAGTTCAAGGGGATGCAGATTTCCCCTGCTGCTGCTGCGTTTGTAGTTGGAAGCTGTTTCAGTTTTAGGAGCTGATAACCTTTGAGGGGAACTGATTTAGGAAGGTAGCTTCACTACACACTTTTTGGGGAGAACTTCTGCATGGAGCTGTCTAAAGGTCTACCAGAAAATATAGTCAGTGATAGACACAGATGAATCACCTGGCAGACTTTTTCACTCTGACAAGTGGAAAACTGACCTGTCAGCAGGGTTTTTTAATAGTTATGGAGTCATGAAGGACTCACTACAAAGTCCTTTTATGCTTTCCCTTACCAATACATCATGTTCTCTGCACCAAATCCTGGAGTGAGGTAAACTTCTGCAGTTTGTGGAGACAAGCACCGTATGCAGACAACTTCTACAAGTTGGAGTCAGCCGTTTCACCAAAGCCAAAGGTCCCAATTAGTGTATTTTGTGTAAAACTAGGAAGCAGCTGGTTTGAGTTTCGTAAAGGTTACCACAACAAAGTTGCAGTGGAAGGGGCAAGCAGAGACACACATCCCGTCTGAGCACCCTTTCATCCAGATCACGGCACACACTGTTCCCAAGACAGCTTGTCCACAAACCAACCTTGGCAGCTGCTGTGTCAAGTGTCAGTGAAGGGATTTTGCACACCATGTAACTTTATCAGGGGCTGAACAAGCTACACAATGTAGAAGAATTCCCATATGCTGCTGGTAATCCACCTGAAGTACAAACATCAACTTGCAAACTAGACTTACCTTTGCCTTTTCTGCCCTTTCTCTTTGGTAAGAAGTTCTCACGCCCATGGAATCATGAAGTTGCAACTACAACAGGTAGATGGCCCTTGGCTGGTGAAAAGTCATCAACCTTCAGGAGTCTTCTACAGTGTGATGGCCAAAAGATTGTGCAGAATTGACCTGTCTGGGCTCAGTGCTTCACTTCTTCCTTTTCAGCTGGCCAGCAGTGTCAACCAAGAGGAATTCCCTTTTCACACCAACCATGAATTTCATTGTGACCAGTCTGCAGAGATGGACATCCTGCCTTTTGTGCCACCCTCCCTCAGAGCTTTGGGTGCAAGGAGCTGGCCAGGAGCTGGAGATATGGGGGGTATGTGTGTCACACCACAGCAGTTTGTTGTCCAAACACTGTTAGTACCCCATGTAGGATGCTGTGTTATACTCTGTTATAACCAGCTCTTCAATATCTGTCACCAAAATGACTTTGTCTACAGAAGAGAACTTGACCCACTGTGTGCATAAAACTGTGCGTGGACTTGCAGAAGAAGGGATTAGATCACAACTTTAACACAAACATTAGTCAAGGAGTCTTGAAGAGATAAAACAGCCCATGAAGTTGCCACATCTAATCACGCACGTTGTCAGAAGTGCGGTACCTCCACAACAGACTTCAGAGCAAGCACCACTAAAGAGCGGGCAGTGCCAACACTACTAGTTGCTCACCTCTGCAACTTGAACAACTGATATTTTTCCTTGCTTGGCTTTAAAAAGACTCATTTTCATTGCCTAGAATTTCAGGGAGTTTTCCTGGATTACAGATAGAAGAATGACTGTTGTGGTATCAGTTTACAAGTAATCTTTTGTCTAGAGAGCTCTCCAGAAGGGATTATTTACACCAGTCCCACAGTGGAAGGTTTGGATTGTTCTGTGGGGAAAGGAGCGGAGAACAGACACACAAACTTCAATGGTAGGTCTCGATTGCAAGGTAAGATTGAACCCCTCAGTATCTGTAGAGATTTCTGGGCCTCCAGCCTATTTTAGGGGAGACTCAAGGAGCACACTATTGGCTTTCTTGCCCTAATGGGCGGCTTATAATGGATGGAAAAGTATTTAACTGGGCTGGAGCATGGCTCTAGGCTCTCAGGAGGGTTCCATGCTCATTCCCAGCAACACACAGGGGCATTGCTGTGGCAGGGCCCTTCTTGGAAGAGCACAGCTGAAGTTCACAGTGTCACCAAAAAAATTCTGAATGCAGTGATTGCTTTTACTCGGGACCTGATCCCAATCAGCCCAGAAAAATTGAAAAACAAAGACAGAATAAAAGATGCACTTCTGTCTAAACAGAAGAAGCAGCATCTGAGGACCTGGCCAAGCAGACAACCACAAGCAGGTGATGCAGGCAGTGGGGAACAGTGACCTGGAGAGGGCTGTGAGGAAGATCCAGGTTTTGGACATCCTAGGGTTTGTGCTTCCTTGGGCTGCCAGCAGACAGTCACACTCCTTGGGCTGACAGCATCAAGGGTATGGACAGCATCAGGATGGTAAAGGCTTTTGAAGACAGGGATTAGGCAAAGTTACTTCTTTTCCCTCACTCTTTGACAGAAAATGGGGTGGTGGAATTAAATCTTTCAGAGTCAGAGTCATATTCATAGAATCAGAAAAAGGTTGAAGTTGGAAGAGACCTTAAAGATCATCAAGTTCCAACCCTCCTGCACGGGTAGTGACTCCTCCTACTAGATTGGGTTGCTCTATCCAGCCTGTCTTTGAACACTTCCAGGGATGGAAAAAACATCCCTGGGCAACCCATTCCAGTGTCTTGCTACCGTCACACTAAAGAACTTCCTAATCTCCAACATAAATCTCTCCTCTTTCCGTGTAAAACTGTTACCCCTTGTCCTCTCACCCCCTGCCCTTGTAAAAAGTGCTTCCACAGCTTTCCTGGAGGCCTCTTTCTGGTACTTGAAGAGCCTTCTCTTCCTCAGGCCAGACAAACCTGATCCCTTCAGTAAAAGAGGTGCTTCAGCCCTCAGATTATTTTTGTGGCCCTCCTCTGGACACACTCCAACAGGTCCACTTGCCTCTTGTGTTGGGGGCTCCACAGATGGACACAGGTGAGGTCTCACCAGGGCAGAGTTGAGGGCCAGAATTACCTCTCTCAATCAGCTGGCCAGTTCAGGTCCCTCTGGATGGCATCTCATCCCTCTGGTGTATCGACTGCACCACCCAACTTGGTATCATCAACAAACTCGCTGTTGGTGCTCCCACTGCCACTGTCAATATCATTAATGAAGATATTAAACAACACTGGACCCAGCATGGGCCCCTGAGGGACACCACTGATCACTTTTGTTTTCTGTCTGGACTTAGATCTATTGCCCACTACTCTCTGAATGCTTCTCCATAGCAGCAGTTCATCCTTAGAAAAATCCAAGAAATAAACATTCACTAGTTTTAATCACAGAAAAAGTTGTCAGTTGACAGAAAGAATGATCAAAAAATTGCAAGTTTCTCCCTAACACAGCCTTCCCTCTCCACTTCCCACCACCTCTGCAACCAACAATGGAAGTTACTGGCTCTGATTTAGATAGCTTGAGAAAATCACCCAGGCTGTGGTAACAAGCACGTCCTGAAGTCTGCATTGATACCCACTTGTAGCTGCAATGGATGAACTTTCCAGGGGACACTGCTGCAGCCAGCTCTTGTACCCCTTTGGAGGTAGCACAACCCAAATCTGGGTCCCCTTGCTGCTTCCCCAGAGCAGACTGGTGGCAGCCTTTGTGATGAGCTCACAACATGGATACACTGAAGAAGGTTGGGAACATCTAATGCAGGGTGACAACAACCTGCCTGGGGGAAGCATCATGTCATGGATCATGGACCTTTCAGGCCCAGGTTTTAGAGCACAAGCTGATTCAGATCTATGTTGGGAAAGTTTATTCCGGAGCCAGTACCTGCTCCGCTGTGATGCTACAAGTGGTTTTTTTCTGGCTGAGGAGCCAGAATCTCCATGCAGCCCCACCTTGGTCCTCTTCTTTACTCACAGAGCAAGGGGAAAACGCAGGCTTTTCAGAACAGAAGAATGGGACTTGAGCAAAACCAAAAACAACCTCAAGAGCAAATGCAGGCCTATTAGCCTCCAGAGTGAACTAAATGACTGACTTGCTTAAATATCCTTTCTGTCACAGTTTTATTCCTCTAACTTAGAACTAGCCATATGAAAGAGCAAGATGATTAATAGAAGGCTTTGGCTGGCCAATCTACCGTTTACCCATGCGATGACTCCCTCTAGACCTCAGGATGTAGGAAAGCAGTTCAACTTTTAAATACATATCAATATTACACTTCGCTGACACACAGTAATTAAGGTGCCTTCTCCTCACTCAGCACCAGCCAGTCAGACTTCCCTGATTCCACCTCATCAACTGGCCCTGCTCCTCCTTGCTGGATGTCAGAGGCAGCCATGCCTCACTCCTGGACCAGTCAGGAGCCTGAATTACATTTGCAAGGCAGTGGCAGAAGGGCAGTTATGGGAAAGGCAAACTGGTGTGAGGATACACACAGCACTGAGCGAAAGAGCTTCCCCAAGGTCACAGACACATGCTGCAGTGGTTTGGGATACGCAATTTCCTTGCAGCATAGCATTCGATTCTATCACATTAACATTCCTGCGCTGTAGTGAAAAGGGCCGTGGTAACAAGTTTTGACATGAGCTCCAGGTTCTGGCCAAGAGCCAGTCTTACTGTTTGTGCCATGGTGTGGCTGCTTGCAGAAACTGCATCCCACATCTTCCTTACTCTGCAGGAAGAACTCAAACGCTTTGTTCTCGAACAAAACTCTTCTGAAATACAGGTTGCAGCCTAAGACCAAGGAAACCCACCTTCCGGACAGCAGGTGAGATAACCTCTAAAAAAGAAGACAATTTGCTGACAGTTAATGAGGAGTGGGTTAAAGAGCATCGAAAGAACTGGTTGATGTTGTTGCTAAACCACTCTCCATTGTATTTGGGAAATTGTAGTAAACAGAAGTACCTGAGGACTGGAGGAAAAGGTCTTCAAAAAAGGTAAAAAGGAAAATCCGAGCAACCACAGTCAGACTCAACTCTATCCCTGGAAAAGTGATAGGATGGTTCATTCTAGAGGTCATCTCTAAGGATACAAATGATACAAGGGTAATCAATAGTAGTCAGCATGGGTTTACCTAGGGGAACTCAAGTTTCACTAATTTAATAGCCTTCTACAATGTTGTAACTAAATGCATAGATGATGGAAGACCAGTTGATGTGGTTTACATTGATCTTAGGAAGGCTTTTGATACAGTCCCCCATAACATCCTCATAAATAAGCATAGGAATTGTGGAATCACTGATCAGATTGTGAACTGGACGGTGTGGAGTCTTGCATCTGGGCAAGAACCACCCCAGGTACCAGTATAAGTTGGGGACTGACCTGTTGAAAAGCAGTGTAGGAGAAAGAGACCTGGGGGTCCTGGTGGACAGCAGCATGACCATGAGCCAGCAATATGCTCTTGTGGCCAAGAGGGCCAACAGCATCCTGGGGTGGATCAGAAGTGGGGTGATTAGCAGATGGAGAGATATTCCCCTTCCCCTCTACTCTGCCCTGGTGAGGCCACACCTGGAATATTGTGTCCAGTTCTGGGCCCCTCAGTTCAAGAAGGATGTGGAGCTGCTGGAGGGAGTCTAGTGTAGAGCAACAAGGATGATGAAGGAAGTGGAGCACTTCCCTTAGGAGGAGAGGCTGAGGGAGCTGGGTCTCTTGAGCTTGGAGAAGAGGAAACAGAGGGGTGATGGCATTAATGTCTATAAATATGTGAAGAGTGGGTGTCAGGAGGATGAAGCCAGGCTCTTCTCAATGTCATCTAGTAATAGGACGAGGGGCAATGGGTGTAAGCTGGAACATAGGAGGTTCCACATAATATGAGAAGGAACGTCATCCCAGTGAGGGTGACAGAGCACTGGAACAGGCTGCCCAGGGTGGTTGTGGAGTCTCCTTCTCTGGTGGTGGATGCCAGGAAGAAAGGACTGCTCTCTTTTCAATTGGACTAGATGATCTTTCAAGGTGCCTTCCAATCCCTAATGTTCTGTGACTCTGTGTAATTGGCTGTACAATAGAGCCCAGAGAGTGGTGATTAATGGTGCAGTCTAGCTGGAGACCTGTAACTAGCAGTGTCCACCAGGGATCAGTCCTGGGTCCAGTGCTTTTCCATATCTTCATTAATGATATTGATGATGGAATAAAATGTCTAGTCAGCAAGTTTGCTGATGATACCAGTCTGAGTAGGTCAGCCTATTAACTGAGTGGCTATTCAACTCTCAAGATGACTTGAACAGACTGGATAGTTGGGCTAAGAGGAATTTAATGAGTTTTAACAAAAACAAATGTAGCCCTTCACTTGGGAAGGAATAATGGGAGGCATCAAAACGGGTTGGGTAGTGACAAGGTAGAGAGCACCCCTGGGGAGCAGGATCTTGGAGCTTTTGTGGATAACAAACAAAACGGATCAGTAATGTGCCCTTGTGGTCAAGAAGGCTAATAGAGTGTTGGGATATATCAAGAGGAGGGTGTCTAGCAGATCAAGGGAGTTTCTTCTACCCCTTTATTATGCTGTAGTGAGGCTGCACCTGGAATACTGTGTCCAGTTCTGGTGTCTCCAATTCAAGAGAGATAGAGAATTAACTGAGACAGTTCAACACAGAGCTATGAGAATGACCTGGGGTCTGGAACAACTGCCTTATGAAGAGAGATTGAGAAAACTGCAACAACCAGGGACATCACTCACTAGGCCGTATTGTCCAGAGCCCCATCAGTGTCTCCAGGGACGGGGACTCAACCTTCTCTCCTGGCAACCTGTTCCAGTCATCCCCCACCCTCATCTTAAAGACCTTTTTCCTGATGTCTAACCTAAATCTAAACTTTTTCCAACTTAAAGCTATTACCCCTTGCCTTATGCCCTTGTGAACAGTTCTTCCACTGCTTTCTTATAGGCTCCTTTCAGGGATTGGAAGGTCGCTATAAGGTGCCCCCGGAGCCTTCTCACCTTCTGGCTAAACTAGCCCAACTCTCTCAGCCTGTCCTCACAAGGGAAGAGCTCCAGCCCTCTGATCATTTTATTGGCATCCTCTGGACGTGTTCCGACAGGTCCTCACACTTCTTGTGTTGGGGGCTCCAGAACTGAATGCACTACTCCAGGTGAGGTGTCACCAGGGCAGAGCAGAGAAGCAGAATCACTTCTCTCAATCTGCTGAATTATACAGTAATCCAGCTTCACAGGACACACACAAGGGCCTTGGGGTAGCTCCAGATGCTCTTGTAGAAGAGCAGCAGCAGCAAGAGTGTCTCATCCATATGGAGGAAGAAGGATCAACTGGGACAGAGAGTATAGACACATCCTACACTTCACTCTCCTCAGTTTCAGGCCCATGTCAACTATGATTAAAATCTCATTCCATAATTGCAGAGAGCTGCCAGCCCCAATCTGGGCAACCATACTAATGAAGGCCATATCTGCAAGTGCTTTCCTTCAGTTTGCAAGGCTTTTCTCTCCTTCAGGTGTCCCTTGCAAAGCAACAACCCTGAAATGCAGCAAGAACGGTGAAAGCATGTTCAGGATTTACTTTAACAGCATGTCCCTGCTGCAATGCACTTTGCATCCAGCCCCTGAAACCCTGGACAGCTTGTACTGGAAGGAAGCCCTGGCCCTCCACAAGGCAGAGACAATCAAGACACAGGTTCAAGCTCCTCTATGCCTGCCCACGGCTTGTCTATGGTTGGAAATTTGCCAACATGCCATCCACAAAGTACATGGGCTGGAAGTTGAAAATCTCACTCCCAAAATATGGACAGCGTTCAAGTTGAGACGAGGACAAATGTCACTGACCCTTACAGTATTCCAAGAACTAAAATCCCTTGGCTCCCTTCTGCTTGCTGGAGAAATGGCTCAAAACCTGTTCTCTTTCCAGCCTCCCCCCAGGGACAGGGAAAAAGATCATCAATCTCTGTGCAAAGTGTATTTGTTCTGTGTGCTCCTCATTTTATATTTTACAAACCGATGCCAACTTTCAGTCATTGAATCCAGACATTCATGTTAACAATGGGTGATTACATTTTCCATCCAGCTGTCTTCCCACAACCACAAGCATTAACTCAATGCACTCTTTTTACAAGTAATAGTAATAACATATAGCAAGATTAAATAATTAACTGGTGCAGACAAAACTGCTTTGCTGGAATGAACAGAGCCACTCCAGTTTAGGCCACCAGAGGCTTTGGTCCACAGACATCTCTGGGAGTCCTGGGCAGCCAGGATGCTGCACTTGGCCAATAGGATTTACGACCATTTTAAATAGAAGCAACTTTATCTTGTGCATCAGTCAACTGCTGTGCTATTGGACTGCAGGCAGCTGAGTACTTTTCCACTCTTTTTAGCTATTGCTATCAGCAATCATGAGTTAGTCGATAACCACATTCCTCCCGGATGAGTTTGCCAGCGCACTGAAGGAGATCTGTTCACACTGGGAGGCATTGTTTCCCAGGCTATTCCAAACAATACAGAAAACACTGTGTTCTCATTGGAGTGCTATGAAGAAAGAGCACAGTGGAAGGGCTTCTAAAGCACTAGCATATACAATTCTATAAACTATATTCTTTAAATAAATAAAAACCCTCCGTGTCATGCAGAACTAAATAGCAGACTGCATCCAGCAGCAGAAATAGGGATGAGCTTTGGCTGGGCTTTCTGAGCAAGAAATATTTCATTCCCTGCAGAGAAAAATAATAATAATAACAAAGCAGAGATTACACCAGCATTTGAGGCCACCTCATTCTTGTTAGCATATGTCAAATTCCTTGAAATTGAGATATTTGGGATAAGATTGAGCCCTGAGCTAACTCTTGCCTCAGAGACCTTGTTCCTGAGTCAATTTAGAGCAAGGAAATGTTACTCTGCCCTGACAGCACTGGATCAGTTTTGCCAAGCAGGTCAGAGGTAGTATTTCAGACACTAACTCAGTACTGATGCTTTAAATAGCAGCAGAGTGTGTATGCCCCTACATAGTGCTTGCTGTGAGGAGCAACACAAATACACATTGGGTCTGAGGTGGCTCTGCAAACCAGCAATGTCCTGGTGAAAAGTGAGGTGGGCAAGCTCACCTGTTTGCCATTCCAAGCCAGACAGTAAGAAGTGGGTGCACTCCTCATGCCCAAGTTAGAAATGAATGGGCTCCATTTACTGCTTTTTGCCCTCAATTATACCATTACTGCAGCAAGGCATACAAGTCTCCATGTCTCTTTCCTATCATTCAGGATCATTCAGAGTACACAGTAGGTTTGGCATCACTTGTTCACACCTCCCCACTTACCTGCTAAATCTCACTGATTTCTTTTAGATTTAAATGCAGCTAGATCAGGCCAGAAAACAATGAGCAGTAATTTTCCCAGTAAGGGTTCAGCACAGTCCAACAAGCTTTTAATGAGGCACAGCAGAAAGAACATGTGAAACAGATAATCATTTTCCATAGTAGAAGCTTGAACTGTTTCACCTACATGACTTAAATCCTTCTGAAATAGAAGGATTTAAAACTACAACCACACTTCTATCCCTTTCCCTTCCCCCACCCCACTTAAAGTGAGCAGCCCCAGAGAAGTCCAGAGGGGGTGAGCAGACAGATCATCTTCACTGGGCTGCAGCGGGTTTTGCTGCCTGGCATACCTTGGTTTATCATGTTCCCATTATTCTTGAGGGAATCTGTCCCCGAAAGAGCAATCCCAAACTGAGATTTCTGCATCACAGTCACTGCCAAGGAAAGTCCCCAGGCTGGATCACTGTCAGACTCAATGCTGAAGATTTAAAGGGGCACTTTCAGTTCAAGGGGGTTTCTTCTGTTTCTAAATCTAGTACATCTTGCATTGCACAACTACATGAATCCACATTCATGCCACACTAAGAAAAGGAAGCAGAGGAAAGTAGTTGAGAAGAAAAAGAAATCTAGCAGTAAAATATCAGGTCTGTTCTAACAGAGACACAAGTCTCTTGAACATTCCTCTTTGCATGTTTTTTTGCAACAGAACCAGGTCTGAGAACAGATTGATAGGAACCAGTGTGATAGCTGCTGAGGTCCAGAGTCAGGAACAGATAATGATTGGCAGTTCCAGCACCATCACTTTTCCTTCAAGACTCACAGGGCTGCTCTAGAATGGCCTCACAGAGTGTCATTCACAAGTGACAAAAGAAGCAGTGGGACAAGTATATGTCTTTAGGCGAGAAGAACTGAGATACTGCAGTTATGGAGAGTAAGAGGCACCACAAACTTTCAAACAGAGATTATTGCTCTTAACCCACCAAAGACTTCAGCGGGCCTCTGGTTTGGCCCAAGGCCAGGAATAAGCAGAAATACTCAATAAATTCCTGCAACACACCAGTCTAGGTTTAATGTAAAGTATCTTTAAAAAAAGAACACAGAAAAGAAGAATGAGAAATATTCTGCCTAAAAAAAATATGGAGATTTATATTTTTCTTTGAGGTAAAAAAGACTAGAAACATGTTGGGAAAAGTTCAGAATGACACTGGGTTGTTCAAAGCACTTAGCTAAGGTAAGAACTAAAGGATCTGAGCTGGTAATGCTTGGAGAAGGAATAGCTGTTGGGGAGGAGACAGAAGAGCACTGAAAGCCTGAAAGAGCCCTGGTGCATTGCTTACAGTCCATTCACGTTACACTGCTGACCAAAACATTATCCATGATGAAATACAGCAGTTATCCACCTCTCCAGTGCAGGGTCCTTCCAGTGCCATCAGAGCTGCCATCAGACAACTGCTGGCGGCAAGAACGGTGCTTACAGCCCAGGCCACACTCCCTAGCTGGCGACACAGAGTCCCTGCAGGACCCATACATACTGTGGGTTTTGGGAGGTGAGTTATTGTGAATCTGGCCTTGACACTGGGAGATGTTTCCCTCCAGCTCCACTCCACTGCCACAAGCTGTTGCCCAGGAGCAGCGTCCTGACCCCAGTGCAAGGAGGTGATGTGTGCCTTAGAGAGATGCTCTAACCCATTTTAGCTGCTTGTCAAGAAAACACGAGTCAGATCCCTAATATACCAGCAGATATCAAATGGCAGCCAGAGCCTGCTAGAGACTGGGACTTCTGTTTCTCGTCAGACTTGAGCCAAGTAAAGCTGAGCGGTTGTCAAAAGTGAAAGTCACTATACTACTGCTTGCACTGGCTCAGATACTCATGCATCTTGCAAGCACGGGGGAACTACGCCCTGGTTTTCTGAGCATTCTGCACCCCAGAAATGTTCAAATGAGCCAGGGAAGCAGTGGGAGGACATATTCAGGAGAAAAGCCACCATCTCAAATCAGTCTCATGATCAGATTTCTCTTGGTTGGTGGGTTAACTGACCCAGCAAAAAGAAGGCTCATCGATACAGCTGGACACATAAGCATTCATGGCAGCACAGGGGGGGCTGAGAAAATTGCAGGTGGGAGCAGGAGACAGAACCACGGCCCTTGGGGGAAAATAGCACTTACACCAAACCATAAGGCTGTGGTCACTGAGCGGTCCCTAGGTGACATTGGTTAGTAGCTCAGGAGGTGCAGAAATGCAGGCACCTCCTGAAAGGGAGAAAACAAAACAAAAAAAGCAGAGAACTGTTTTCTACAGTACTTCCCTCAAGAATCCAGGAGCGGCCAGCACTGCCAACAGAGCAGCTCTTCACGTGTCACTGACCACTGAAATGGCAGAGGTGAAGCAAGGCCAAGGAGAACAGGCTGAGCTGGGGACTCGCCAGTCCCGTGGCTGAGTTGAAGGTGACAGAAGTGTCACGGTCGTCACAGGGGCCAGGAGAGCACAGACCTGCCAGGCATTGACATGGCATTGCAGGTGGCACGTGAGCATTGCAGCATGCAAGAGCCTGGTAAATTTACCGTAGCTCATTTTCACACAATCTCACAACAGCCTTGGCAGAGCAACACTGTAGTAAATGAGATAAAAAGCCTAGAATTTTTTCATATCGAAGGTCATAGCAAACGCTGATCTGAATCAACAACTTCAGGTGATAAGGGACTCTGCTCAGGGGATCAAAGTCTCTTCATTTCCTCTTTGCACCACTGACAGATTCAGCTTGTACTGTTGCAGTCATAGACGTGGCTTGACAATGATGAAGTATTCCTCCTCAGCTGAAATCCAGCTGGAATAAGAAAAATATACTGGCAGCAACTGCACAGTCTAGACTTGTTTAGAGTGCAGACCAAGATCCTGTCTTTCTTCTTAATCTATACTAAAACTGCAGCAGACACAAAGGAAGTTTAACAACTAATGAAACTAAATCACAGGGAAGGGAAGAAGACTTTAAACAGAATTCATATTTTTAACTCCGAATGATGTCTCTAAAAGACAAACAGTTATATATGTGTGTATATATATTCTGCTTTGATTTATGTCCAGCCAAACACATCGGGCCCAAGTTATAGGACTCTGAACAATAAAGCTGGACCCCCTCACCAATAGAGGAGCACATGAATTACCCAGGCAGGTCTTGACAGCACCTGTCAAAGAGAGGCAGGGAGCGGGACATCCTCTGTTAGCGACCTTGGAGGATGCTAATCTCATTAACCATCAGTATTTCACTGACTGAACCTCAAATGCACACTCCCTGCACACCCACGCGGGCTCTCAGAAGTCGCACGTGGCTGAAGCTGCACTGCTGTGAAATGAAGGCTGGACAGGCATGGTGACAGCAGAGAAACCTTCCACTTAAGCACTGTCAGGCTCCAATGGATGTGTCTCCCTCTCCAAGTTTAAAAATTAGTCTTTAGGCTCTCATAATTTACCAGGAAAAAGACCCCTTAAGGGCAAAGGAGGTGTTAATTTTAGCTAGAAAGATTCTTGGCTGATGCCCACGGGGCCATGGTGGTGACTGACACCTACAGGGAATTTCTGCCCAGGAAGAAGGGAGAAGGTTGTCTTCATGGAGTAAATCCCACAGCCCAGACTGATCTTGTCAGTAACTTGTTGAATTGCTCTAGGGAGTCAGCTAGATTTTTTAAATATGTAAAAGTTTTTCTGTTGTTAAAAAAGAAGGGTTAAATATTTTCAGCCACCTGTAATGGTTTGGTAACCCTCCAAGAACTTCTCCCTCATTCCTAGATTGAAAATTAGAAACAGAACCAAAAGGTAGACTTTAATGGAGTAGAGTGTGCTGAGTGCTTACTCGCTTAGTCTCCTAGCCCACATTAACCCCAGCCCAGGAGGGTGTTTTGTGATACTCCCCTATATAAGGAGTCAAAACAATCTCATGCATGGAGAAGAAGAAAGGTACTCTGGACTCCCCAAACCCTCTTTTAATGGTAGAAAGTATCTCTAGAGAGACTGCCAAAAGGAAAACATGTCTCTTATGGAGTTAAATGCAGTGTTTTTGAATTAAATTAGAGTCCTCTCACTCACCAACTCTCAACTTGGTCAAAAGCAGGTTCGCCTTGTCACTGCATCTTGCATCATCAAACATCTGGTTTCTCATACTGAACCCACTCTTGCATGCTAGTATCACAGAATCACAGAATGATGGGGTGGTAGGCTTGGAAGGAACCTCTGAAGATCTTCTAGTTCAGCCCCACTCCTAGAGCAGCTAGAGAAGACCTCACAGGAAGACATCCAGGCAGGGTTTGAACATCTCCAAGGAGACTCCACAACCTCTCTGGGTAGCTTATTACTGTCCTCACTGCGAAAAAGTTCATCCTTATGTTTAGATGGACCCTCCTGTGTCACAGTTTGTGCTCATTGCCCCTTGTCCTGCCACTGGGCACCACCAAAGTAAGTTTGGGGTGAGATTGTGGGGTTTTTTAATGGTGGTTTGATATGCTGCACTGAACGGGGCTGGAGCTGTGGAGCCAGCTCTGCTCCCTCCGCTGAAAATGGAGGTGCGAAGGACTTACCAAGCCCCTGGTGTTGGTTCATTCTGCTTTCCGCCGAAACCCACCACTGGGTCTTGACCACTGCTCATTTGTCAGGAAGAAATTAAAGGCTTCATAATCCCCCCTTTTCTTTTGCTCTGTGTGCAAAGGCAGGCACAGACGTGGGCACGCCTGCCGGCCTGCTCCCTTCTCGTCTCAGCACACCCTTCCTCCTCCTCACCCCAGTCCTCAGCAGCACAATGGTGGTGGCAGGGGGCTCACCCAGAAGACCTCTGCAAGGCCTGTCAAACACAGTTGTGTTTTTCCAGTTCAGTCCAGATCTTCGTGAGGAAACAAAACATCCATCTTCCACAAAACCTCTAGGCCACTATTGTCAAGTGGGAGTGTGCCCAAAGCGTGGGCATTTACAAGCACGTATGCACCAGCGTGGGTGCTCCAGGGTGTGTGGCTGCCCTCTGGGAAGATCTCCATGTTAGGGCAAACCCATTCCCACCCCACCAAACGGGCCTCCGCTCTTCTGCCTCGCGGGAGCAGCCCGGAGCACCCTGGTGTGGGAACAAGGCCAGGTCAGGCTCATCCCAGCTGCCCAGCACCACGGGGATGCTGGCCCAGCTCCTCCTGCCACTTCCCGGGCTGGCGCTGCTTCAGAGGCCACCACGGCCATTGTGCCGCACGGGCAGGACCCCAGCGAGGCTCCCCCTGCGAGGCCATCCGAGGGAAGAGATTGTTTTATTTATGAGATGGGAGGAAAAAATAGAGCCCCATGTTGTTTGGGATTCAGGAGGAAGACGAGGAAGAGAGGTCTCTCCTTTTTGGTGTCTAAAGTTTGTTCCCAGTGTGTCGCTTTTAAAGGGAGAAAAGGAAGCATGGAGGCTGGGCGCCAGGCCCTGCCGAGCCCCAGAAGGTGGGTGATCCTCACCCTGAACAGCCCAGTGAAACGTAGCAACGACAGCAGGTGGCCCCACGTCTAACCCACATCTAACCCATGTCTAACGTGGTGGCTAGGCTGGCCCCAAGTCCTCCATCTTGTGAGCCTGCCCTTCCTTTCTGTGCCACCTCATGCAGTTCAATGAGGCGCTTTGTTCCAGGGGAAGAATAAAATGTTTGCCTGACCCAAAATGAACTTCGAGGCTTTAAATTCATCAATAAGCCTTGACAAAAAATGGGGGGGTTGAGTTAATGCCTCCAATTTATTTTCACGTTTATGTGTTGACAGCCAAACAAAAAAACCAGCATTCACACAATGAAGTCCTGTCTTCCACTTGTTTTTCACTCGAATTACATATTTCTAGTTACTGGCCCCAGGAAGCTTTTCTAGGTTTAAAAATGAAACAGAACTGCTTGTGAGAAGAGTTAAGATTATACCAAGTGTGGGTAAGTTTCACTTAGCCACTCCGTCCCTCGGAGAAGGATTAATACTATTTATTTTATTTATCTGCTGCGTTTAGCTGGACAGATTCCATATTCCATTACAGTTCAGAAGTTATATATTTCATCCTGTAATAATAATTCCCTGTTAATTATTACTAAGCTCTTATCAAAGATCATGATGTAGAGCCCATTTCCTTAAGAATCAATGTCATTTTATTCTGAATTTCCACAAGAGAAAATACTATTTTAAAAGGGAAACCTGTAGATACAATGGAAAATGAATTCCATTCAGATGATGCAATTAACCCCTATTATAAATAATCTGTGGTGTATACTGTAATAGGATAATGTGAAAGTCTCCAAGAACTCATTCCCAGACCACATCAGAAAATCTACTGAGTCAACAACTGCAGCAGACAATAACAGCAGGAGTTAAAGGAGCACAGTTTTAAAGCAGGTTAGTTCAAACTGCACAGCCTTTAAAATGTCACCACTAAGATGGAATATGACCATTCTCACTCAGGTGCTACGTGAATTCACTCAGAGAAGGTTTGGTGCATATGGTGTGTGTGAAGTGACAGTTAGTTCTATCTGCTGGGTCAAATCGCTGCACTGCTCCTGCCTCTGATCTGTGTTATCACTGCCACTCTTAAAATCATTGAAAAGGAGGATTATTTACTCAATCCATTTGCTTGAGATTTGTTTAAATTACATTAATCAAACACATCTCTTTCTTGCCCAAAGGTTCTCTGTGCACGTAGGATGCAGCTACAGAAAAGATGTAAGGAGTTGAAATGAAAAAAAGGAACCATTACAGAAATGACCATGTTGTTTCAAGTGACTTCTCAGATTAAAAAAACCCTAAAACTGTATTTCAGTGGCATATAGGTGACTATATGTGTAGAAACAGTGCAAGAACCACATGGCAATAGTCCACTCTTTCTTGATCAGAGTCACAGGGCTTATTTTAATCTATTGTATCGCATAGAGATTTAACACAGTGCAAGCTGAACCCATGCAAAGCAGATTTTTCCAGCTGAGGGCCCAGACACACAGAAATAGGGCAGCTCCAACTGCTAGGACCCACTCCTAGCTCAGCCCTCGACTGTCACGTTTTCTCTCTCTAGATGCAGTGTTAAAGATGCATGCTTTAAATCATCAGAGAAACAAGAGAAACCACCACCACATTTATTACTAACTCCAACACTGCAGCAAAGCTGAGCACAGGAAGAAACAAGCTCCCTCCAAACGCCACCCAGCGATGTCACCTTGGGAAGGAGTTACTTCTAGGTCCTTAGCAAATACAGGTGTGCCCCTCTTCCAAACGTGGACATCTCCACCATGCAGATGGTTTAATATCAACCTGCCACTTGGCCCACAGCTTAAGGCTACACAAGAAGCAAAATGAAATTGAGCAGAGTCAGTCAGCACTGCTAATTTCCCAGGTGCTGTGCACTTAAAATTCAGTATGGTAATGCTCTAGAAAGTCTTTATTTCAATGATCTTGATTTCTTTTGGAGACATGCACTATCTAAAGGCAGGAAGAAAAGTGTCACAGCCTCATAACGCAATAAATACATCTGATGTGCGTTCATGACACTGAAGAAAAACTGTTCCAGAGGGGATACTAACAGGTCAACTATGAGCCACATGTCAGGCTAGACTCAAGCTAGAAGTGTGCTCAGGAGATGATTGTACTTCAGCATCCCAAAGGGGAATGCAGTTTCCTGGAGACGATCCCCCTTTGCCCAAGCCCTGTGGCACCTGGTCCACCCCTACCTGCTCCCGTGACAATCCCAGCATCAAGTCATCAAAGAAGAATTCCTGCTTTGCAGACCATTTGCTACTTCTGGCATTCTCTGGTTTTGTTTTCCCTTTCAGTATCTTATTTTCTGGGCACACAGCTGAATGCTGAGCACTCAGCCAGCCCAACCATTCCCTGCTCAGCTGTCACCCTGCAATGCAAAACACCACGCTTGTCCCACCTTCACAATTTTGATTACCAGGAGTATTTACACTACTGCAGGAGAAACTTGCTGCTCCAGACACCACCCCTGGTCCTGCCACCTCTGTCTCCATCAGCTCCCTCTGCATCTGCTGCCTGCTGCTGTGAGAGCAGAGGCTGCCCGCAATGCCAAGTGCCTTGATATCACTGCACAGCCACTGATAAGGGTTATTAGGTGCAGACTCAGGTCCTTGTTGCACTGCTCAGGATTAAACTGAAAAGGAGCGGGTGAGGTGTCTGCTCCAAGACACTTGGTAACACCTTCAAGAAACTGTTGGTCTGGCCACATCTGGTGGCATCATAAAAACTAAAAGTATCCTACACTTTTGAGGTTTGGACTTCACAGAATCCACAGGTCTTAATTTCATAACTATACAGCAACAGGTTAAACCAGTGAAGGGATTAACTTAATCTGTTTTCTACTTCAGTGAACAGAAAAAAGGCTCCTATTTATAAAAATCTCCTGATTTTATAAATCACAGATAAGTAACATAAGGAAAAACCCCTCTTTTTTTTTTTTGAGGGTGACAGAGCACAGGAACAGGCTGCACAGAGAGGTTGTAGTGTCTTCTTCTATGAAGAGACAAGGTCTTCTGCCTGGAAATGGCCCTGTGCAATGTGCTCTAGGTGAACCCAGTCTAGCAGGAGAGACAGGACTAGATGATCCCCAGAGGTCTCTTCCAACTGCCAACATTGTGATTCCATAAAGATGAACATTTATAAAACCAGGAAAATTAATCAAATCTTTCTCATCCTGTTAAGTCTACAAAGTTGAGGCGTAGCAGGAAAGTGAGTTAATTTAAAAGCATCGTTTGGGTCAGCCTATCTATTTACAGTGTTCAATTACATGACCATATCGTTTTTCACAGCCTTCTTTATATTGGCAAGATATAAAAGAGCTTCTTCAAAAGGAGCCATTGTTCTGGAACACTAAGAATAGCTTAGACTATATATAAGGCCTCAGCTCCAGGCTGTGCAAAGGACCTGCCTTGATAAATTCAAAAGTTTCCTATTGCATCAAAGTTCCTTCCTCCTTTCTCTTCCCAGTCTTTCTTGCTCAAATGTACCAGACTGTACTTGTGCCAAGCAGCTTCCCCCCAATACACCCCGCTCTCACACAGATTAAGTACCAGCCTTCTGCCTTTTTTTTGAAAGACAGACAACTGCATTCCATGATTGCCAAAGTGGGCAGGCTGACTCTTTTTAAAAAAACATATATTTAGTGTTGGATGTTGCACAACAACAGATCAAGGTGCTATTTGTAGGTCAGTAGCTTCTCTTGCTTGCACCGTTCTGTTTGTCAGCGAGTGACGGTTTATCAGAGCAGCGGCACTTTGGTCTCAAGTCTACCATTGTGAAAACATTGGGAAGTCTACTGGGAAACTCAGTTTAGGATACTTTGTACTTTAGTACAGGATTAAAAATGCTGTGGTCAATAGTACAAAGATCTTTAAAGCAGCTGCAAAGTTTTGTTTTGCTCGTGAGGAATAAAAAAGGAAAGAAAACATCCTCTTGTGTTCTGTCTGGTTGCAGAAACTGTCAGAACATCAGTGGTGGTGTCTGATAGTGCATATGTGAAGGGTGGGTAACACAAGGTAAAACATCAACAGGCAGAAAAAATTCCTAGGTTTAAAAGCATGAGATAACAGAGGCAACAAAAGTTATGAAAATAGTAACTAGTCCTTTTCACTCTGTCTCCTGCCAGATATTTTCAAAATTGGTCTCAGAGAGGGAAAGGGGGAAAGTATTGTGTTTCCAACTTGGACAGACTTCCAGGGAGTCCCAAAGGTCACACTGACCTATGGAGGCAGAACACACTTCACCAAGTCTGCTTTGCTTTCTGCCTGAAAAGGCCCGTGCTTAAACCCTGAGCTAAGCAGCTGGGGGATAAAAACCACTCATGCAAACCTTTTGGTATCTGTAAGAGTTTGCTAGTGCTTCTCAAAAGCCTCTGAAAGACATTAAGTGTAAGAAGGAGGGTAGCACAGTTCCCAAATATCACTGCAGGAGACATCAGAAGAGCACTTCCAAGTTCCAAAGTGCCTGACAGACACCCAGGAAATGAAACCAGAGACTCAGCAAGAGACTCGATTTCATCCTAGGGAGTGACAAAATGCTGTGTGAGAGTGTTTTTTCCAGATCTGTAGATGTTTTCAAACCTATGCAGACTGCAGTTTCTTCTAATCTAACTCACTCCATCCCAAGCACGCAGACCGGGAATGCGGCAGCCTGGCACAAGCTGCTCAGGAGAGGAGAGAGGACCCAGCTGCTATTTATACTTGGTATGCACTACTGTCTTAGCAAGTGACTTCAAACTATGGTGTGGACTTGAGGAACAGACCCTCACTTTATTTCAGTGTTAGGAATCACATCACTGAAGAAACAGCTTCTAGTAAAGCTGTGCGTAAGCTTATAGAGCTGGACTTTAGATCTCTGTTAGTTTTGGCCTCTCCCTGGTCCCTCTGGAGTTATTTTGGTCAACACTCTCAGCTCCCGAGAATCTCACAGATTCTATTACAACAGGGAAGTTTCTTCAAACACACACTTTGATGCACTGTGGGGGCATTTCTGGCATCTTTCAAGAACTTGACTGCTCTGGAATCAGAGAGACCATGAAAAATACAGAAAAATACAGTCAGTGTGGCTGTATTTCAATATATCTCACTTCAAGTTTCACCAAGTTACGTGAAATCTTTTCATTGGATCAAAGAGGATCTTCCAAATAAGCAAATGAAGAAACCCATCTGACAGAGCAGAGACCATTTAAAAATATAAAGTACCACAAAGTGGCTTCATGAATAGCTTAACACTATCTGGGCACTTCCCTTTCACTCACTTGAAAATTGTACATTGATGAATAGTATTAAAGCATCATTTAAATAAAATGCTGTTTCTGTCCTCAAGCAGTGATGGTCTTTTGTGCAGCAGACAGTCCCAGGAAGCAAGGAGCAAGAACATCTAAGGAAGTGAAAAGAGAAAGGGAAGAGATCAGTCAAGACACAGCTTCAGCTGAGGTCTCTGAAGCCAGTGATGAGATGCCTAGCAGATGTAAAGAAACGAAACCTGGCCGTCAGAAAGGAGGTCACCTTGGTTTTAGAACGCACTGAAGGACCCTGGTTACTTCCCTGAGGAGTGTGTTTTGGCTTTATTCTTAGCAGCACCCCTGGGTTATTTGGCCTTTCCACTGATGCCTGCCAGCATTTAATTAGAGTTGCTGTACTAGGCTGCATGCAAAATTTATATATATATGTAAATATATAAGGCTAACATGTTACTTGGCAAAGCTGAAATCTAGGTGAGTGGCATCTGCTCCACTTGAGTGAAAGAGTCACTGAGTGGAGGGAAGAAACCATTTACTGAGAGCTGCAAGCCATACTAGGCAAACTGAAGAGGAAGAAGAAAGCCTATAGGTCATGGAAGGAGGGGGTGGCCACTTGGGGTGATTATAAGGCTCTGGTGAGAGCATGTAGGGATGCAACTAGAAAGGCCAAGGCCTCCTTGGAATTAAATCTTGCAAGAGAGGTCAAAGGCAACAAAAAGAGCTTCTTCAAATATATAGCAGGTAAAAGTAAAACTAGAAGCAACGTAGTCCCCCTGCTGAATGAGGTGGGTGCCCTGGAGACAGAGGATGCAGAGAAGGCAGAGATACTCAACACTTTCTGTGCCTCTGTTATACTTCTGGGGTTGTCTTGACATTAGACCCCAGACTGCAGAGGAGGTTGAGGCAACAGGTGAGCCTGCCTTGGTTGATGAAGACTGGGTTAGGGATAAGTTGAGCAAACTGGATGTGCACAGATCCATGGGCCCAGGCGGATTGGACTAGATGATCTTTTGAGGTCCCTTCCAATCCGTAGTGATTCTATGATTCTATGATTCTGTGGCAGAGCCAAGCTTAGAATCATAGAATCATTAGGGATTGGAAGGGACCCTGAAAGATCATCGTCTGATCCCTCTGCCACAGCAGGATCATCTAGACCAAGTCTAACCAGGTCTTAAACATCTCCAGTGAAGGAGACTCCACAATCCCCCTGGGCAGCCTGTTCCAGTGCTCTGTCACCCTCACTGGGAAGAAGTTCCTTCTCATATTGATGTGGAACCTCCTAATCCAGGCATTTCTTATTTCTATGGAAAAGTCTTTGGGGTGGTGGTGCCTACTTGCTGAATTTGGGGAAAGAAGAGGTCGTCAGGAAAACCCTTTCCATTCAAACTCAGTGCAATATGTGAGTTAATCATCACACTACGAAAGCATCACCAATGCAAAACGCATCAAGCAGCTTGGCACGCTGAAAGGTAATGAGCAATAAACAGTGATGTGAGACACGATTACACTAAGTCATCTGGATAATGTGATAGACCCCATAATTCATTATCATCACCCAAATCAAAAGCAAAGCTGACTTCATTACTTACACCTGTAATACCACGAGTCTGTAAGTGCTTGCTGCTGGAAGAGGGAAATTACCACTCACGGTGAGCATGGCACCGCAAGCTATCCTCTTGCTTCACTGAAATGGCCCCACTCCTGGAACAACCCAAGAGTATTCCTCTTCTATTCTTTATGTTTGCAGTGTAAATAAATATTCAGTGTGGGGGGCTGAACAGTATAGCCTCTACATTTTCTTCACAGTAAGAAACAATTTTATATCCTTAAAGAGCAGAGATAATTTTGTTTGACAGAGAAATTAATTTAAGTGTTTTATCACTTAATATAAACAAGAAGTGAAATTACTTTTCTTTCTTTAATCAAAGTACTGAGGGCAAGGCTCAATTTAAGAGAAAACACTGGTACACAAAAAAATCTCTTTGAAAGATGAAGCCAGGCTACAAAACCCCCCAGCACATAAATAATAACAAAATGGCCATAAGAGGCACGACAACTCCACTAGTGCGTCCTTGTGTTGTAAGGACTAACTACACATCATTTCTGACAGATGTGCCTCAAACCTGTTTGTAAAAGCTTCAGCATCAATCTTCACCATCTTCAGGCAACTATTTTCCGCATTTCACTGTCCTTTCCCTGAGAATGTAATTCCTAAGACCTTTTTCTGCTGAAACCTCCTGCCTGCGTGTTTTTTGAAAAAGCATAAACCCATTAATTCTTGTCCTGTAACAGTGGGTGGATAATGATGCCACTCTGCCTTTGCTTCTGCTGTAGCCATTTACTTGTCTGAAGATTATTAGCACATTTACCTTCTCTTACCAGAGAAAAGTGAATAGCTTGCTTTCTGTCTCTTTCCTCGTATTTTAAGTACTTCTCTGATCATTTCAGGGGCCTAGGAAACAGTGATCTCCACTTGATCTCTGTATTTCATTGTGTCAAACACTTATGATGGCCTCAAGTCACACTGGAGGAAGTTTAGGTTAGACAGTAGGAAAACCTCTTACTTGAAAAGGTTATCAGGCATTGCAACAGGCTGCCTAGGGAGATGGTCAAATTGCCACCCCTGGGCAGGTTTAAGAGGAATTAGATATGGTGCTTAAGGGCATGGTTTAGTGGTGGGCTTGGTACAGTCAAGTTCATGGTTGAACTGGGTGATCTTAAAGGTGCCTAAACAATTCTGTGATTCTGATTGCACACACTGATTCAGCAGACAGTTAAAGGGCAGGTTCATGGAGCAGATCCTCCTGGAAACTAAGCACATGAAAACTCAGAAGGTGATTGGTGACAGATAGCGTGGCTTCACCAAGTTGCTGAGTGCGACCTCAGCAAGCCTGCCAGTGACACCAAGCTGTGTGGTGTTGTCAACAAGCTGCATCTCTCTAAAAGGACTTGAATTATGCTCCTTCTTTTGTTACAAGCAAAGGGACCAGTTCAGAAATACTTCCACACTATACCTCTAGAGAAACCAGAAGACAGAACAGCTCATACTACTCTGCAGATCAGTAAACCATCTAGTCTTCACACATGCAAAGCCTCTAAGGAAGCCGTCTCATAGAGATGGTGAAGTCTGGGTCTCTGCTGCACACATTACCTCAGCCAGTACAGAAAGGTGACCTCACCAATAACATTTGAGAACAAAAGCAAATACATTTCACTGACAGAATTTTCCCATCTTTTCATCTACCATCACTCTTAAAATGTTTAGACACTGTCTTGGAGGCGTTTTTTTCTGCAGCCTCTTAGATATGTGCAACAGTGATGGTGCCTGTGGTAAGGAGGAAACACAAAGCAGATCTGCCCTCTCAGAAGCCTTTCATCTATCATATGATACTTTCTGGTTAAGTGATCACCTCTGATTTGTTGAATCACAGACTTAATCATGCACTTGGCACCAAGCAAAGGAACCACCAGCAGTACTAACGGGGTTATCCATGATTGGGGGTGGAAGCCTCTGTTGTTTAAAGCAATAGTTAGAGAGTATTACCACATGATCCCCTCATTCAGAAGCTTTGAATTGTTATGAAAACACTTTTAAAGCAATATTTGCCACAGAGTAGTCACTCCTATCTGTCTCAGCCCTCATCTTTTCATCTGTGAGCACCTCATTAGCAGTGGATAACACTGATGCTGTAATACCACTTTCCCTTGGGAAGGAAATAATCATGTCTGTCATTTGAGGAGGATCCCGCTTTTATGTGCAGGAATGTGCAGCTATAAAGCATGCCTGACAGAAGCACTGGATTTTGTTCTCTTCTCAGTTCAAGAAATACAGGTACAATGTGTGATCCTTTGTTTCTGCTAAGTGGTTTTGAATACTCTTTTCTTTGCTCAAGTAGCAAATGCATCTGCTAGTTCAGATAGAAACTGAAAGCACCAGTAAATGAAACAAGAGTGCTGTTGCTCTTAATGTATTTCTATTTGTCTGTAGACTGTGATAAGTAATTCTTACACTGTATTCATGATTTGGCTCTGTATGTTCTTCTCCCTAGAATGTAACTCACTACGACTCACACTGTAATAGGCCTTATCAGAAAATGACCTGTCAAACCAGCTCAAGAAGTCAAGAACAGGGTAAAAAGAGCACAAGAGGAAGGACTGCAAGTGTCAGCAGAGGCATGGAAATCTTTGTGCACAACATACTTGTCTGCATTCGAGAGGAATTTCTTAAAGAAATATTTCAGATGAGGGCTTAGCAGATGATATCGTTAGAGGAATGATGGAGATAAAACATCACTAAGATCTACAGAGGTTACATGATGAGCCCCAGACCTCTTCAGGGAATTTTGATTCTGTTTCCTTTGCCTGAAGCACCACCGTCCCTCAAAAACCCTAAAGCAGATCCTTGTCTACTGCATTTGTCAACTGTGGAAGATTTAAGTTAAATTCTTTCCACTCTCCCAAATTATTATCCAAACCTCCACCAAGAATACAAAAACAGTACTGCCTTAGCACAAGCACAACGGCTGGGCTGCAGCCTTCACAGCCTTGCTGTGCATCCCCCATCAACAGGACAAAATGATACCCAGCCCCAACCACAACACAGCACATCTGGTTTTTTTTAGGAAGGCAATTTCAGCTTCATGTCTTGCAGTTGCTCTGGTTTTGTATTTATTTTTTTTTTTTGAGATTGCTTTACTTCAGAGAAACATAAAGGTTGTGTCCACATGCCAACCCAGCCTGAGTTTACATTCAGGATCAGGGTCTCTTCCACAAGAAAATGGGGTGTTTCACTCTGTCCCCTGTTGGAGAGCAGTGTAGAAGTAAGGGACCTGGGTTCCTGGTGGATAACAGGACGACCACGGGCCAGCAATCGGCCCTTGTGGCTAAGAAGGCCAACAGCATCCCGGGGTAGATCAAAAGGGGAGTAGGTAGCAGATCGAGAGAGGTTCTCCTCCCCCTCCCACTCTGCTCTGGACACCCAGTGTCCAGTTCTGGGCCCCTCAGTTCCAGAAGGATGCAGAACTGCTGGAGAGAGTCTAGCACAGAGCCACAAAGGTGACGAAGGTAGTGGAGGAAAGGCTGAGGGAGCTGGGTCTCTTTAGCTTGGAGAAAAGGAGACTGAGGGGTGACCTCATTAGTGTTTATAAATATGTGAAGGGTGGGTGTCAGGAGGATGGAGCCAGGCTCTTCTCAGTGTCATCTGATGATAACACAAGGGGCAATGGGTGTAAGCTGGAATATAGGAGGTTCCACATAAATGTGAGAAGGAACTTCTTCACAGTGAGAGTGATGGACCACTGTAATGGGCTGCCCAGGGGCATTATGGAGTCTCCATCTCTGGAGACATTTAAAACCCATCTGGACATGTTCCTGTGTGACTTGGTCTAGGTGGTCTTGCTCTGGCAGGGGGATTGGACTAGATGATCTTTTGAGGTCCCTTCCAATCACTGATGTTTTGTAATTCTGTGATTCTGTGACCATGTCCAGCACGTCCAAGCCCTGCCTCTGGACAAGGGAGTGAAGGTCACCTCCCTGGACTAGCTGAAGGAGGATAATGACAGAGTGGAAAAATTGAAACTGAAGGTATTTTTAATTTTTATCATCAGGGGAATTAGAAGACCGTGCTTAATGCTAGCTGTAGTCAAGATTAACTACAGCACTGTGGGAATAAAAGACTAAATTCATATAATTACAGGCACTTTGATGTTTATTAAGAACAGCTACTCTTGTAAAATTATATGGCTGCATTCACAGATTAGAGCTCAAACTCTGTCAGCAGCTTTGTCGTAATATTGAGTGAGATTAGTCATTTTGTTAACAAAACATACAGTTGGATTATGATTTTTAAAAAACATTTTACATACAGACCTTTTACTGTACAAGTGTATTGCTGAGTTGATGTTATACTTGAGTGTTAAATCTATCCTCAATGACTACCCTCACTCTTGAGTACAAGGGCACAGACACACATATATTTTAGCTTTACAGAGAGGATTGAGCAAATTTGCAAAGAATTACTTGTACTGAGTGCATATGAGAGAGAAAACATAGAGAGATGCATCAAGAAAAAGCACCCTTCCATAAATTCTTGTCAATATGAAAACATAGCTAGAGAAGAGGGCAAAAACATCTGTTCCTTCATGTTGCTTCTCCTGGACCAGAAGCTACAGTGACCAGGCAATTGTACTCAGTATATACTAACTCCTACTCACAGATGGGTGTTTTCCAAGTCTTTGAATATTCATTACATGACATCCTAGAGAGAAGGCAATTGTTGTTATTATCCTTTTCTGGATGGAGACTGAAGCAGAGTGAAAGAAAGGGCTTAATCTAAATGAATAAATAAATAAGTAGGCACTTAGACTAATTTAGGAGAAATTTGGGTGTGCAAGTTCAAGCAAGTGATCCTTAAGATCTCCGCCCAGCTGCCTAAGCTGTGGGGTGCCCAAGTTCTCAGCAGTTAAATGAGGCTCAGGCTCTTGTGCATTTTCTGAACACCAACAAAATCTGCCTGTAAGCTGGGTTAAGCGTAGCCCAAAATACGGCAATTGTGAGCACAGACCAGGACACCAAGTTCAACCACCTTCCCTGTGCTCACTAGACACAGACCCAGCATTCTTGACTATCTCCTGCCTTAAAAACTGAACTGGAAAGAGGAAGCCAGAGGTGAATTCTCACTTTGGAGATGGGCTGGTGTATGGAAAGGAAGAACTACAGAATCACATATTGTTACAGATAGAAAGGGACCTAGAAAATTCATCTAATCAAACCATCCCCTTCTGGAGCAGGGTACAATCTTCAGAGCAAGTGTAAGGCCAAAGAGGAGGGTGACAGTACAGAACTGAGTCTGGGGGTCATGCCCCTGTCCCCTGTCCTGGTTATACAAGACCTGTAAACGACACACTTACAAAGTTGTACATGAGGTCAACAGGTAGCTACACTGCTTTGGACCGTTCTTCAGAGCTAGTGGTGTTAAGCTGAGCTCAGGCATCTACACCAATTTCTTTTTGCAGCACAGTCATAACACTTACAAAAGGCATGAACAGGAAGGCATGGCTAAGGGTAGCTCTGGTGAAACAGGCAGAAGAAGACAACAGGAAGGTGGCTTACACCTGTGCCTGAAGTTCACAGCTGTTGAGAAAACTGTACTCTGCAAGGTAGCCAGAAATGCAGGGTAGTGCAGGATTACGAATCATGTTGCTGTCTTGTAGACAAGGAAAAGCAAAAGTTTTCTAATCATTACAGGCCACTTCTCAAGCTTTTCAAAACCAGTACTGTAAACTGACAAAAAGGGTGTTTGAGTTTTGCCTTTCCCACTTATCCACTTGTTCATTAATGGCATCTTTTATGGTCAGTTTAGTGGAGTGGGAAGTCAGGCATCAAATCTGATTACATATCCAGTCCAGAATGAATAGACAGGCCAATGGGGCAACACAAAGCACATACCTCACCCATCACAGGGGAGATTTTATTGTTTTGAACTGCCACATCTTCATTTTTAAAAAACCTCCTTGTCCCAAAGGCCACCCAGCTGCAACAGCTATCCTGACAGATGAGTACAGTTTACATTCCTCCAGCAGAATGAGATAATACAAGAATGTCAAAAATTCAGCCCAATCCACCGAAGAAAAGTCCATCCTTTACAAAACATCTGAATTCTGAGCAATGGGATTTTCCACAACTGTCGAGTGCCATTTTCCAATTTCCGCACTTTGAAGCGATCAGTTGGCTGATTTAGCAGAGCTATAAACACAGGGCTACTTTTATTTTCAAAATGACATCCTTTCTGTTAATCTCCTATTCAGTTTCCTGGGCAGCCACTCTGAGGAATAATGATTGAGTTGGAAAAGTACTGCATTTTGACATGAAAGACTTGTGATTCATTTCCAGCTGAATGGAGAGAGCTAGTACAGTAGTTTTCTCACAATACAGTACTCTGCTTTATAAAAACACACACACCAGTTTCCCCTTTACACTCATCTCCTCAGCTTGTGTTTCAAAGGAATGTTCATATTATTATACACTGTGTTGATATTCTGGTTTAAATCATAGAAGTTTGGGAACAAAGAGTCTCAGCAAGAACGATATTCCCAAAGGCAACGCTTCGTTTCAGTTTTTGATACGGCTTCAATAGAAGCATGTGTGCCTTGCTCTGGGTGATCCTGCTGTGGCAGGGGGATTGGACTAGATGATCTTTCAAGGTCCCTTCCAATCCCTAATGATTCTATGATTTCTATATGAGGCATCTCTCTGCTTTTACTACTTGCTTGCTGTTGTTCTATGAGATAATATTAAAAGCTAGCAAAGCAGAACAAGGATGAACAATTATTTCCTTAGATTACTAAAATCTTACATAAGAGACAAATTCTGTCCTTGCAGCTTTGACTTCAATGAGCATCAGATCTGGCATTTAATGTACATCCTATTCTCTGAGCACAAGAGTGCAAAAATTGAAACACACAGTCCAAAACAATATGAAGGATTGTCTATCCCACATCACAGATGAATGTCTACCAGCCTACACAGGAACAATTAAATCTAAATTCCTCAATAGAGATCAGGTGGCACAAGAGATTACAAACATAATGTGGGTCATTTCATCTCTACTCTTTTACATACCGTCCAAGCAAGTGTAGAGCAAAACACAAGTCATTAGCAGCAGACATCTGCCAGTAGACAAATGAGCTGATCTCAGTCCAGCGTTTTCTGGGCACAGATAAATTGGGATAGAGGAGAGGCAAGGAAGTGGCAGAGGAAGCACCAGAAAATGTATAAAAGCTAGAAACCTTCCAGCTTCTCTGAGAGAAGACTGCTTCATCTTTTGATCCTTAGTAGCCTCACCAGAAGTTGAGGCAAAACACCACAGGAATGAGAGCAGTGTTTTACTGGGAATTTCAGCCTTCCAATGCACTAAGCATTTCTTATGAGCAAATCTATGTTTAGAAAAGGATTTGGAAGTTATATAATAAATAGCTTTCCTACACTAGAAGGAAGCCAGAAATTGTTCGGTTTACATGTTGTTTCACAAGAAAACAGGCTTTCAGACATTTCACCAGAACTGTCACCACATGTCATGGCACTGCTTTGTGTTTAAAGGGGGAAAGGAAGGGTTTTTCTCTTTAAATCTAGGCTGTACCATAAATAGGTGTGACTTAGGTGAGGGCCAGATTTCAACTGTAATTGCTAGGCCAGTGAGCTACACGAAGAACAAAAGACATGCAACATGCTGGGGAAGACAGACACTCCTGGAGGAACGAAGAATTAGTGTTTCTTTAAGAACGAGTCTTGTCTGAGAATGTGAATGAGCACTTTCAGGCTTGATTTCAGAGAATCAAGCAACACACACATGCATGAGGATATGACAACTGTACCAAAAGCAACAGATCTCATTGAGAGGTAATGCGACGTGAAAAGTAAATGGAGGAATGAGATGCTCCATATTGTAAGTCCCTTTTCCTTTCTTCTACTTACATGTTTTTAAATGTTCATTAAAAAGTTACTGTGTCACTAGATTAATGCTCAGAGATCAGACAAAGACCACAATCTACAGTTAATTTGCCAAGAATCCATTTTGCCTTTTCCCACATAACAGCGCCCAGGGAATCAAAGCCAGACAGCACGGCTGTAAAATCCAGGTAGAAGAAAAGTGAAGAAGAGCAGGAATAGCAAAGAGTTAACATCAGCCGATAGCAAGCCATTGTTTCCATTTTAAGAATAATTATTTAACTAAAAATTCGTTTGTTTTCTGAAATGTGAAAACATCTGTTCAAGAAGATCAGTATAAATTACATCATCCCAACATATACAAAGGATGACTACAATTACTCCACAAATGAGCCAAACACACTTTATTGTTACAAATATTTAGTCAGTTCTATTTTAATTCTTAAACAAGGAAAATGGATCCAGAGCTTAGAGAAGTTATAAATACGTTTGAGTTTCCTTTAAATACTGGTGTTTGAGAGGATGTAGAAACATCATGACTGAAAGTTTATCGTTCTGTTTTAATGGGAATTTAGGTTGATTAAACACATAAAGTAGGTAACATGTAAACTAGACAAGATAATCAAAAGTCACACTTAACAGATTCACAGTATCACAGTAATGATAAGATTGGAAAAGACCTTAAAGATCATCCAGTCCAACCTAAACCCAAATAAACCCAGTGATCCTAACATCTAACATCTAGATCATGCCACTCAGCACCTCATCCAGCCTAACCTTGAACACTTCCAGGGACGGCGACTCAACCACCTCTGTGGGCAGCCCATTCCAAAACCAGATCACTCTTTCAGGGTAAAATCTTTTCCTAATGTCAGGTCTAAACCTTCCCTGATGGAGCTTAAGACTATGACCACTTGTCCTGTCTCCAGTGGCGAGGGAGAAAAGACCAACTCCTGCCTGACTACAAACACCTTTTAGATAGTTATAGACGGCAATAAGGTCACCCCTGAGCATCCTTTTTTCCAGGCTAAACAAACCCAGCTCCCTCAGCCTCTCCACATAGGGCTGATCTTCCAGCCCCATTACCATTCCATTTGTGTTGTTATATTCATTGTCCCTTCAGTCTCATGAACCATGTTCCATAGAGGTTCTTCAGGCACACAGCATCAGATACTGACCCAGCAAACATCAACTCCTGGGACGATGTTTAAAGTAACAAAAAACAGCATTATTTTTATATCTAGAACAAGTTAGAAAAATGAGCTATTCCTCCATTCCAGCCCAAGGGAAAGCATTAGACATAATGCATGCTGTGGTGGGTTCTCTTACATTTCTTTACAAGCTAAATCAAGTTTAAAACCACTGTTTACACAATAGCTCAGTTGTCTTCATATTAATCAGGCTTTTTCCTTTTAAAATAGATCTTGTTCCATGTTCTATTTATTTGTTTCTTTGCTATGGGAGTAAACACTTGAGCCTCAGCTCAGAGCACTCCTCTTAGTAATGTTATGAGCAATAAACAAAGTTGATGTCATACCAAATTTGTTAGATAGGAAAACCTGGTGGTTACAACAGGCTTTGCCTACCGCATGTTTTGCTTGTGTTTGCATCGAAAGGAGTCTGTTCCTTTTGGTCTATGTTTTCCTTTTGCTGAACTACAACATTCCTTAACACTCAGCGCTCCAAGATATTCAAGGTTCAAACAGCACAACGTAGGGATCAATGGGAAGACTGACTGGCCAATTCAAGCTGAATTTTCATTTCTTTCTCTAATTATCCTCAGCTGAAATGCATCAGTCACTACTTTGAACTGGTTTGGGCTGTTCTGTCAGCAGCTGATCTTGTGTAGAAAGAGCAGAAATTAGGAGCATGAGGAGACCAAACTCTGTAGGAAAGCACTTGAAAAGCCTTGTCTGGATTTTAACTTCTTTCCTGACTTCTGATCAGTAGCTTTCTCTGCATAAACTATTGGTGAGTTCTCTCTCTCAAAGACATCTGCAGAACATAGCCATGAGGCATTTTAGAGAGGCCATCTCCGTCCTAAAGGAACAGCTTGGGGAGCAGCAGCAATGGGTTAGGGAATATGCTTCCCCACAGAGGGGAAGTGGCCTTCTCCTGCCTCTCTCTTCGCTGTCTCTGTGGACCCATAAGCTGCACCAGCACTTGTGGTGGGCCAGGCCTGATTTGGCAGAAGCAAAACCCAAGAGACCTGGCTATGCTCATTATAGAAAGGCTGAAAACAAGAGCCAAAAAAAAGCACAAGGAGGGAATGCAGGACCACGGGTCTCGGTGAACACAGCCTTGACTCTCCCTGAAACCTCAATCCTGTGTGGAATAGCTCAAGAATGTGTCTGGGACATAACCACAAGCAGGAGAGAGAGCAGCTTTGGCTGGGATGCAGAAGTCATTTTGTCATGTGTCTCCTTCATACATGGGTTGCAGAGACTGTGCCAGCTCCAGCTCCCGAAATCTATCAGCCCGGCCAGAATCAAGCTGCGGAAGGTGGCTGGGCAACAACGCTCCACAAACTCCCAGGTATAAGTGGGCAGTTGATCTGACTGGAGATTAAGTTATTTATACCAACAAAGATTTTGTCTCATCTACGCTGTATTTTATAACCAGCTCTGCTGCTTCAGTTGGCCAGTAACATCTTGCACAGTACTGGATGGGCGCTGCTCCCAAATAACTCGACTCTGGTTTCACATTCCTCACCTCCACGTTCGTGCTGCCCAAGAGGTTTATTTTACAGATTCCCTGGCCTCAAGAGGCTGCTATCATGTTCCTCTGCCCTGGCTACAGCCTTGCCTCCCTGTCCTTTCTTAATAGGGTCTTTGTCAGCTGTCACACAGGCATCAGCAGTGGCACCTGGGAGCTGCTCTTGCCCACTTACTGCTTGCCTCCAGACTGTCCTCTGAGAGCCCTGATGTGCTGGAGGTCCTGCTTCAGCAACAGGAAAAACAAAATGCATCACACAAGAGCAGCAAAGCAAAGCCCTGACTCCTTTCTTCACCCATGGAGTGTTTTCACTGCAGTCTTGCACATTCCCAGGAGGAAATTAATCCTCCAGAACAATGCAGCTTGTTCCTTCAGGCCAGTCTGGCTGGAGCAGAGTTCCAGTTCTTCACTTTAATCCTAAACCAGCTGCCCACTTCTCCTAAAATAAATGCATCATTTCAGCTAATCTCCCCAAACTGCACATCCAAGATTACACGGAATTAATCTCATAAAATGTTTTACTGCAGTCAGACTACACGACAGGCACCACGTGAATGTGACAAATGTGGCTGTTATTTCTGAAGATCTTAAGTACAGGTGAGGTAAATGAGAGAGGCAGCTTTGCCAACAGGCTTTTCCAAAAGATGACACTTTTTATTCAGCAATTACTGTAACGAGACCCTAATCCTCCCTTGGTTTTACCACAGGCTCCCAGGATGTAAATCAATAACAGGAGCTCCAGGCTGACCCAGGGCCAACTTCTGAGCTGGCCCTGGAGTTGGAGACAACGCACGGGGCTTTGACGGTGCCGCACATACATCTTGCCGTGGCCACTCACTCAAGACGTCCAGGGAGGGTACACAGCCATCTTCACTAATCACTGCTTGTGAATGCAGGTCACACATCAGGACACGCATCTCTGCAGGAGCAAAAGTAACAGCTGAGCACAATGGGGTTGAGCCCATCGTGAATAGAGACCTAATAGGTAAATATTTGTGTACCTGCACCTTTCTGAATGGCTGCATTCAGCTGCTCTTCAAAGAGCCGGTTGAAAGAGCTCTGAGTACCCTCTATTTATTCCCACTAGAGACTACTATTACCCCTTTGGGCCAGAGTCTATAGCTAATATTAAGATTGTTTCTGTTGAGGAAACTGATGATTGAATTGTGTATAAACAGGGGAGCAACCCTGTTTATTTACTGAAAATGGGCATTAAATTGTATTTTTCTTAATACAATCATCAAACAGCGAGAAGGAATTTCTTTGCTCTTTATTCCAAGTCTTTTATTCACCAGCCAGCACTTCACCCAATAAGCATGACCTTCTTTCTTGTTTTTTTTGTTCCTTTCAGGGCCCGTTATTGAAGCTCATTTGACTGTTCTTGGCTTTCTCCAGTGGTCTCTGCCTACTTTTGTGGTAACCCGGCTGCACTGCCTACACACTCTTTCATCCAGCCCACACCTAGACATACCCTGTTCCTCACTCCTAGCCCCTTCTGAAACCCTTGGTGTGGTACAGCTCATGTCCCAGATGACCTTTGATTTATTGCCTCATCGGTCTGTACAATTTTAGGTTTTTCTTACATTTGTTCTAAGGCAAAGGTGGCTTTGACAATCATAAACTTCCAAGAGACTTCAGACAGATGCCACCACAATTATACGCTGATTTCTGCAAGGACTCTGGAATTCTCTAGACACACCAGGTCACTGAAGCAACCAGACCACATGAGTCTTCCTGCAGAGCACAACGGGGACCATAATCCCACTGTGGAGAAAGGGGACTCTTGGGTGCTTTCATCCCTTGGCCATGACTGATCCATTCTCATCACTGGAATAGACTTTCCATAGCATCATCAGTCAGCTACTAATATTAAACCACAACTATATCTTACTTTAAGACTGCTCAAGACTGTAAAGTTTACATTACCAGGAAAATAAAGGATAAGAAATAAAATTCCTTTTAGAACTGTGCTCCTTTTAGACTATGTTTCAAGAAGTTCTAATCAAACCCATCTGGCATGTAGTTCAGTTGCAGAGCTTTACTGCCAGCAAGACAACCTGAGAGTTAATGCTGGGTTTTGTGCATCCTGAAGAGAGGTGTTCAGTCGATTTCACCCCTCAGAAGCTGCATCAATGAATTTTGCTTCTTATGAGGCAAGCTCCAAACCCTTCTCTCAGCAGAATCAAAATGACACATTTCTGTAGATGGAAGAGAAAGGAAAATCAAAACAACTGGATTTGTCAAGATCTCTGCTCCAGCTAGTTGATTACCCCCAAGTACTACCGCAAATAAGTATGTTGAGAAAAAAGGTCCGCAGCACTGATTCTGCTTCCCGTTGAAGTTATCCTAACCATTATGAACTATGGGTTCTTCACAGCCTGAGGTTTCTTTTAGTTCTCATTGCCACCATTTCTGAGGCTTTTGTACATGGCAGCTGCCAACCTGAACGTTCACGTGAATTGTTGGATCTTGTTATCCATTATTTTCTGCAGCACGTTGTGCCAATAGCTCCTAGTGGCACACAGCTCCATCCTTTAATCACACGCTGTAAGAAAAAGTTGCTGCTTGACTATCCATCCTGAATTCAGCTACCTGGAAACTTATGATTAAAGGAAGTGCAAGTGTTCCTGTTCATCCTTGCTCAACATATTGCTTCTTTGAGGGCAGATTTCCATCAATTAAAGCTGTTCATTACGGATACATTTCACTGCTGCAGTCATTTGATTTTGCACTCTGTTCTGAGCTTTCTCAGCCCACAGCAGATCTGTTCAGACCCCAAAGTGTATCTAACGAAGGCAGAACTTCAGCCATATTCCTGAGAAACTGTGAAACAAAGCCCAGTGCCTTAACAGCTTCTGTTATTGTTTGGGCTTGATTTGAAGATGAAGTTAGTAATCTTTTGATCATATACACTGTAAAACATTATTGTGCAGCCATAAATACTATTTCCTGCCCTGAGAAAAATCACGGGCCATTTTCCAGATGCACTGTAACACAATGGGCACGGCATCAAAAGACAAGATCAATGAGTGCAGAAAAAATATTCTCACTTTTCTAATGAGTTAAACCACTCGACAAGTTTGAATCAGAATCCTAAGACGTCTACGATAAAATTCTAATACAGAATCGAGTGGTCGACACGCTGCACCGGAATTTGTCCCCTTAACGGGCACGCTATCAAATATGTCAGAAAAGAATGGGCTAAATCCTCATCTCAGTTATTGACTGGCTTCAGCTCCCATGGGATGGGATTTGGTGCCGTGAATTTAACAGGAAACAATAGAACGAACAATCTCATTGCCTGCAAAATTAAACACTGCATTTTCATAACTCGGGAGTTATGTAAGGAATATCTCAGAGGCACACAGTTATGAGAGCTCCACTCTCAGCAAGCACACTTTGAAGGCTAAGGCCAAATGATAATTGCCTCCAGAACTTGGGAAGTATAGAGATCTCAAATAATTACAATCCCCAGAGCACATTAGTAACTTTGGAAATTGCTTAATGCAGTTTGGAGAGAAGATGTGGGGGGAGAAGGACCAGAGGAGGGAGGAGGCCTTTGTGCAGCCAAGTTTAATCATTCTTGCTCTGTGTGCACATGCTTGTCTTTAACTAGCTAAGCACCTCGTTCCCTCAAAGTCCCAGGTGTATATGCAGGCATCCTACAGCCGTACCGCTCCCACACACAAGGTGAAACACACTGGAGCAGAAAGTCCCAACCACCTTCAAAATCACTGGATTGGCTGCTTTTCCACCAGAAAGATTTGTACACTTCAGTCACGTAAGACAATTGGAATCACACGCACACCCTCCTGTGTGTGTGTTGGCTAACAGAGACCTCAGCCCAGAGGGCTGTACCCTATTTTTAAACTAGCTCCCTTTAAATTTAATAAAATAGACATATTTGAAAAAATTTATGAAAACATCCATCCAGCTGAGAGGGCAGACTCATGGCTGGTGAGGACTGGGAAAGGAAGATGTGCAGAAAAATTTTAAGAGGCCAGCCTTCACCTCCATCTTGCTTATTAACTCTTCCCAGACAACGCAGACATCAGGTCTATGACTTTTTGGCCATGCTGTGGTCTGCTTCGGGTTTTCCCTATGTCCAGTGCTACCGAGGTCATGACTGGAAAGTGATAGTAGAAGAAAATTGTACAGACATCAGATTTTGAAGAAGAATTTGAAGCAAGAAGCAACCTGGAAAGGAGATACAGAAAGTAGGAAGAGACCAAGCAATGGGAAAATCTCTGCCCGCAAGCCCTGTGTCCCAAAAGAGGCCATTCTGTAGGGCAGAAGAGCTGCTGCTTGTGGACTCAACAACCACACCATGTGCATTTCCAGATTTACTTTAGATGAGGTCCAGACTTACCCTATGTCCCATTAGGTGTGCTCCTGAAGAACATTGGTGGGAGTAGCCTAATGCGAAAGGCATTCAGTCAAGCTGCGTACTCCAAGACTTGCAGCTCAATTCAAAGCATGGCAAGTGCTGATGATGGGAAGGTTTTTTCAAAAAGCATTCCTGATCCACACTGGGTGGACACACCTCAGGAAAAATGACATTGCTAGGGCAGGGTAACCAGGCAAATGGAGCTCAGCTGGAATTTTGAACAGGGAAGAGGCCTTTGGTGGACAAAAATGAAGAATTAGTGCAAATCATACAATAGGTTCAGAAGAAATAGTGGTTTATTCTATTCACCCATACCACACAACTGAGAGCAGAGGAAGGGAAGGATAGATCTCCATGCTTTCATACCAACTAGGAACGGAAGAACAAGGCTTTGAGACCATGTTCTCACTGCTCCTGTAGCCTCATACTCTCTGGATGTGAGGAACCTTCTGAAGGTTGCCATGGCTACCTATGTATGTTTTTGCTTTGGTCTCACAGGCCTTATGTCGCAGCTTTTTAGATGCACTTACAACCCAAATAAAGGTTCAAGCTTTCATTGCAGGGATTACATAACCCTCTAGGACTGAGCCTTAGCGCTGAACAGCTTTTCCATGTGCTTGTGAGGTGCACAGGATACAGGCTCTGATCCAACTTGTGAGACACATCGTTGTTACATTCCCCCAGAAATACCCACTCAGACAGGAAAAAGCATCACTGAGCTGATACTGTGTCTTGTCAGTTAAACTAGTGCAAGCAGTCACTCGAAATACTACCCACAGAAGTACCCATCTCCTTACCTACTCTGTGCAGGGCTGGCACCTCAGTAAAATCAAGTTTTGCTTGAATTTTTCACCCATTGTTTTAAACTTGGACTTTCTGAACCCTGATTTAAGAAGCCCACTATTTCCAAGGGTTGCTCTACTGTGGCCCTTTGTTGTTGGGGACTCATGACAAGTGGAACTATCACACAGTAAGGAGGGAGCTAAAAGCCAGAAGCTAAGCTTTCTGTTTTCTCCCTGCATTCATCTAATAAGCCATGTGGGAACTACAACAGGTGGATATATGCAGTCTTTGGAGGCTGTTGTCAGTGCCACACTCATGGCCCATGTGAAGCACAAAGCCCCAGCTGAGGAACAGCCAGACTGGAACAGCCAGGATCCCAAGTGTCTGCGAGGCTCAGAGAGTCAAGTAGAGGCAAATACTCAAGAAAGACCAAAATGGCAGCAATTTATGTCCTGAGGTCACTTTCAAAGAGCACTGTAGATATCTGTGTGATATCTAATTAACATGCTTAGGTTTTAAGAGTAAATTACTACATAATAATTCATCTCCTAAAAGAGATGTAGCCTCTGTTCCTCTTTCCCACTTAATTAATTAACTGTTTGCTTTTCTACTTCTGCTCAGTAACGATCCTGGACTCCACTATATCAGTCGATATTTCCCATTGGCTCTCAGGCAACTTGTGATCTCCTTATCAATAGAAAGAAACCCTCAAGACTTAAGTACCAGGTAAATATATGAATTAGTCACAAAGGCTGACTATTTACTAATGTAAATACGATGTGCTGCAGATACAAATCCTTCCAGACTTGTTGAAATGAGAAACCCCAGTCCATCAAAATCAATGGGCAGAAGCACAGATACTCACGCTGCATTTGTGATCACAAGCATCACACAAGCTGCAACATGCAAACAGGCATGTCCAACCCAGTGCATTGTACCAGAGTGCTCATCCCACATAGCCAGCCAAGCCACACTCAGTTAGCAACCTGCAGCATGGAGCCATGAAGTGCCTGAGGTGTGGCTCTTCCTGAGAGAGCACGAACAAGGTAGTGACCATATATAGTGGCAGGGTCCTCCTGTACCACCAAACGCAGCTCAGCTCCAAAGCACAGGCTCTTTTCCCCACCCACCCCCAACCTGCAGGCTCATTCATCACCACGTTATTCAGGTTTCATGCTCTTATAACTCTGCTAACACCAGGTCCATAGAAACTTGGCTTATGAGGAGAGGTGGCTTATGAGGAGAGGCTGAGGGACTTGGGGCTTTTTAGTCTGGAGAAGAGAAGACTCAGGGAAGATTTGATCAATGTTTATAAGTATCTGAAGGCTGGCCAGGACGGGGGGGACAGGCTCTTTTCATTTACTCCCTGTGATAGGACAAGGAGCAATGGGTGTAAGTTGCAGCAGAGGAGGTTCCGCCTCAACACAAGGGGGAACTTCTTTACTGTGAGGGTCACAGAGCACTGGAACAGACTCCCCAGGGAGGTCGTGGAGTCTCCTTCTCTGAGGACTTTCAAGGCTGCCTGGATGCGTTCCTCTGTGATCTGTGTTAGATAGTTTTGTCCTGCTCCAGCAGGGGGGTTGGACTCGATGATCTCTTGGGTCCCTTCCAACCCCTAACATCCTAACATCCTATGATCCTATGAACTGATTGCCCACTGATACTGAAAGAAATCACACTCTTTCCAGTAACGTAAAACCAAGTTGTGTTCTGTTGGTTCTCTCAAAACAAGTTGTCTGACTGTGTTGAAGCGCGTGACAGCACTTGAGTGTCAAATCAAGAGCAGCACAGCTCTAGAAAAGCTAAATAAAATACATCATTAAAAATCAAAACTTGCCTGTAGAAAGCAGGTTTTTTTTAAAATCACTTCCTTTTCCATGATTTACATCCTTGGGGTTCTGACAGACTGTATTTTTTGTTCGTTTCTTGCGCAACAACTATATGGAGAAAGAAAAAAGGGTCATGTGCTTCAGTAGACTCTTCATTTAACATTTTAATCTGGGATATCCTCATGGTACACTGAACAAAAACACACATCCTTTTTAAAACTGATACCCGGAGAGTTGTCTTGTGGGCTTGCATTTAGCCATATCAGCTGAAAGCAACAAATGGAAAGTTAAAAACAGCTGAATCCAGTAGAAAGTAAATAAGATCCTTGCCAAATCTTCCCTGGTTACCAAATGCTGCACCAAGCTCTCAGATCCCATTGCGATACCTTTGTACTTTATTTATAAGGCTTGGAGTAAGCCACTCCCTTTCCACATTTGTTTGAGTTTATGCCCGTATTCCCATGGTTATTGCAGAACAAATACAGGTGAAAGGTTGCTCTGGTTTCACACCAACATTCAGCTGAACTTTCCTCCCTTTCCTGATTGTATATTTTTAAATCATCAACCGAAATCTTAGAAGAATTCAACCAAAATATTTGAAGTTCTGTGGGAGGTTTCTTTTCTCTTCAGAAACAAGGCACCTTTCACAAAGCACTTTAACTGCACAGTGGGAGTCAGTGACCTTCTTATAAGGAGATTTTGGGAAGTTTCCACAGGAAGAAACATTTTTCCTGCTTTTTTCAGCCTCTCCAGTGGGCTGAGAACTCTTTGGGTCAGAGTAAAGAGACCAACTATGCGGATATCTTTTTGCTTCATCGGTCATATCTATGCAGTCCTGGATGCGCTCCCAAAGTCCTGCCTGAACACATTCCAGGCTGAGTTGTGCAGGACTTAGGAGGGGTTTGCTGAGCACCATCTCTCCTCTGCACCCTCGCTGGGAAAACATAAACGCATTCCCAGGGTGTTACACAACTTTGCCGCAGGTAAAGCTTGAGCTGCTGAGTGGGAATGGTAATTACCAAAAAAATCGAAACTGAGTGACCGTCCCTCGGTGCTAACATGCCACATAGCACTAGCTTTGTCCTGACATGTGAGGCACTTCTCTTCTGTGTCTAATCCAGGAATTGCTTTACATTTCATGAATCTACATGCAACATGAGTCAGATATAAACAGAGTTGCCCAACCCTTTTAAAAAATTCCATTACTCTTACTCTTCCTGCCAACTCAAGTGAAAGTCTTAGGCAGAGCAGGTGGCCCACAACTCACTTAACTTTGGTCCTCAGCTGTGAGAGGCTGAGGTGAGACAGTGGGTGACAGTGCAGATCACCATCTGCAGACAGACACCACCGGCCACGTTTGCTCTGATCAGTTCTCGTGATAGTTCTTTTCAGGTCTCTGACACACTGGTTGGCACGGCCCTTTTCAGGTGTCAGTCTCATGGAGACTCATCAAGGATGCCTTCCATGGGTCACCTTGTGCCTTGCACTTGTGGCACAGCGCTGACAGACATCTACAGACCTCAGAAGCTTCCTTTGGTGGATCACACCTCTGTAACACAGACCCGTGCTAGGGGTACACAGCTTACAGAATATCAGGAACCCCCTAGCCTGCTGTTTTCTTTTTTTCCCTACAACTCTCACGATACCTTCTGCCGGTGCCAAAGCGCCACCAAAATGGGGTTAAGTTCTCTGATGGGCAGGTTCTCTTTTTATAAGAAAAGAACTGTGTGGAGATCTACAATACAGTCTTGCAGGTAGCTCACAGACAAAAAGCTGAGAGAAAACAAGAATGTTTTGTTTGCAAGAACGGGGTAAAAAAGTGTTGCTTTCGAGTTCTCGGTGCTGCAGGGTAAAAGCTGCTGATATTCACTTACCCTTTACTGCACAAGGAACTGGAACAAAGTGTAGCTGTGGGTTTCTCCCCAGAACTTGACCTTAAAATGAAACAAGTTCAGGAAAATAAAACTAAAAAAATGAAATTAAAAATTAAATCTGCTTATAAAAATAGGCTCATGGGGTCAGAAAAACACATTTTTGCCCTCCATCCAGTTCCTTCCTGTAATGCTGGCTGGCTGATTACTGCCCTTCTCCCCCAATATAAAACAAAATAAGAAATCTTTATCTCTAACCTCACTTCAGTGACTCACACCAAAAACATAGCCTTTTACTTCCCTGAACCTCTGAGGAATTTCGAAGCGCAATCCTCAAAGCCCTGAGGGAAGTTTGGCATTTCATAATAACCCAGGAGCCCCACCTGAGGTATGAAGAATGCTTTGAAACATGCCTGTGATTAATTAATTAACATATTGGCATCTAACTAGCTTTTTAACACTCCGCCCAGCGCTGTAGTTTGGAGCTGCCTGTGCCTGTCACGGCGACGGCGTGGACTGGTGCCATTCTTTTGTAAAGAATAATGCATTTTTCATCTAAGTAAACATAACAATGTAATGCAGATACAGCAACCTGAATTAAGGATTAATTACAATCATTCGTGGTGCTTCAAGAGTAGGCAGTTTACAAAGGGAGGAAGCAATTACATTCACGGGGGTTTTTTCTACAACATTTCTGAGCAGTTGTATCATTCCTACCCCGACAGCAAAGTCAAAGTAAGCACATTAGAAAATAGCCCTGTGGATGAGACTCACTGCTCTGCCCTTACATCTGCTCTCCTCAGTCCACGTTGGTGCCCTCCACACCCTAATTTGCACTCATGGCAAAGTCTCCAGTGGGCACAGACAGCAAGGAACACAGACACTATGGATCCTTAAGGCAGCATCCCCAAGCACCGTGCCACCTTCTGCATTACATGTCTCAGGTAATTCTGAGATTTAGACCCTGCTCACTCTTTACTATCAGCTGAGAAACTCAACTATGTGGCTTGATTCGTAGAAAAAGATGTTTGCTCAAAAAAGGGTGAGTTATATTAAACCCTGTTTGCTCAATTACTCAGTCAGCCAGGGTATTGAGGAGTATTTCTGGTTGTTTAGGTAAGCACAGCCTCACACAACCATAATAACAAAGTATGGCCAGAATACTTAAACAACCTCCCCTTCCAGCTACTAGAATAAATAACTGCTTCATTACATATGAGAGAGTCTTAGGCAAGCTCTGGATGGAAGGAAAGAGTTTTGCATTTAGTCCTGAAAGGAAGAAGGGTCATGACCATCTGCACCTCTTGGGAGAGCACATCTCACCGTGCAGTTGTGACTACAGGGGAAGCTCACGGCTTCCCCGTGTCAGTTAGCAGCTTTATTACTGCAGGGCAAAAGGCAGCAGAGGAGTGGTGGTCCATCAGAGGTGCCATTGGCACCAAGGCAAGTAGGAATCTCTGGGTCAGGGTCTGCCACATCCAGCTCCTTGAACAGAAGTCCATACACCATTGAAGGCAGTTGTCCCTCTTCTTTTCAAACTCATTTGCTGGTCTTTGGACTGCAAGCAGCAAACCTCCTGAAAGACCAGGAGACATTACAAAGCTGGAGGTGTTTTGTGAATGTCCCATGGGTCACTGGGTAGTTCATTTGCAATTAGTTTCCTAATTTAAAACATTGGAAGAAAATAGTGAAGAGCAGTGGGTTTCTCTTTGGAAATGGTGCAACATCTAGATCTTGTAATTACATTCATCAAAACAGGCTGCTTTTCTAGTGATGAGTGAGGCACGAGATGAACATCCAGACTGGTTCAGTGGTGACAAATAAAACCAGAATTCTGATGTAAATCAAGCTAAATTCAGTTTAGAATAAAATGCATACAGGAAATAATACCCCTAGACCCTCTGAGAAAGAGCAGACAAAACTGAGTTGATACCTAATGTTAAAATGTTTATAAGGCTAACAATTTGTAGTTTGGTGCTGTTGGTACAGAACTAGGATACGCTGCCCTATCTCTATAAACACACCTAGATGCTTCAATATGAGAATGACAGACACAAATTGGATGGAATTCAGCAAAGATCAACACTGGAGATAAAAGGACTACAGAGACTAATGTATGTTGAGAGAGTAAAGAGGTTAACACGTAGCCTGAGGGTAAAAGAAAAAATGGCAACTCTTACAAAACATTTGAAAAGTGTGAACAGCAAGGAATTAAACCGTTTAGATTGCTACAGCAAGTAAGAACTGTGGAAGCAGGAACAGTGACTTATCCTATTCACTGCATTACTAAAGAAATATAAACACCACGAGCTGAGTAGTCTCATCTGGAGCTGGGATTAGGAACGGAATTTGTTCCAAACCTGTTGTTGTTGTGTTCAGTTTCCATTTTTTTAATAAATGAGGGTAATTTCTTCTTCCTCTAAGATAACATCAGCGTAGTACACTGAATTGCTCCTCCAAAGGATTTTCCTCTCTCTCTGAATAGACATGTAAGGTAACCAAGAAAAAAGAGTGGCATTTTTTTCACTGCTGATCGAGCACCTGTCGTTTCCTCTTTCACCACAGTTCCAAGCCGTGTATTCCAGGAGCTGCTGTGTTTCCTCTCAGCATCGAAAGCACCACAAACACAGCCAACACCATGGGAGCTTCAGTCTCTTTAGCTTGGAGAAGAGGAGACTGAGGGGTGACCTCATTAATGTCTATAAATATTTGAAGGGTGGGTGTCAGGAGGATGGAGCTGGGCTCTGCTCAGTGTCATCTAGTGATAGGACGAGGGGCAGTGGGTGTCAGCTGGAACACAGGAGGTTCCACATCAATCTGAGCAGGAACTTCTTCACCGTGAGGGTGACAGAGCACTGGAACAGGCTGTTCAGGGTGGTTGTCAAGTCTCCTTCACTGGAGATGTTCAAGACCCACCTGGATGTGTTCCTGTGTGACTTGGTCCAGGTGATCCTGCTGTTGCAGGGGGATTGGACTGGATGATCTTTCGAGGTCCCTTCCAATCCCTAATGATTCTATGAGTCTATGTGCTACAGAGACAAATCTTCACCCAGCGTTTCATTGTGGACTACGCAGACAACGCTGTACCACTGCCAAGTTTTGTTCATGATTACATGCCTGTTGCCAGGCTTGGAGGTACATTCGTAACCAGAGCCCCATTGCCTGGACAGGATCATAACTCACAGGCTCATCAAAAATAGCTGATGACAGCATTTGTTGTCTGAGGGAAGGAAATTGCCTTTGAAGGGCATTTGCACCCATCGGACTTTATTATGTAACACCGACACACACCTTGCTGAGCTTCTGGAGGCTTCACATCATCCTGCGTCTTTGTAAAGCACAAACATCATGTTTTCTGAAAAGAATGGTGGGTGAGAAAAACCTATCCTGTACAAATTTCAGAACCTGATTTCCTCCACCTTCCTCAAAATGTTCACAATATGCATCCTAAGTCAACAAGGCTCAGCTGGCTCAAGCTCTTTTAATAGATGCTCTTCACAACTTCTATCAGAATCATTGAGTGGCTTAGGTTGGAGGGGACCTCAGAGGTCATGCCATGGGCAAGAACACTTTTCACCAGACCATGTTGACCCAGAGCCCCATCCAGCCTGGTCTTGAACAGGGACACCCTTCACTGGGTTAAAAACTGGCTGGATGACTGGGCACAGAGAGCAATTGTGAATGGTGACACATCCAGTTTGTGTCCAGTGACCAGTGGTGTCCCCCAGGGATCAGTACTGGGCCCAGTTATATTCAACATCTTTACTGATGATCTGGATGAGGGGATCAAATCTACTCTTAGTAAATTTGCAGATGACACCAAGTTGGGAGGCAGTGTTGATCTGCTGGAGGGAAGGAAGATTCTGCAGAGAGATCTGGACAGGTTGGGTCAATGGGCAGAGGCCAACGGGATGAGGTTTAACAAGGCCAAGTGCAGAATCCTATATTTTGGCCACAGACTGGGGGTGAGTGGCTAGAGAGCAGCCTGGCAGAGGGGGGTCTGGAAGTACTGGCTGACAGCTGGTTGAACATGAGGCAGCAGTGTGCCCAGGTGACATGAAAGGCCAGTGGCATCCTGGCATGTATCAGGAATAGTGTGGCCAGCAGAACTAGGGATTTAATTCTCCCACTGTACCGGGCACTGGTGAGGATTGTCCTCAAGTACTGAGGGCAACTCTGGGCCCCTCACTGCAGGAAGGTACTGAGGTTCTGCAGCAGGTCCAGAGGAGGGAAACAAGGCTGGTGAAGGGTCTGGAGGGAAAGTCTTATGAGGAGAGGATGAGGGAGCTGGGGTTGTTTAGCCTGGAGAAGAGGACACTCGAGGAGGACCTTCTCCCTCTCTCCAACTCCCTGAACAGAGGTTGTAGTCAGGTGGTGTTGGGCTCTTATCCCAGGCAACCAGGACAAGAGGACAAGGCCTGAAGCTACACCAGAGGAGGTTTAGGTTAGATGCTAGGAAGCACTTTCTCATGGAAAGGGTGATTAGATACTGGAATAGACTTCCCAGCAAAGTGGTGGAGTCACCATACCAGGAGATGTTTAAGGAAAGTTTGGACATGGCACTTAGTGCCATTGTCTAGCCAGTGTGGTAGTGTTTTCCCATGGGCTGGACTTGATGACCTCAGAGGTCTTTTCCAGCCTAAATAATTTTGCAATTCTGTGACTTCCAGGGAGGAGGTATCCATAACTTCTCTGGGCAACTTGTTCTAGTGCCTCACCACTCTCATACTGAGGAATTTCTCCCTAAGCTTCCATCTAAATCTACCTTCTTTTAGCTTGAAACCATTCCACCTCATCCTGTCACTGAAGCCCATCATAAAAAGCCCCTCTCCAGCATTCCTGTAGCCCCAATTCAGGTATTGGATGGCTGCTAGATGGTCTCCCTGAAGCCTTCTCCAGGCTGAAGAGACCAAATTCCTTCAGTCTTTCTTCACAGTAGAGGCGCTTTCTCACTACATAGAATCAAACATGATGTAAGCAGAAGCAAAAATCACCTGCATTAAATGTTACAACCAGCATTTAGGATTCATTTAGTTCTGGAAAGATGAAAAATTACAAGAAAAACATCTGTATGAGACACATCTATGGATATATATGTCTGTGTATTCCAATCATGCTAATGGCAAGTGGCACACACTGACACAGAGAAATCTGGTCATAAAGGCTCGCTGAAACACAAATTCACCCTGTATGCTCTTGGCCAGCATCTCAGTAAAAATTCCTTGCCAAAGACCAATCGTATTTAATTTGTTTGCAAATATTTGCGTAACAAAGGATATGAGAAGTTTCAGGCCTAATGATTCTTCTTCCACATAACCTCCCTTGACAAAAGTTAATCTAATACTACCTGTCAATTGTGGTTTAGATCCCACATAAGCATGACTGTAAGACCAACCTCTTGTAGCTCTTGTTTTCATGGTTCTTAGTTAAGAAACCTTGTTGAAACCAAGAGCGATGTTGACGGGTCAGAACTGTAAACTCTATTCAGGCACAGTTATAAGCTGAAGGGCTGTTTATTTGTGTATGTAAATAGCTAAATAAAGTGTACCAAATTAGAAAGAAAATGTGTCCCAGGAGTCCAGACTCAAGGACTTGCTTACTATTTTACCCACAGAATCTACTAGAAGTTCAGTGGTGGGAGACAGCGCAGAACGGCTGCTGCGTTTTCTCAGCTGTTTGATGGTGTGAGTGGTGTAGGTTGGTGGTCTTTGCTGGACAGCTGGCCACAACTAGAACTGCCCCTGCAATAGGCTACAACTTGTTCAGGAGGCAGAAGCCATCTACAAAGTGACTCTGGTCCTCCCTGGGGCCTAGGCACACGCTAGTGACTTTCCCACTGCCTCTGCCTAGACTCAGCTCTTCCCAGGACAAACCCTCAAGGACTGAGTTCACTGAATTCACTGGAGGCTATAGCAAGTCTTTACTGATTCATACCCTACGACTATGTCAAGCCCTGCTTTCAGACACTACAATTGTCAACCTGATGTTTTCCATCACATCATCAGGAACTAAAAAGGGAAGCAAGAGACTGAAAGACGAGGTGCCGCACGGTATGAAATGCCAGGCAGGGTGTGATGCTCTGTGCACGCGTCCTCCTTGGCATCCCGTTCCCTACAGCTGAGAATATTTTGGCAGTACAAAAAGCCAGATTTGTATGCAGACAGCTCTGACAGGATTGACCTGTTGAGTTTCCGCATCTTACCGGTGGAAGTAATCAGCTGATGGGGAGCTGTAAAAGCCCCAGCAAGGAAGCACACCTAGATCGTTACTCTACAGGCACCAAGGCAGGTGGTGCTTCAATTGAATGCGACTGGATTCCGTTCTGACCAATAATCTGACCTTTCTTAGAAGAGAGAGAGCCCATTAGGAACTGATGCACTGCACATAGAAGTGTCTGCTCGCATTCCTCTTTCACAGACATGTGTTTGGCGCCTGGGGTATTAACTTTCAGACTTTGTTGCTTTTTACTGCATATTCGTCTGCAGCGCCGTTGCCTGCAAACGGGGTGCAGTAGAAAAACAAGCCGTGTTGTCTTTGCCCTCTCCCGGTCCTCTCAGATAGTTCAAAAGACCGTAAGTGATGTTAATAATTTCTTATATGAGATGCCACAACTTTTATCAACAAATTTTGTCAGAACTATAGCCCCTATTAAGTCTGTATTTATCTGTAACACATTTTTCCAAGGCTCCAGTAGCAGTAAAATAGCAATAAAATAAACAGGATTGTCATGAATGGTCTTTGGAAAACAAGAAGAAAGTAATAAATGCTTAGACATAAAACTAAAGTTAAATCATTGTTATTTAATAAACTTGCTTCCAAACCTATTACATCCTCACCTAGTTCAGAGCCACATTAAATGTTATCATGATTAGGCTGCTTGTGTAAATAAACCACTCTTATTTTACAGACACCAGAATGAAAAACACATTCAGCAGGATGTTACTCACAAACTATCCAAAAGGTAGTTGTGACCATAATGCAGACATATCAGTCTGACCAAACTATACAGTTTGATTTGTGACAACTCTTTGTTCTCTAAAATAGGATTTGCTGAATTTCTTCAGAACCGAGGTATTTCTCACTTCATCTATGAATATACCACTAAGTGCAAGGCAGTCATTTGTAATACAGCTGAGATTACATTTTGATTCTATATCTTTCCCTGTATTCCAGTGCAATTTTGATAGTTGTGCTCTTTCATCCTTATTTTGCAAAAACAAGCGCATGGGTTTTCATTTTGACATTTAACAGGTTCTCAAGGCAGACATCATGAATCCCATAACTTGCTAAGTCCTTATTAATTCTTTGCTCTTTGTAAAACAGTAGCTAACAAGAAACATTAGTCTTCTGATCTTTCAAGATCCTTTCCAATCCCCAATGATTCTATGATTCTATATAATGTAAATAATATTCAAGTGTATAATAGATATTGTGCTCATTCAATATTAAGCAAAAAAATAATGGCAATAGCAGGATGTAGCTGCTTATACATTATTAAATAGAGGAAGCTAGAAAGAACAGTGATGTGAATACACCCCAGAAAACAGTAAATGGCAGGAAAGTACTTGGAGCAGAAGTCATTTCATTCTCTTTTAACATGACAGCCACGGTGTATTGACACATACACCGCTACTCAGTGCAGGAAAGCTGAGATTAAGAGATCTTGTGCATGAATACATGTGGACAGTGATGTTAACACTAGTCACTCAGAAGGGGATAAAGAGGCAATGAGTCAAAAAAAAGGAAGGATTTTTGTTAGCAGCATTATCCTCGTATATTCATCAGTGTCAGAGCTTTTAAGGCTTTGGGAGCAGAATTCCTTATTCTGTACATCTAAGAAAAAAAAGCTGACACAGACCACAAGGGAAATACCAAACACCTTTTTCCTAAGGAGGTGGTTGAGTCATAGAATCATAGAATCATAGAATCGCTAAGGAGTGGAATGGACCTCGAAAGATCATCCGGTCCAATCCCCCTGCAACAGCAGGATCACCCAGACCAAGTCACACAGGAACACATCCAGGTGGGTCTTAAACATCTCCAGTGATGGAGACTCCACAACCACCCTGGGCAGCCTGTTCCAGGGCTCCATCACCCTCACTGGGAAGAAGTTCCTTCTCAAGTTGATGTGAAACCTTCTATGTGCCAGCTTACAGCCATTGCCCCTTGTCCTATCACTAGATGACATTGAGAAGAGCCTGGCTCCATCCTCCTGACACCCACCCTTCACATATTTATAGACATTAATGAGGTCACCCCTCAGTCTCCTCTCTTCCAAGCTAAAGAGACCCATCTCCCTCAGCCTCTCCTCCATCCCTGGATGTGTTTAAAGATCGTTTGGACGAGATGTTGAGGGATATCATAGAATCATAGAATCATTACGGATTTGAAGGGACCTCGAAGGATATGAGGGATGTAAGGTAGGGTAGATGGTTGGACTCAATGATCCTAGGGTTCTTTTCCAACCAGAGTGATTGTGTGATAATAAACAAGCACCTTCACACAGTGAAGTGTTTAAGTGTTTACCTTCCTGAGAGAGATGTTACCATGAATGGCTAGTATTTGTGAAAACACTTTTTTTTCCCTCCATAAAATATAAACAAGTTTTTATTGTTCCTTTCTGCTCGTTGTTTAAAGCTACTTCTAAGTATCTCTGGATTTCTAGCTTAAGATCCCCTGCAGGGAAGCTGTTCTACTCTGAAATTAGAACAGAAAGAAAATCTTTCATTGGCATTTTCACTTCACTCTCTGGTGCTAGAACATACCCAGCAGCCATTGATCAACCAGTTGCTATGAACAAAGCAGCACCTGCTGTTCTGCTCATAGAAACTTACATTGATCTGGATGTTATGCAGTTCCTTTCATTTATTTCATTTTTCAGCATCAGTTCTACTCATTTCGAACAGCTTTACTGAGCAATGTGTTGTTATTGTATAGAGAAGTCCTTCTTCATTCATAACTATAGAACTTACTATGTTTACAAACATAGAACTTACTAAGTTTGCAAACTGAAACAGGCCAATTCTCAGACAAGCTCTCATACTTCTTCCATCTTCTTTTCTGTCTTATCTTGAATTGCAGCTCCTTGTTGTTTGCATACACAGAAGGGGGAGGCTCCCACAGGGGACTACACTCCTTGAGCTGTCTCCCTGCCATCACTACTGATGCTCTCCGTTGTGATCCAAAGTGGGCAGAGAAGCAACACACCAGTGAAAGCACATTGTATCAACCCCTGTCTTGGTTCCACTGAGAACCCTCTTGGCCACAAGTCAAAGTGACTTTCTCTGGCTGGAACAGCTGTGGATCATGAAACCATTAAATCATTATTCACAATAAACCATTGCATCTCCTCTTTTGAAACAGAGGGAAGTGGATCCTTCTCTCTACACGGCACTTCCTTGCTTTTACCCACAACACATGAGCAAAGCCCCAAACCAAGAAAACCTGACACAGAGAATCATAGAATTATAGAATCATAGAACAGTTTGAGTTGGAAGGGGTCACCTAGTTCCAGACTCCCTGCCAAAGTAAACTACTAGCCCTGGTGAAAAGTCTCCCTCCCTCCCACTAATATCACTTCAGTACCTTAGTACTGAAAAATGACTCTACCCTCATTAGCCAACAGCTGCATTGCAGAGTCTCGTCCATAGACCTGTGTCACTACATAACAATGAGGAGAAATTCCACTGTAAACACAGGGCTGAATTCTCTCTTAGCTGTGGGCATAAATCTCAATCTTAGCAATCAATTAATCTAATTCTGAATATCTCTTTTCCAGTTAATTTCTCGTTTTATTTGTCTAGGTTTTAAACCAGCTGCCCACAAGTAAGGATGTGAAAGTTGACTTGCTTCCTCTTTAAATGAAAACCAGACAGGCTTTTTGGTTCATGAAGAAATACTATGACTCACACATTGTTTTGTAAAACTACTCTACGGACAGCAATAAGATTTAGAGATGCTGAGCAGGACAGAAAAGCCATTGAAAGCAAGATTATTCTCACTAGCTCCATGACCCATCAACACCTATCTCTGTGTGCCCTACAAGGGATTTGTTTTTGTCTCAGGAGGAGAGTAGAAATAATAAGAACAGGGATCACAACTTTTCCAAAATACTTAAATAATGAACAAAAAAAAAAGAGATTTTAAGAAAAGCTTTGGCAACCAGCTACAACAGTGGGATGTTAGATAACAGATGTCACTTCTAGGTTCTGTCAAGGACTTTTTGAGTGACCTTGCCTTAAAGAGGTCAAAATCTCTCTGGCCCCCAAGTCTACGTGTTAATCAGGGATAACAGTAACAGCACCCCTGTGAATGCCTAGAGGTATTTCCTTAGCATAACTGTTGTCTCCTACTGAGTCCACACCAGGTGTGTTTGACATTACTGACCTCTTATCTGTGCTGATGCTGCTGCTTGATGTCAGTAACTGTGATGATGCAATAGCTGCTCAACAGTTTTCTGGACTACATCCTACCACCTAATGCAGGTCCAGCCAACTTTGTTCACTTATCCAATCCCAAACAAAATAGTGTCTCAGCATATCTAGTCTATCCTTCTTCAGGTGGACAACTGCTTGTGGAAGAAAGAAATACTGATGTATAAGGAGGTTAAGAAATGGTTTCTCATGAGATCTTAGACATTTAAGTTAGATGTAAGTGATTATTAAATGTCTAAGCCAAAACTGCAAGTCTTGAAACACCATCAGCAATGAGCAGCGTCCCTCAGGGGCCTGCAATGGGACCGGTGCTGTTTAATATCTTCATCAGTCACACAGACAGTGGGACCGAGTGTGCCCTCAGCAAATTTGCAATTACAGCAAGCTGAACAGTGGAACCAACAAGCCTGAGGGACAGGATGCCATCCAGACAGATCTTGACAAGCTGGAGAAGCAGGCCCACCTCATGGTGTTCATCAAGGCCAGGTGCAGGGTCCTGCACACAAGTCAAGTCAACCCCAGTAGCAATACAACTTGGCAAATCCTTTGGTTGACAGCAGCTGTGCAGAGAAGGACTTGGCTGTACTAGGGGATGAAAGACTAGATGCCAGTTTTGTGAGCCCCCATCTGTCTCCAATATTGTGTCCAGCTCTTGAGTCCTCAGCACAGGAAAGACATGGACCTGTTGAAGTGTGTCCAGAGGTGGTCTGCAAAAATGATCGGGGGATGGAACACCTCTTCAGTGAGGGCACGCTAAGAGAGTCAGGGTTGTCTAGCCAAGGGAAGAGAAGACACCAGAGAGTGTCACCTTATTGTGGCTTTCCAGTACTTAAAGGCAGCTTGTAAGAAAGATGGGGACTGTTTGTTTAGCAGGGTCTGTCATGACAGGACAAGGAGTGATGACTTTAAACTAAAAGAAGACAAAATTTAGACTAGATGTAAGGAAAAAGTTTTACAATGAGGGTAGTGAAAGGCTAAGACAGGGTACCCAGAGAGGTGGTAGATGCCCCATCCCTGGAAACATTCAAGTTCAGGTTGCTGCTCAGACAGAGCTCTGATCAGCTTGATCTATTTAAAGACTTTTCTGCTCATTGCAGGGGAGACAGGACTAGTTAAAAGTCCTTTCCAACCCAGACTATTGTATGACTAGCTTTCCTGCTGTATGAACCCACACATCTGCCACCAAAGTTCTTCAGTACACTGTGTGTTGTTTGAGCATGACCCAAAGTCACCAAAAACTGCTCTGTGACCCATGCCCACACTATCTACAGGGCCACTGTGCACACTTCCTGGTGTGCATGTCACATGGACACAGTGCCTACCCTCACAAGAGCAAGCCCTGGAGACCTTATCACAGCAGCTGCTCTTTCACTTAGAGGAAATGCCCTGTTACACAACGACTTGCAAACACAGAAGATAAGAAAGACCTGCCCCTAGATCCAAGCGAGTGCAAACCCACCTCTGCCATTTCTCAGAGATGAGCTAAACCAGGAAGGGGAGGCCACGCTGCAGCAAAGGTGTCCCTGAGTGACTCACACTGCATGTGGCACCAGCAATATTCCTACACTTTAAGTGTCAGAAAGAGTCTGTGTGACTCTCTAGCCATTGGGTCACACACTGGCCAGGAAGGCAGGACACTTAACTTCCCAAACCTGCTCTGGGTACAATAATAAGTAAACAGCTTTGTGTCACACGTGGCAGAAGAGCAGGTGAGGCAAATCTCAAGTATTTACATACACTCACACTCAGCCATGTATATAAGTGTGTCCCAAGAAAAATGAGTCACTACACATAATTTTTTAGACTAACAGATAAGCTACCTAACTCTAAGGAAGACTCCTGACTGGAGTAAGGCTCCACCTACGATCTAAAGAGGCTCTGAACTTACTTAATAATAAAGAAAACCTGGAAGAGAGCAAGGAAAGACAGCCAGAGGTCTACAGTGACTTCCATCCAAGGAAACTATCAAATAATTCAGGAGTCTGCAGTCTAGGAAACAGATGACTGAGGTATGAGAAGTGTGTAAAATCATAAGTGCCATGGAGAGGGTAGTCTGGCACCATTTTTTGTGCTACATCTACCAATTTCAGAATGAGGGATATCAAATGATGCTCCAAATAAGAATTCAAACTGAACTCAAAGTTCTTGAGAAATAGGGGATATACCTTGCAAGGAACATCAGAGATGCTAAAAGTTCATGTCACTCATTGATGAGTTGATCAGGTCCAGGACAAGATTAATTAATTAACCTCATAAATAAGCTAATTGGCCAAAACAAACAAACAAAAAAGAACGAGGAAGGTTTAAAAACACTTACAAAGTCATAGGCAAAACCAAAGACTGGCTTGATTTGGGGAAAAAAAACAAAAACCCATCCATATTGAATTCACACAACATAAAAACGCCAACACAAACACACACATGGATTAATCACTTTCTTACATAACTGGGCTGGCTGCTACCTAATTTCCTCAGTACTTTGGAAGTAGGAGTATGTTTTAATTCAGGAAAAGAACAGCTCAGTCTCTGGCATCACAAATTTTACAACCACGTTCCCTGGATCTGAGGAAATCGGGGGAGACAGCCGAACTGAAATGCTCACAATGAGGCTCACCTTCAAAACCCACCTCCCCATCATGTAAGGGTCATAAATAGCCTGTCAGCACAGGTAAATCCACTTTCTGACCCAGCACAGCCACTCTTACGTTCACCCAGCCCCATGCTATGCTTGCTGCTTAGCAGAATCTACTGATACTTGACTATCAGTATGAACGTGTTTCAGTGTCTAAGGCCACACACATCCCTTCTGAGGCATCCACTAGATAGGTGTTACACAGACAATGCATTGGCATCGCAAGTTTGAGTGCCACAAGCCTTTGCTTATGTTTGGAGCTGCCACTCGGACGCTACTTCATGTGCACATCTGCAAAATGGACCCTGTTAGTCTGTGAAGACACTAAGCTGGAAGCCTAGTCACCATGTAGAGGGAGAATGATGTTCCTGAGGAACGTGGTGAATGGAACCCTTGCTAAGTGGGAGTTACCCAGAGGCAGCCAGTGGGGGATTGGACTAGATGATCTTTCGAGGTCCCTTCCAATCCCTTATGCTTCCATGATTCTATGAAATATTTATTCCAAGGACTACCCTACGATAGACACACTGAGGGAGTGGGGTTGAAGGAGTGGGGCTGTTCAGTCTGAGGAGGCTCAAGGAAAACCTTGAAGGAGCTTGTAGAGAGATGGGTATTTGTCTCTTCTCACGAGTAATGAGTGATAGGACACGAGTAAACATCCTCAGGTTGTTCCATTTAGGTTAGACATTAGGAAAAACCTCTTAATGGTCATCAAGCATTGGAACAGGCTGCCGAGGGAAGTAGTTGAATCACTATTCCTGGATGCATGTCTTGTAGACATGATACTTGAGGACATGGCTTAGTAATGGTGTAGGTAGAGTTAGGTTAACAGTTGGACTTCATGAACCTTAAGTATTTTCCAGCCTAAATGGTTCAATCATTCTGTGTTCAACTGTCTATTGTACTGTAGCTTTGCAAGTTACACGGGTTTTGTAACCTCTTTCCTTAACCAACTTCTGTCTAGAAAGGATATTTTGAATCCTACCCATAATACAAGTTTGTCTTGCGAGAGAACCAGTTAGCTGAATAGAAAGAGTCTGATGAAAGCTTAATTAAAGTAGATGGAAGAAATTCTGCTGCACATCCTACTCTGGGAATAGATGAACCTTATGGAGCTTGAGTTTTTGTAAACCTAAGGGATTTTTAAACTCTCCAAGGACTTGCAAAATGAATTTGGTCTCCTTTTACGCTGTCATTTAAACTCATCGTTTGTTTTATTTCATATAAGGATAATTCAATTTTTAAAAAACCACAAAAAATGTTTTTCTAGCTACAATCATGTGCAATGCATTAAGGACAGGACAGCCTCCAAGCCCATGGTTTGGCACAGCCTCAGTCCTAGAGACACACTTACAGAAACTGGGGTTTTTCTTTCTTTCTCTTTTCTCTGCTGCTTTCCCAGACTGTCTGTCTGTTTCACACAGTCAGCTCTCTGCTTCTTTTCTCACCCTTTTTTTCCACCACACATACTTCTGTCTTGTCCCTTTTTCATAGTCGTTCTTAAAGACATAAGTAAGATGTTCTTCCAGTAACACTGGAGTCATCAAAAGTTGTAATGAGCAATGTTTCAACTGGTCTAAAATCTGCTGGAATGTTTTAGTCCACCTCTAATAAGAACAGGATGTCGGTGGATTATCTCCAGCCTTCTCTCCTGTGAGTTTCTTGTGTGCAGAAACATGGCATTTTGAACACCATCAGGACAAATCCTCAGCAAGTACTCACTCAGATCACAAATTGAATTTGTTTGGGTGCTTCCGTGCTCCCTTTTGCACCCGCTCGTCGTGAGTACACCTCTGTGTGAAATGATGGCAGAACCGAGCAGAGTAAGATGTTCATTTTAACTAAATACATAGAAAACGAAACAGTTGTGAAGGATCCAGAGGTCAGAAATATTTTTAACAAATTTGAGACAGCTATAAGTAGTTAATGGGGAATTCTTTGATTCAAAAATGCAAACAGGTGCTTATCAGTAAAACACTGGGCACAAAGGCTAAACAGTCTCTTTCTCAGAGACAGAGTTCATGCAGCTACTCCAGCAAAACAGCCCAACCACCCAGACCCACCAACCACGGGCACCAAGATGAACTTTAATACAACTTCTGTTGTTATGGTACATCATTCTGCACACCATTAACAGTGTCACACACCTCAAGTCCTACACATCCTCCCATAACAGCATCTTAAATTGTAGGAGGTCTATTTGATATTATTTATTCTGGGACACTGAAGGAACATGATAATATTTTTGCAAAGGGTTGAGCAAAAGCCACTGGTTTTCTAACTGGCTTCTTTCCTCAGAGACAGGTAAGTCAAAGACCAACAGTATCTTCCAAACAGAAGAAAGAAAACATTTATAAAGTAAGGCAGCTTCCAAAGAAGAGTAAATACTGTGCTGTCCGAGGCGTAAGTTTCACAGGTCACACTTTCTACACAAGGAGTACAGGTGCATTCTCATAACAGAAAATGTTGAACCCAGTTTGCACAGAGAATGGAGTTTACTGGTTCCTTCTTGCATCACACAACACAGAGCAGTTTACAGGCTGCAGGAATTCAGATCTCCATATTTTTAAAAGCTGCAAGTGCTTTACCAGGCTGTATAATAAAACCTTTTTCTTATTTACCGATGCAGAACCTCCTGCCTGCCTGATCAGCAGAACATCAGAAGGATTCTGTTATTGACAGCTCTGCACTGGCTCTAATCTCCAGACAAATAAAAAGGAGGAGTGAATTCATTTCAGACACTGCCTATGTGCATGTTTGGAAACTTTTATTGCACCTGAGCTACTTCCAGAAACCAAGCAAGCAGATTCTGGATCTGAACTTACCTTTTTATTGCATGTTTAAGAAGTCTGACAACACAAGTCAATCTACCCTCAGCTTAAAGGATTTCACAGAGCCACGACAAAATCACTCTTAATGACAGCAGCATTAGCATCAGCATTTGCCTGTTACTGTGTTGCCTGGAAGTCCTCCACAGAAATCAGCATTCTGCCTGTCTAGATGCTGCAGATGAGAAGTCATGAAGAAGGTCGGTAACAAGTGTCATTACTGGAGTAGCTGCAACCAAAACCACTGCTGAAAGGAAATTTGGGGACAAATATGGACCATGTGCAGACTATCTGCTCTGGCCACTTCTCTGGTAACTGCTTAGTCTGTGTTCTTGAAGCCCTTAGCTGCTCACTCTGACTGATTTTTAACTGGAGCCCCTTTTTCCATCAGAACCTCAAGACACAGTATCAACAGAAGCAACAGAGGAGGAGAAAAGGATGTTTTTCTATTTTACAGAATATTAACTGAACAGAGAATAAGGACAGAGCCTGCATCAAAAATGGCTCTTTCACGTAGTGCAAGCAGCAAACTACATCTGAAAGGTTCTTTTTTTTCTCTGGAAGCAAAGGGGAGGCAAACAAATAGTAAAAGTAAAATGGACAAAACAGGAAGAACTTTAAAAAAAAGACATCATGGAATAATTAGACCCTGCCTCTTAAATCGTTAATGACCATCTTGCATTGGTGTACTTGCACAAGCTCAAAACACTTAATTATTGAGAAATGAGCACAGATTATTTCCTTTACAAATATGACAGCCAGAACGTTGCTGTTACTTCATAGGAGGTTCCTTTCCTTTAAAAAGTGACACAACTCCAGCAATAAAACAATAGATTTGTTAAGTAATTACCCAATCTCACATGCCAAGTAATAAGCCTTGTGATGTGTTCTTCTGGCTCCATAAACCCTCCTACAAATTAAAATCTTTTGACAATAAATATGTGAAGGGTGACTGCAAGGAGGATGGTGTCAGGCTGTTTTCAGCTGTGCCCAGCGACAGGACGAGGAGCAATGGGCACAAGCTGGAACACAAGGAGTTTCATTTAGAAACAGTGAAAAGCTTCTTTACAGTGGGAGTCACAAAGCCCTGGAGCAAGCTGCCCAGAGAAACTCTGGAGTCTCCTTCTCTGCAGATACTCAAATCCCAGCCCTGTGTAGTGTGCTTTAGGTAGCCCTGCTGTCGCAGGGAGGTTGGACTTGATGATCTCTGGAGAACCTTTCCATATCCAAGGATTCAATGATTCTCTCACAAGGAAGCAGTATCTCCCACCCCTCAGGTGACTGTGTGTTAGTTCTGCAGTACTTCTTGCCACAATGAATCTACACAAAAGACTTGAGGTAATGGCACAGACTCCACAAAACACCCTACAAAATGCTCGTGTTGTGAATTCGTCTGTCTCCACAGCCAGCAGGGACACGCAGCAGCTTGCAGCTTTCGTATGCAAAACAACGAAAGAAAACAAACGTTTGTAAGGACCTGATCTTGGGGGCTGTGAGTCACCATCGATGAGTTCCATGGGAATGTTTGTGCTTGAAGAATGTGCTCCAGAGCTTTACCGAGTCAAAGCCAGAGAGCTTCTCACAGCACCTGTATTATTTCTCCTCATCCAAACGACAAAGGTGGGCTTTACTCAGCCATCCTAAGTAGTCAGTGTATCCTAGATTGCAAGTTACAACAACCTTACTTTTCACTTACAACTGCTTTGTTTCTCCTTTGTGCTTAAAGCCTTTAAGAAATCCCCTCCTGCACCTAACCTGATGAGAACTCATTGACACATTAATATATTGCACAATGATTGAAGAGAGCTCTTTGACTATGTGATTTACCATGTGCTCTATCTGATTGCATTTGATCTGCCTGACCTTTTAATCAGAAAAGGAAATAGATTTATTTGTGGCAAAACCATGACCCGAATACCAACACTGCCTTTCTTTCTGGAACCTGCAAGAACTTTCTGTACCTGTGTTTTACAACTGCATTATGAGTCATCTTCCCAGCACAGAGATGTCAGCATGTTTATAACACCACGCTTTCCTTTTTTGCACAAATTTCCCTTCTGGCTCCAACTGCACACTCCTTAGACTGTTCCCATAGCTTCCTGTTCAAAATCTACGGTGCTGAGACCGCTTTGCTGACCTCTCAACCTCTTGCATTCGTGTTTACTACATATTGCATTGTTGTCACTGAAATCAGTAACATTTTCCTGGGAACTTCTTTAAGGCCATCGAAGCGCTCTGGATTGTTGCCTGTTAGTAATCTTCCTACAAAGAACACTGTAAACCAGAGCTTGGTCAGCTGAGCTGTGATTGTTTCTGCTTTACTCGGATGTGTTCTCAAACGTTCTCCTTCTCAAACGTTCTCCTTCTCAAACGTTCTCCTTCTCAAACGACTAAGATGTTGTTGCCACAGGAGGTTCACAAGCACGAGACAAAACAGGACAGAACTCACAGCTGCCCAGATGCTATAGGTTTTAAATTCTTTAACCAAAGTGACACATGACTTTCATCCACTGACAATGTCATAATTGTTCTCACAGACTAGGCCAGAGTCAACGAGTTGGTTTTTAAGCACAATTTTGTTATAGAAACTAACATATTAACTCAGTGCTTTAGTTCTTACACATCTAGGTAGAAGATCTCGAACACAAGCAGCTATAATAGTTAGATTCAATACACATAATAATTAGATTCAATGTAACAATTAGATTCAATAATTAGATGCCAATACTGACATCTACTCTGAATCTTAAAATCAAAGACAAGATTTGGATGCTCTTATTTTGTCGTGGTGAAAAGGATAATGAAGGTGCACGTTTTCAGACTTCCTGTCCTAAAAGAGTTGAATCAAATGTACCCATGCCCAGTTATGTGCAAAGTCTTATCAAATAATTTATAGACTATATTGACATAGTTATCATAGAACAAATTGAGAAAGTATCGTCTCAGTGGTTGCTTCACTTACCACTGGTTTCAGTGGAAAAAACAGTTTAAGGAGCCTGGGTTTCTCCTCTTTCACCACGGCAATTTGTTGCCTCCCCAGCAACACTCACAGAATTGCTAGTGGGGCTCTGTGAGTATCATAGAATCATTAGGGATTGGAAGGGACCCCGAATGATCATCTAGTCCAATCTCCCTGCCACAGCAGGATCACTTCACTGGAGAAGTTATAGAATCAGCATCACTCAGGGTTGGAAGGGACCACCTGATCATCCAGTTCCAACCCCCCCACCATGGGCAGGGACATCCCACCCTAGACCAGGCTGTACAGAGCCTTATCCACGCTGGAGGGCAGAGATGCCATCCAGAGGGACCTGGACAAGCTGGAGAGGCCGGCACAAGCCAACCTGATGGGGTTCAACAAGCCCAGGTGTAAGGTCCTGCATCTGGGTTGAGGCAATCCTAAGCACAAGTACAGACTGGGCAGTGACTGGCTGGGGAGTAGCCCTGAGGAGAAGGACTTGGGGGTGCTTGTGGACCAAAAGCTCACCATGAGCCACCAGTGTGCACTTGCTGCCCGGAAGGTAAACCGGATCCTGGGCTGCATCAGGAGAAGTGTGGCCAGCAGGTTGAGGGAGGTGATTCTCCCCCTCTTCTCTGCTCTGGTGAGACCCCATCTGGAGCATTGCGTCCAGTTCTAGAGCCCTTAATACAAGAAGGATGTGGAGATGCTGGAGCGAGTGCAGAGGAGGGCCACGAGGATGATCAGAGGGCTGGAGCACCTCTCCTATGAGGATAGACTGAGGGAATTGGAGCTGTTGAGTCTGGAGAAGAGGAGGCTCCCAGGTGACCTTATTGTGCCCTTCCAGTATCTGAAGGGGGCCCACAAAAAGGCTGGGGAGGGGCTTTTTAGGATGTCAGGTAGTGACAGGACTGGGGGAATGAAGCAAAGCTGGAGAGGGGTAGATTTAGAGTGGATGTGAGGAGGAAGTTCTTCACCGTGAGAGTGGTGAGAGCCTGGAATGGGTTTCCCAGGGAGGTGGTGGAGGCCCCATCCTTGGAGGTGAGGGTGAATTGTTGAAAGGATCTAAGTTAAAGAAACCCTGGAGAGGCTGGGACATTGTAATGTAGGGGTATGACCAAAAGATAAGCAGAAGAGCTACATGCAAAGAGGCAAAACCCTTTGAACTGACATTATCACCACAATGACACCTGACATTCTGAAAACAGAGGAACTCTGCTGCAAGTGAAGGAGAGAAGGTACCAAGTCTTTAGCAGTAGCTGTGACTTTCAAAGACAAGGCTCATTCCTTAAAGAGGTTACAAAGTCACCTCCCCACTCCAATGTCTACAAACTACAGCTAAAAGAGTCCTCTCCTTCTTGCCATTGCTTGGTTCTCCAGACGTCATGATGCTGCTGTAGCCTTACATGCTTTTATTAACTGGAAAATGTGCTGCAGGTGAGGCTGGAATTAAAGGAAGCCCAGTCAAACTTCTCTGCTTGTGTGAGACCTAGTGTCAGTTGTTGCCCATGCAGACTTCCCCAAGGTGGGGTACCAGGTCTCTTCATAACCAAAGAGTTCTATGATTCTAAGCTGCTTTTCAGGCTTCATCTTCTGTCCTGGATGAGACAGCTGCACCACCATGGTGTGTATCGTGTCCTCAAACCCAGCTCTATCAAAGCTTGTGGTTTGTGGATTTCATTTTTTAAATCTCTCACTATGAAGAACTTACACTTGGTCAAATCATTTTGACAGAATGATGCTAATGAGCAATCAGACATTCAGCTCTGCTGGAGGCTGGGGCTAGAGGAACACAAATTTCCAGATGGAAGATGGTGACTGGTGGGTGACAAAAGCCTGATTAAGTCAGTCCCTTCACACCGCTGGCAGCTGCCACTTTGAGGCTAGTTTCATACTGACTAATAAAGCCAGATCAAAAACTTCAGTTACTCCTACCTGATGCTTTTCCAGTTCTGGGCTCTTCAGTTCAAGAGGGACACAGAACTTCTGGAGAGACTCCAGCACAGAGAGAAGAAGATGATGAAGGGAGGGGAGCACGTCCCTTATGAGGAAAGGCTGAGGGTCTCTTATGAGGAGACTGAGGAATGACCTCATTAATGTTTATAAATATGTGAAGGGTGGGTGTCAGGAGGATGGAGCCAGACTCTTCTCAGTGTCATCTAATGATAGGATGAGGGGCAATGGGTGTGAGCTGGAACAGAGGAGGTTCCATATCAATCTGAGAAGGAACTTCTTCACAGTGAGACTGACAGAGCACTGGAACAGGCTGCCCAGGGAGTGTTGTGGAGTCTCCTTCTCTGGAGATGTTTAAAACCCGCCTGGACACGTTCCGTGCAACTTGGTCTAAGTGGTCCTGCAGTGACAGGGGGATTGGACTAGATGATCTTTCAAGGTCCCCTCCAATCCCTAATGTTTTGTGATTCTGTGACCTATTACTCAGTAACAAGCCAATAAGGCAACTCAACTCTGCCCTAGTCCAGACAGCATCTGGATTTGGGGGTAAAAGATGAAAAAACAATAACCCCAAATTTCAAAAATATTGAGTTTGAGCTTGTTTTACAATTTTAAGTATAAAAAAGTGAAAACACTCATTTAAGTTTCAACTTTTCATTTAAAATATCAAGTCTCCTCGAAATGCAAAATACCAGTTTTGACTGAGGGTTGCAAAAACATGTGGCAAGTTAGTCTCCTAGGACACACATTTCCAAACTTTAATCGACTACAGAGAGTCTGCTGTCTTATCTTATTGTCTTGGATTTCCCAAGCTCCTTTTGCCATCAAGTGTGTTTCAGTAGTTGTCGTATGTCACTGATCTGGCAATTGCATTTTCTCTCTTTCAGACTAGTCCTGCATTGAGCAAACCTTGAGTTAAATCCAGGTCAGTTCATTCAAAACTTGGCTGTGCCAGAACTGGCTATTTTTAATGGAGATTTCAATTATTAATTAATTATTCCAATGTCTGAGCTACCACACACGTGCTTTAAAAAACACCGCTTTATTTCAGGCTGTGTTTTAGTTCACTGAGTAACACAGCAACCTCCCTGAATCATTTATATCTTCAGGGAAAATTACCTGGCTGACATGTCAGGCTTTAATGTAATTTTTCCAGGTCCTACTCCTTTCAAAGGAAGTGCAGGGCCATACTTCAGAAACCATGTAATGCAAAGCAGCTGTGGTATTGGGTAACTTTGCTTGCATTACATAAGCACCCGCTCCTAAAGAGCATTTACTGGGGTGGAAGTTAGGTCTCAGGAATCCTGTCTCGCCGTACCTAAAACAAAGGATTTATGTGTAATTGTGCCTTTTTGGAAGCTATTTTCAAGACTGATGAGCAGGCAAAGCACTTTAAAACGTCTCCTTGCAGATCCCTACTTTTCTGCATGCCAAGCCAAATGGCAGAAAGCACGAGAGCCAAAACTATTTATTTTCCTGTAACTGGCCTTGGAAAAGCGTGTGATGGCTTAGTAAGAACAGCAAATTCATCTTCATCAGGACCTCAGATAAGAAAAGATTTTACAGGAAGTTTTAAGTAAGAAAAACATTTCCCACAGCTAAACATATTGACAGAAGATCATTCTTGTAAAACATCTGCTTATTGGAAGTTATATTTAAAAACTGTAACAGAAATGAACCTTCTATGTTCCAGCTGACACCCATTGCCCCTCGTCATATCACTAGATGACATTGAGAAGAGCCTGGCTCCATCCTCCTGACACCCACCCTTCACATATGTATAGACATTAATGAGGTCACCCCTCAGTCTTCTCTTTTCCAAGCTAAAGGGATCCAGCTCCCTCAGCCTTTCCTCCTAAGGGAAGTGCTCCATTTCATCATCCTCGTTGCCCTACACTGGACTCCCTCCAGCAGCTCCACATCCCTCTTGAACTGAGGAGCCCAGAACTGGACACAATACTCCAGATTTGGTCTCACCAGTGCAGAGTAGAGGAGGAACTCCATTTCATTTTTCATGAAACAGTTGAAGTTATGAAAATAATAAAATGAAGTTCTGGTAGGATTATGGTTCCTCAAAGAGGGAGAAATCATCTAAATGTAACTCCTGTGGTTGTGTGGAAGATGCACTTATGATGCTTCAGGTGACTGTCTTTTCAGTTTTGGACCTTGTAAGGATTCACAAAGACTCACCAGCACTGCTGCTGAAGATGCTCAGGGCACTCTCCCCGGGCCTAGATGGTTTGACACATCAACGTCAACTCTCTCTAGTCACAGCATAAGAGCAGAGTAATTCTCTGTGTAATTCACACTGTGCCTGTCCTGTGCATTTCAGGAACACATAATCACTGACCAGGACATTCCGTATCCATGAAGTCATCAAACACTTGTCCCAGATGTGACACTTCTCAGTATTTCCATTAATGATTTGTTCAACAGAATCAACAGCGCGCGTACCAGCTTTGCAGAGGAAGCAGTGCTTGGTAGCACTGTGCAGACAGCAGGACTTGGATTCACAGGGATGAAGGAATGGAAGGTGCATTACTGAAATGAGATGCATGTGGTCATTAAACAAATGGAACACATTTCACTGAGGACAAATCCAAAGCACAGCTCTGCAGAGTAATCGACTGAACAAACATAAGATGAGGATGACCGAGCAGCAGTTCCACACACGGGATCAGAGGTCGTAGCGGGTCACAAGCTGAACATGCGTCACCAACGCCGTGAGGTTACAAGAAAAGCAAACGTCCTGGAGAAGCATCAACAGGAAGCTCTCGTTCAGATAGAGCAGTATCTTCTTTGGTCTGAAGCATCAGTTTCAGGAACACCAGGAACCAAACACACAGAGCACAGAGGAAAGTAGGTAGAGCCATTTAAGCCTAACAAACATTGAAACTACCACACTCTTCATCTACCAACGAGAAGACTATGAGGACACATCATAATGGTCTTCAGACACATAAAAGGCTACTGCTGCAGAGTCCAGGCAGTAATGGACTTAAATTGCAACAAGGGAGAATTGGGCAGGAGTCTGCCAAGAATGAAAGAGACCTTCAGACATGCCTTGAGAACAGAGGAGGAATTAGCTGGCCTTCAAGGGCCACATTCTTTGTCTGTTTTCTATGTCTTGTTTAATGCACCCTTCAACAAAACCTCATTTTCCCAGCAGCAAACTACAGACACACCAGCAGCCTTGGAGACCTCTTTTCTGGTGCATGTTTAAGTTAATTTAGTACTTCCAAACTAAAAATTGCTACCTCTAAATTTAAGAAAAAGTCAAAGACTAACAACTCCACATCAACTGTGAGAAAAGGTAAAATTTAGGGGAAAAAAAAGAAAAACCTGTACAGAGACAAGACATTTGCTCTGGATATTCATGACTGTGTTCATGCCTCACAAGTGTGTAAGAACACAGAGGGGTTTTATAAGAACTTGCCTCACTACAAAATGAAACAACACCTACTTCTTGTGTAGACACAACATTTTAAAGTATTTACCTTGTTCTTCAAAGTAAGTTTTTTCTTGGAGTGGTTTTTCCCACAGGAGAATTTTAACTACAGAGTTAGAGCAGATTAATAATTGTGACTACTCTACCACTACCCACAAAAGGAAGGAGACAGGCTCTGTAGACTTCCAATTAACCAGAACCTGCTCTTTGGACTCCAGGGTGAGCTCAGTGTTCCCTTCTTTTTTCTTTTAATCTGGATAAATTCTAAATGGGGTTTTAATTTAATTGTTCCATTGCTTGGGAACCTATTTCATAGAATCATAGAACCATTAGGGATCAGAAGAGACCTTGAAAGATCATCTAGCCCAATCCCCCTGACACAGCAGGATCACCTAGACACAGGAACACATTCAGGTGGGTTTTAAACATCTCCAGAGAAGAAGACTCCACAACCCCACCTGGGCAGCCTGTTCCGATGCTCTGTCACCCTCACTGTGAAGAAGTTCCTTCTCAGATTGGTGTGGAACCTCCTATGTTCCAGCTCACACCCATTGCCCCTCATCCTATCAGTAGATGACACTGAGAAGAGCCTGGCTCCATCCTCCTGACACCCACCCTTCACATATTTATAGANACCTGAGTTTCAATTTTCATATTTACAGCAACCAAACCAAATGCACAACTAACTGCTTGAACAAGCTTCTGTGCAACTTTAATCAGGCAAATAAATTTAAAATTTAACAGTAAGTATTTATTCCACCCACAATATGGAATATCTTCCCCAGTGATACACTATCATAAACATTCTAAGCAGCACAGGAAGACCAAAGTTGAGTTGTTTTGTGTTGCATTTCCATTGAAAATGTGAGACTTATGAATATATAAAGGCAATAATATAGCTTTTTTAATATTTACAGACATGGAGAATGGTGAAGGACTACACTTCAGAATGCATGCATTATGATCAAACTATATCAGCTCATCTGAGGAAACTTTGCTTATTTTTTTTAACTGTATTAAAGACTTCTGGCTGTACAAGTGAATGACAATAAGAACTTTTATATTGTTTATATTGTTTGTAACTTCGATGTTGTTTTCCTACACTGACCTAACTTACCTGTCATAAGAAGCCTTTGTTCAAATATCAGAATAAAACTAAGAGTTATGTTAGCCTTCACTTTCTTGCAGTTTCACTAGTTTTAAATAGGGTAATGTTTGCATTTGAGTATTTAAAAAGAGGGTTTTAAATGCTCAACCCAGCACTAGGCAAGAAGGACTATAGGCTAGATCTTGAGTGAGTGCCTGCAGGGGACCTGCTGACTCCGCTGGCCTTCAGGATGTACATGCCCCACCAAATGAGGTTAATCATTAACAAAAGCAGAGTAGATCACACTACCCTGTTCCTCTTCTCCTCTTCTCTTTGTTAGCACTCCAGAACACAACGTGAGTCTCAGCTCAGCCCAGCTGCAAGAACCAGTCACCAGACATTTGTGATCTCAGAAAGAGTGAAAGACACTGTGTCCAGAGCTGAGCTGATGAAAGACATGAGCTTTATTCAAGCACCTCATGCAGAATAGCTCAGGTTGTTTAAAACTGTCCTGGAAAGCTACTGACTTTGCACTGAGACAAAAAACTGCCCAGCCAGTTTGGCTGTGGGAACAGTAGCACAACCTTTCTGCAACAACTCTCTTATCATGGTATTAACGTGTGTTTGGGACCTTAGACCACGCTTGGCTCAGGATTACAGCTTCAAAGACAGTGGCTAGGAAGAGCTGACTGAAGAAAATCCAAGTGCCTGCCCACTCAGACCTACACTACCAATTATATTATCTGGCTGGCATTCCTGTGTGCCGAGCCTCTACACAATCACCCCAAGATAGCTAAAAGGCTGAGTTAGTCACACAAGTTCGGATGCTGTCTAGAGGAATCACTCACTGGCTCTTGCAGCCGCATATATTTTACAGACACATGAGAACATTTGTGATTTCTACTGCTGGAATACTTTTTAAAACAACTATGTGCTCTTATGCAGCAATGATCATCGACAGATGGTAGAGTGTTTGTGTCTACAGAAGCACAAAACCTGACAAGACAACATTGCAAAATTCTAATGTGCTTTAAAAACACAAGTATTTATACGGTCATGTTAATTCATAGAAGTAGAATTCTCCTTGTTTAATTGGTTAAGTAATAAGGAATATAGAACATGGAGTTGGAACTGGATGATGGATCCTTCCAACCCTGAGTGATTCTGATTCCATAACTTCTCCAGTGAGGTGATCCTGCTCTGGCAGGGGGATTGGACTAGATGATCTTTCGGGGTCCCTTCCAATCCCCAATGATTCTATGAGAAACTGGTGTCAGATCTTACTGTTCTTCAGTACTTCTACCTTTTGGATATAAATTGTTCAGGACAGAAGAACAGCTATACTTTAAAATGCAAAGGCTCTGTTTCCTGAATGCTGGGTTTGGATGTTCACGCAGAGGTCTGTTAACTGAAGTATCCATTCAAGTACAGACCACCATAAGCTGATGCTGTTTTCATCTTTACTTATAAGCAGATGGAGCTTCAACCCTGAACTACTTTTTTTAAAAGCATAACAGTAAGTATGTTATTTACCCAAAAAACCTTGTAGTGACTCTACAAAGAGAGACTCCTACACCTTCCTTTTCACAAGTGCAGAATTTTGGGCCAAATACCTACTGAAGGTCTGCAACAAGAAGCAACATAACACTGCATAAATAGAAAATCCCTGCAGTAGTAGGAGTAAAAGGTGTCTTGAAGTGCTGCAACGTTTTTGAACAGCATTTACTTCTGCTGCAAGTATTGAAGTCCTCAAGAAAGACACAGCTAGGTATCACAAAGCTGTGCCATCTTTCCAGGAGTCACAAAGGTTAGTAGGCTATGAAGTGTCCATATACAGAAAATGGGTCTATCTGAGAGTGTGCTCTCACCAAGCTGTGTGGTGAATTTAGGCAGTATCAAGAAAAGAAACAGGTATGTTCTGCCACAAGGGAGGAGGAACCCCAGCATGGGGAGGTGGAGACCACCACCACCTTCAGCAACAGGGCAGTCCCACAGCCTTGGCAGGATCAGGGTGGTTGGCAGGGTCACAGTCCACCAACAGTCCCAACCAAGGGTATTGAACTAGGTCCATGGTCCATCCAGCGGGTGCAGCCGGGTGCTTCTGCATGACAGCGCCAAAGACAAGGCTGCCTATCATGTGCATTCAAGGTCCTGTGAGGAAAAAGGGCTACGTACATGGTTGCCTGTAGTGCAGGTCCAAGGTCCAACCAGGAAGGCAGCCAGTAAACCACTGCAAAAGGTAGAGCTCAAAAAGGGAGAGGAGGGATTGTACTGGAGGAAACTGGTCAGGGCAGCTACAGCCTGTAAAAAATAGCACAGGCTTCAACACTAATTTAGCTGCAGAGAGGGTGGTCTCTTACAGGAGCTGATGCTCAAGCATGCTCAATGTCCTGTGCTTCTTCCCACTGCTCAGGGGGGATTTTGTTACAACCACTAGGACAAGAGATTGTGCAGAGGCACAACCTTTTCTTCATTACCATAGACCTTCAGGAACACCAGAAATGCATAAAAATGGTTTGCCAAATGTGCTTTGTGCTGGACTCATAGAATCGTTAAGGCTGGGAAAGACCTCTAAATGATCAAGCCCAGTCATCATCCCATCACCACCATGATTCTATTCTCTGATTCTCTGCCCACTAAAGTGCCACATGTACAATTTTTTTTAACACCTCCAGGATGGTGACTGCACCACCTCCCTGGGCAGCCTGTTCCAATGCTTGACCACTCTTTCAGTAAATATTTTTTTCAAAATATCCAATTAAATCTTCCCTGGTACAACTTGAGGACACTTCCTCTTGTCCTATCACTAGTTACTTGGTAGAAGAGGCCAACACCAACCTCTCTACAACCTCCTTTCAGTCACAGAGAGCAGTTAGGTCTCCCCTCAGCTTTCTCCAGACTAAACAATTCCAGTTCCCTCAGATGCTCCTCGTAAGACTTGTTCTCTACTCTCCACCAGACCCTAGTCACATACAGCCTTACACTTAACAGTCCTTCAGTTTCTGGGAAGATGTTGTGACACCATTTGCACCAGTGACTGCCAATAAGATTGTACTGATGCAGCAGAGAACTCAAGTTAGGGGACACTGTGGTAAGGGGTCCATGACAAGATCTCAACAGAAAACTAATGAACAAACTGATGTTCTGGTCTCCGTGACTCCCTGAGCCTGCATTTGTTCTTATAAAGCCTCACTATATGTTCATGTCAAACACTGCTCTGCAGTTTTTCTGTCATTAAGGTTTTACAAGGTGCCAGTTGGATCTGAGGAGGAAGGGTCCTGGACCTGAGGTAGACAGCAAGAAGCAAAGCAAAGAACAACACCACAAAAGATGTCTTGCCCAAACTTAAGGGAGTTACTAGGAAAGGTGCAGAAAGACAACACTGTTAGTTCCACTTAGTCTCCTACACATCTGTGTGACTTTGTCTAGGTCAGTCATTCTCTCTACCATGGTATTGTCCCACATATCATCCATAAAGAGGAAACAATTTCTATATTTTTGGTTTTCCAAGACCACTTTGGCAACGCTGGAGGTTTTTGAGTCTCTCCCTGACAACAAATTCTATTTGCTACACGCAGTCCCAAAGATAGTAAAATTAAGTTATATAGATTGTGAGAAAAAAGATGCGTGTGTCTACTACACTGACACAATGACTAACCCACGTTGCCTTCTTCCTGGAGCAAAATTTTCATTTATATTATTAGCTCAAGAATTCTATTTCTCTGTGAGACTTTTTCCCTTTCAACCTCTTTACTAGAAAATGGTATCAAATTAGATCATGACCTTGAGGAGTTTTGTAAATTAACATGATGTTAAAAATAACTTGGCCATCAGAACAGACAGAAACAAACTGTGTTTAATAATAGCATTCACTGGCCATGAGCAACTAATGTCCTGTTAAAACCATGTTCCTGTTTTCAAATGCATTACCAATTTTGACATTAATTCATGAATCTACTTAACAATATCTCAAAAGAATGTATTTTAAATGTTAGATTTCTAGTGAAGAGATTCCGTTCCTTCCTGGGCTTTCCTTCCTCATTAACAGCAGCAAAGATCACGTGCTGGCAGGTCTGTCTGCCTGTGCTCATCTGTGACTGTGAATGTACTACTGTACCTGGAATAAAAAGGAGAGTTTACTGCATTTGGAGCTTAGTTGTCATTTATGTAAATTGTTCCATGTGCGTGGAAACCAAGAGTTTAACTACAAAACACACTTATTCCTTGCTCTATACACATCAGTTATTTATAGAACTGCCTGGTATTTTAAAGTTTGTCAGAAAAAGTGTACAATTTACTTTTTCACGTTGTACCACAATGAATCACAGAATCACAGAAGATTAGGGATTGGAAGGGACCTTGAAAGATCATCTAGTCCAATCCCACTGCCACAGCAGGACCACCCAGACCAAGCCACAGAGGAAGAGCTTAGCATTTCTTATTATGGCGTGACTAAAACCCACAGCAAATTCCACTGTCATTCTTTTTGATAAAGTTGACTGTATCACAAACACCACCACAAGAAATCCATCATGTCCACTCCTGCAAAAGCTTCAGGACATGCACGAAATCATGCGTGTGGAGACCGTGCAACTCCTGTTCAGATTAGTAACCTTCCCACACAGTGAATCATAGAATCATCAGGGATTGGAAGGGACCCCAAAAGACCATCTAGTCCAATCCCCCTGCCAGAGCAGGCTCACCTCACTGGAGAAGCCAAGACTCAGTATTATGGCAACAGAGGCAACTCACGAGCTGTAAGAAAATCCAAATCACCTAAAGTTCATATCGTAATTTTTTTCCCATCCACAGAAGGCCACGAGAAGAATGGGGCAATAAGCACTTCCCTGGCAACAAATGGGTAAATACTCACAGTCCTTCCCTTCTGAAGGCACTCACAAGCCTTTTTATGGAACACCAGGAGAGAGAGACAGATCGAAAGAGATGTGTGTTTACATCTCACAAACTGCAGTAAATTCTTTAACGGTCAAGGGTAAATCTCTGCCACTGTTAAAAGATCATACCTACACATTAAAAAAAAACCACTAGCCAAACAACATATGGAACAATTGTGATTCTAGTAGCAATATAAACTAATGACTTAAAGGACTTTAAGGTAAATAATAGTCACATATATTTCTGTAAGTGCAAATTGGATTCTGCCTGTCACAACCCAAGCATGTACTTACACATTCAGGGAAAAGAGAATTTTAAAACATCACATAATAAGACGAAATAAATGTATTGGACATATTTATGGTTCCATAATAAAACCTTCCTACTTTTATGAAGAGGAAGGCAATGTTTACAGCTTCACATAACTTATTCTGGCATCACAAACTATTCAATATAGGTTATATATTTGTATCATAAAGTACAGATTATCTAGGTTTAGACATAACTGCTCTAGTTACGTGCATATTTTTCTTTGTTCAGGAAACACTGCCAACAGAGAACACCATGTCCCTCACAGATCTATTACCAGTCATACATTTAGGCAAAATTCCCTCTCAATAATTCCCTTTGCACTGCAAAACTGCTACTTCAGCACAGGGAAATGCACATTATTTTTTATCACAACCAAATGCCACTGCCAGTAAATAATTTATTGTGGATAGCTTTTGATTTGCTTTACATGGCTGCCTAGACACAGCCCCGTTCTCCTGCTTATAGCATTTTCAGTAAAGCCAGCTGTAATGCTGCATCATGCTTTCAGTTCCTAAGTAAGGAGCAGAGCATTCCTCTCCTGGCACACAGGAGAGAGAGTCCACCAGTTCTTGCTATAAACCAGGCTTGTCAGTTACTCAGTGAAGAAGTGAATCAGCATCTTCTTACTCTGCACTCTGCACATTTCTTTGAAAGAAATTCTGTGGAACACACAGAAACAAAAATGTCCTTCCCACCATAATGAACTTCTTTTTTCACTAATTAATTTCAAACCTTCTGATTTTATACAACCAAGACTATATAAACTGGTTTCTTTAAATGTTCTTAATTTTTGCCAGTAACTGATCCATGCCTATTTCTCTGACTAAAAGGAAGGTGTCCATTTTGCTCACTGAATAACCGTAGCATCCAGGTAGGAGACTCTTCTTTTCTCCACAAGTAAAAACTTTACAAATTATATTCATAATTACCTAAAAATAAATATATCTTCCCAAAGCAGAAAATACATTACTGCAAGTTTTCTAACGTGGACACCATCCAGCTCAGAACACTCAAGACCTACAGCAGATAGTCAGTCTGAAAAGCTGTGGAAGATGTCCTTCCTCGGAACGTTCAGATGCACACACATCAGCCTGAGCATGGCACCACAGCAAAAAACCTTAACCTGCTCAGTGCCACTGTGTAGAAATTCCAGGTCTAAATCTTGGCCTCTAAAAACTAAGAAGACACCAATAATATCTTGAATAAACAATTCCCTCTGGAACTGGAAATCCAGGAGGACTTGAAAATCCCAAAGTATTTCTCTCTATCAGATTCACTAGAACTCCTCAGCTTCAAGAAAGAGGAATATGTGAGTTATAATAAAGGTACATAAAATCCATTCTTTCTGTGCAAAACCTGAGGCTCTCAAATGAACTAGTCAGGAAGAAGTCAAGGGGAAACAAGAATTAACAAATGGAAGAAGTTTCTGTAAATGCCTAAGTCAGCTTTGCCACCATTTCTGATGGATTCAAAAATGACTCAACATTTTCAAGCAGATGAGTACCAGAAACTATTAAACACAAACATGTGGATGCAACTTTTGGCTCAGTAAACCCTAAACATCAGACTGCTGGAACATACAACTACATGGTCATATGGTCTTTCCTACCCATTGTCAGTCACAGACTAATCCTCTACTGGGCACTGTCCAAGTAGCAGGTTATAAGGACCTTTTCTGATACTGTAAAGAGCCATTCTTGTGCTTTATGCCTTCTTAATGAGAAGCGGATTTGTAAGTTCAGTAGAAAATGGTTGTTGTCCACAAAGTAGGATCCAGCCCTCAAGTTATCCAGTCCACAAAATACAAGTATCAAAAATTTAACCCCCAAGCTCCCAAAAAAGGATAATGCATACAAACCCAGACACACAGATTTACAGAATGGGGGGGAATGTTTTATTGCAATCTGATTTCACTGTGCTTTTTCTGCAAGAGATGCAAAGTCAGGAGGTGATCTGAGTTCACTGAGAGTCATAGAACATTAGGGATTGGAAGAGACCTTGAAAGATCATCTAGTCCAATCCCCCTGACACAGGAGTATCACCTAGACCAAGTCACACAGGAACACATCCAGGCGGGTTTTAACAGTCTCCAGAGAAGAAGACTCCACAACCCCACCTGGGCAGCCTGTTCCGATGCTCTGTCACCCTCACTGTGAAGAAGTTCCTTCTCAGATTGATGTGGAACCTCCTCTGTTCCAGCTCACACCCATTGCCCCTCATCCTATCATTAGATGACACTGAGAAGAGCCCGGCTCCATCCTCCTGACACCCACTCTTCACATATTTACAAACACGAATGAGATCACCCCTCAGTCTCCTCTACTCCAAGCTTAAGAGACCCAGCTCCCTCAGCCTCTCCTCATAAGGGAGGTGCTCCACTTCCTCCATTCATCAGACTTTGTTTCCCATCAAAATGCAGTGCTTATAGATCTCCTGCCCTTGTTTGCTGGGTTTTGCCCCATCGTGTTTGCATCCACACTTATTCTAACTGGTAAAACACAGAAGCACCTTAGCAACTACACAATTCCTTCAGTTTTGTTCCCTTCTGAGTACAGCTCTTGCATGATGCACAGTCTAGAGAACCCTAACTTCTTAACTCACACACTTTTTAAGGGAGCCACAAAAATGCAAATATCTTCCAAGATGAGAGCCATTATTTAGCTGACAAACAATATCCTCCAAGATCTGCTGACACAATAAGTGATGCTGATGTACACGCCGTGATAATTATGGCAGTAACATCTCCAGGAATTCAAATGTACATCTTAAATTGTGCTCTCTGCCACCAGCACATAGTAAAAGAACAAAAATAGTAGCTCTTATTCTAATCTAAACAAAAATATGTGGGATGGCTTAGAGAAAATGTGAGAGTTTCAGTAAGTTAACAAGTACTATTCCCAGAGGTTTTCTAGAGCTGTACTATAAAAAAAAGAGAGGGAAAGAGATACTCAAAAACTTATGTTAATTTCACACAGGAAAAAAAATTCCATGTTTGCCAAGTGGAAAAAATGAACCAAGACTGATGGAGAGATGCTATTTTTAAAACCCCTAAAATGATGCACAGTTAAAAATATAAAGTAAAACTTATTTTTAGGGCAGCTGGCAATGTCCATTTAAGGTTGGCAATTTCTTGCCGATGACTAGTACTGTATCTCTCATGCAGCACCCACTGGTTTGAGTCTATTGCCATAGAGCAGCACAGTCAGATGGCTTTAAAGCAGACTCAGAATCTCTCCTTATTTTTGGCTTAAATCCGAGTTATAATTATAGCAAATGTATTATTCTTTGAAAGAATGCTGCTGCCTATGTTCTTAACATAGTGATTTTGTTGTTTTCATATTGCAAAACTGAAACTAGACTATGATAAACACAGAGGGAAAAAATTAAGGCTTAAACTGAGTTTAATATGTAACTCCAACTCACCATCACAAAGCCCAAGAGGCAGGATATGCAATCCTACATTCCTCAGGCATTCGTAATACTTCTTGGCTTCAGTTGGAAGTCTTGATTGAGAAAGCATATAAGCAGAACCTGTAATTTCATTAATTGCACACCACAGGCGGTCCATGCGAGGTAAAAATAATGAACCAAACTGGTCAGAAGGACAGTGGAACCCTCAGCCCCGCCTGCATCTTTGTAGACCACTTGGTCCATGCAGCAAACCATGAGTCCGTATTTCCCCCACTCACTCACACTTCCAGCTCTTCCTCGTGACAGACCACACCTGCCATGTAGAGACCACTGCACAGATGTTTTATTTAGGATTCCATAAAGCTCTCAAGCCTCCTACTCTACGCTGTGTTACCATCCTTCCCCTGACTTGGTAGGGCCAAGGATTTCACCCGATGCACATCCTGATTCTGTTGGGGTTTTTGTATTATTCATGCTAGACACAGGCAAAATGAATGTTATGTAGCTATTAGTAAAGGCTGCTTTGACATAACACAGTGCATATTTCATTAGATATCCTTTGGGCAGTTGAGGAAGAATCATCTAAAAGCCATGTGGATGGACGTGACTTTTACAGTGTTACTGTACACATAACTTCTCAGTGTGTACCATAAACATCATTTACTCCACTGGGCATGTCCTACAGATAGTTTTACAGTACTCCACAAGGTTTGTTTATATATGTAGGGAGAAACAGCATGAAACAAGAACCTCCCACATTACAAAGGCTTTTTATTTGCTAAAACGCAAGCCAGGAAAACACACAGGCACTCCCCAGCTACTTCTTCTTTTTCTAAACATAAAAACAACTAATCCAATTTAAAAAGGCTGAGCACTGATAAACGATGGTGCACCACGGGGTGAATGTAACACACAGTCTCAGCTGCAAACCAACATTAGCAGTGTACAGCAGATAGCTCTTGACCAACAGAACACTCCGTTACCTGCCTCCGTTACCTTCAATAAGTTGAAGACAGGCTCATTTCTACCTGTATAATTGAGTAAGATTTTTTTACAACACCTAACTCATTATTAACTTACAGCTTCTTTTGAATCCTTACAATAACGTGTTCTTTTATCTGGTTTTGCTTTGCTTTGAGATTGTAAAACATCATAAGTTCTTTCAGCAAGGAATACGTAAGAACAAGACACATCACTCACAGGTCTATATTAAAGAAACAACACAAAAATGTTTTTCAGCATTTAATATATAAATATCTTCAGCAGTCTTTTGTCTCTGGAATTCTGCTGGGTTATTTTATGAGCACACCAAAAAAAATTCTTTAACTGTGTTAAAGGCTCAAACTTTGTAAGGAGGCTTGCAATGGGCAGATGCACACAAAAGAACAAAACAAAGGGAAACAAATGGAAGGTATAAAGATGGGGGTGACTGAGGGGTAAGGAAGATGAAAGAAGGGAAGAACATCAGAACAGAAAAAGAAGAAGGGAAAGCAAGACAATGAAAGCAAATGAATTGTTGAAACTACAGTGGGAGGAACTGATGAATACTAACTTTTATTATTCAGATTACAAAATACATTTCAAAATTGGATGGAACAGATTGTATGTATGTTTTGCCAAGGACATTCTTGGCAATTACAAAGTCAGGAAAAATTATAATTCAATCAGGGAGACATTACTTAAACCCACTTGAAAAAGCAGACCACTGGAAGCATCAGTCTGCATGGGTAAGTATTTTAAAGGTTTAATATTCCGGAGCAGTGAAGATTGCACTCACATGTTGCACATCCAGACTCTCAATAATGAGGCCATTAGCAGTTTTTCCTGAATGTGTTTTACCATTTTTATTCTCATGAGTGAGCAACAGAACCTCATCATCTTTTTCCATATACAATGAGGTGGTTCTTGCAGGGGGAAAAAAAAACCCAAAAAAAATCAAGCACTTTGCTAGTGGAACTTTTATTTTGCTATGAAATCTGGTTTTAAATTTTTAAACAACTGGACCGTTCACAGCAGGCAGCTCTCATCTGGGAAGGCAGCTTCTGCACTTACTGGATGCCGTGGGCCACTTTACCACGCACAAAGCGCGCTGCACAAAGCCTGGCCAAGGACGCTGCAGCCCGAAAACGTTAGGGCCATGTAATCACGTTTGTTGTTATGCAGCAAAACCCACAACACACAGGTCACCTTGACCTCTCTCATGGAAACTGTAATTCTGCAGAACTGCCAACACCCGAAGAATGGGACCCACCGCTAAAACATTCCCCATTCCCACTGAAAAATGAACGTGCGTGACCCGGCCGCCCGCACTGCCGATTATTTACACATCGCTGTGACTGCACTTTTAATTGGAGCTGCGTGGTCCCTTGGTTCAGCCGACAGCGGGGATCCCCACAGCCCCTGCATCGAGTAGTAGGGGATGCATCGGACAGTAGGGGATGGACGGGACCCCCCTGCTCTACCAGATGTCCATGAGCTACGAGATGTCCAGGACGACCTAAACGCGGCTGGTGCCCCCCAACACCCCACGGTCACCTGGCCTGTGTGCGAGTGTGTGAAACGCAGCCCCGGGGCCAACCTCAGCGCTCAACCCCGTTAAACACCTGCCCGACGACCGCCCNCGATCCAGAAAGTTCTGTTGTGGTGGTGGTCGGAGTGCTGCTACCTTCGTGCTGCCTGGCAGATTCCTGCCCGCCCCAGACGCCGCCAGAGATCTGCAGGGGGACGCGGGGCGAGTCCTCGAGGGAAACCTCGTCCCTCCCGGCCGAATCTGGGGGCTGCAATCATGTCGGTGTGTCCAGAACATGAGTAGTGCTGCCGGGCTTTTGCTACCCCTCGACAGTGTGAACTGCTCCCATGTCCAT